>JAJJWW010009983.1:0-541869 GCA_023531295.1 Papaver armeniacum
TCTATATTTAGGTCGACATCATTGATAAAATCTTCTGTATAGTGTACAGTGTGCTACTAATGATTTTAACATGACGTGTTATTAGAAAAGCAACAACGAACGTTTCCACCGCCAAGCAATCGACATGTGTTGCCTCGAAATTAAAAAGAAAAAAACTGCCGTTAAAATCTCTATAAATATCCCATACATGAAGAGGGACAAAGATAACAAGTAAAAGAAAAACAATCTCTTTATCTTATCATACAGCTTCTACCAGTTTGAATAAACTTATTACCTTTCATTTTAAGAGTGCGAAGATGTCTTCTAAGCAGAGTCCGGTTGACAAAGCTTCCGACCATGTTGCCGATGCAGCTCATTCTGTATCCAAAGCTGCCCAACCAGAAAAGAAAGAGAACGTCCCACAGCAGGTAAACATATCAACAATCATCATATATAGAAGTTAAAATTAACTAAAAGTGTGTTGTATTATTCTTTTCGATTGATTGTGATTTGTTGAGAATGCATGGGGCTATAACTATGGTTCAAATATGTGCAGACAGGAACACCAGTGATGAACACGGCACATGGTGCAGCGGACACTGAGACGAAAACACCACAAGATGCAGTGAAGAAGAAGACCGTGGGAATTTGTTAATCTTAAACAATCCATTCGCTTCTACCAACCAATAAAAATAAAACTACAGTATGTCGATGTACTATATGTCTATATTTTATCTCTGTACCGTGTTTGTGCTGTTTTTGTTAATTTCAATGTACCACTATTGGCAATAACTGGAGTGACCCACACTAATATTATAGCCTCGTTTTGTTTTTGGATTACCTCAAATGATATATAGATAGTACCGATTTAGGAGATCGGAAACCTTATACAAGTTTTTCAAGATCACAACATAATCATCCAAATCATAATGTCTCTACCGATTCTTGCCTAGCAATTCTATCTTTTCAGACCTAAGAACAATTACAGGACCATTTATCAAGGGGCCATACTGGTTTTGAAAGACAACCGTAATGTATCAATGCACAAAGCAATGACTGGATAGGATCCAACCTAATGTTTCTCAGAGCATGTAAATAACATGAACTGGTGGTTTTAAATTTTGATTGCCTAATGCAATCAGGGTAACAATGACTCAAATAACAATAACAGTATCCAAGGTGTCTACAGTAACAATAACAGTATCCAAGGTGTCTATAATAGCACTGGTTATCTGAATCGGTCTTGAAAGGTCTGAATCGGAGCGAATCGGGCTGATGAAGATCTTGATCGATTTTTTGTTGTCTTTGTTTTCCTGGATTGAGATGTTGCTATTCTTGTTTTTGCTGATGATTTATCTCTATAGAAAGACATTTCTTCCATTTGAGCCAACTCTTCAGAAGATTGAATACAAACAACAATAACCCAAACTAGAAAAATTCCTAAACAGAAGAACAAAGTTACCAAACCTAAAATCTATCACTGAAATTAAAACCGGGGTAAAGAAAGCCCTAGAAGAAATCAGCAACAGAAGTAGATAAAACTTAACCTAGATCTAGATAAAACTATTAGATTCAAACTCTAAGTTTAGCTAAAACGATGAAATCAAAGCAAATAAGAAAGATTAAGGGATGTTGAAGTTGGGTTGAGCTTCTCCTGCTCAAACCTGCTCCAATGGAGCCGATCTGAGCAGGAGAAAGCTCAAGGTTTCAGGGGTTTTTGGGTGAGAAAAGTTCTGGAAGAGAGAAAGGTGAAAGAGGAAAGAGAAAAGGCGAGAGAGGAAAGAGAAAACTATGGATATTATAGCCTCGTTGGGTCTAACAACACGTGGACAATAAATCGGATGACGCGGAGTAACGGCGCGGTCAAATTAGTCAAATGACTCGTCGCAAATAGCCTGCTCTAATACCATGTTAAAGTATCCAACTCAAAACCAATTGGCAATGAGTCGAGTGGTCCTCAGGATTATAAACCGCATGATCTTAGATAACCCAGACAATATGGGACTAATAATCTCAGCATTGTCACTTCACGCTTTTCACATTTCATAACCTCAGTATCGAACTGTTTCATTGTCCGGACATAATCAATTTTCAATCCATTTTAAGCTTATACAAGATGTAAATTGAGAAATACTACCTCCGTTTTCAAACAAAGATACTATCACTTTTTCATTTTAGCTTAAAAATAGGCCAAAATAAAAAAATAATAGTATTTTTTTTTTAAACAGAGGGAGCAATAAAAATTGGGTGCATATTTTTTTTTTTTATAACTACAGTGTTATAATGTGTCAACCAATATGGTAAATCTCAGTTGAGACTAGGAATCCTTGATAGCTTTATCTCGGTGAAATCTTAGAGTTTTTTTTTCCAGATTTTGTACCACTTAATCAATCAGTTGATGAAGATATTGGGATGTTATACTATTTTGAACATCTTCATCATAATAAGATATACAACCCGCAAAACAGATGCTTCAGAAAAAGGAAAAAAAAAAAGGAAAAAACATAAAAAAAAATTGTTGTAGGGCTTATGGCCCATAGGTGTGCGGCCCAGCTAGATATCTAGGGTCTCCCTTCAACATGTATAAAAAGGAAATTGTTCCATATAACCTGATTATCCTGATGAATGGAAACTACTCTCTACCTCTTTGCTTTCCCTACATTTCCACTGCAACACGTTATCATGCACGAAGCTATACCGCGGAGCTAGATTGGATTGATTAATTATTATTTTTTCTCTATAAGGATTAACGTCAAGTTAATGTTGCAATAGCTGGAATCGATAAGATAAGTTGGATCTAATATTTTTTTTGTTTTCTTTTCTCTCTATATTTTTTTTATTCCGACATATGTTGTTTTGGCGTGAAACTTGATTTTGGAATCTAATCACAGTTGGGCGTGATGCTTTTAAAAAAAAAATGGATCCCTTACCCCAATTTGTCTCTTAGTGAAACCTGATCTGCTTTGGCAATTGAAAATCCATAGTAGTGTTGTAATTCGACCTTGATAAACCTTACATACTCGATCCTTAAATAACAAAAACAAACAACTGGGCGTGATATTTGATAATCCAAATCTGATTACATTTTTCTTTTTCTTTTGTGCGTCTGTTGATAATCTCCGTCGTTGCGAGGAGAAGATGAAAAGCGTCTGTTCACTTTCCCATGGAGAAAGTAAATCTGGTAGAAAGTGTTTCCAACCCGACCCAGCCAGTTCTGTTCCAACCCAACCTAGCCAGTTCAGTTCCAACCCGACCCAGCTTGGCTCCTGTTCCGGCTCACTGTTCCATATCGGCTCCGACTCACTGTTCCAGCTCGGTTTTGGGTTGTGCCCGCCAAGACTCTTCCGGTTCTGTCTATATACGACGAGAACCAAAGTTTGAGGTATGTAACTATAACGTGGTTTTTGCACTGAGCACTTGCTAGGCTTATCTATTTGTTTTTTGAACATGTCTAGGTTTGCTTATTTTTGTCTTGAGGTAAGTCCACTTCATATAAACGGTCAATTTCAATTATGAGTGCCGATCGCGATTATTAAGAATGTTAGTCTTAATGTTATTCTGTTCTATTGAATATGATATTGGCTGTGGTTGAATGATTTTATTTTTTTTTGTTCAATTGGTTGTACCAACTTGATCTCAATGTATTTATTGGGTTTAAAAGTACTTGGACCGTTATTGCGTACTTGATATTGTCTCCCCAAATTTGAACGTTTCGTGGAATGTAATCCACATGCTCGACTATTAAAGAGTTAGTAGTTTCAAAAGAGTTGCAAACAAAATCACATGTATTCCAATTTTTGTGGAAGAACTCAATAAAAATGATATGAGTCGAAAATTTCCATTTCTCTACTTCATCAATGATACTAACGAACCAAGATATACCAAGTATGACAACAATAGTAATCTATTCAACCTAAAGTAATTGGTTGACATGTATAGTGAGATTCTCTTGGCTTGTTGAGATTAAAAAAAAAAAAAATCTCAAATTAAGCTAAATGTAACAAAATTAAAAATGGAAAAGAACCCCAAAGTAATGAGGGTTAGACGTACCGAATCATATAAAACATGTGAAAAGAGACATACGTATCATGAGACAAAGATGTACTTTTGTCTTCGGTAGTAATAACACCAATACACAAGTATCAACCGAGTATGGGATCAACTAAAATGTAATTGTAGCTCCCATCATAAATAAAAGAGTTGGAAATGCACCTGGTCATAGGTGTTGGTATATACAATAGTGGCAACCAATTTTCACATCAACTTTAATGACAAAAAGAACTTTGCCTAGCCAATTGATTATTTAATTGAACTAGATCCAATGTCTGCGCTGATGGAATGAAAAGTACATCATTCCTAGGAGACATAAATTTTCTAATCCACTTGAGATATATTTGGATGAAAAATATATCACCCCCCTGAAACATAACATATATTCACTCTAAAGTACTTGAGTTGAATCCCAGTATCCCACTTTTGTTACGAATAAGGCCACACCACTTATTAAATATCTCAAGATTCAATGTCTAACTGATAGTGGTTTTTCTCCCCACTAATTTAAGGAATATACACTAGTTTTTGAAATAATTCTTTATAATGTGACTACGATATTGGATCATAGAGCGAAGGAATGCTCAAATTTTGTTTCGAGATGGAACAAAGATTAAAAGTCACAAAAGCTCTATGTGTATCGAGAGCTAATCACCTTGTTAAATTCCTAAGAGACCCATGCAAGTGGATATCATATGGAAACTCGCGTTGATGAGAATGTGATTGATTGCATCTTTTATAGTATCTAATTTATTTGGAAGGAAATATATTTTAGAAAAACTAATGAGTCAATCTAGTGCAATGTAATTCACTATAATATTTGGATTATTGAATCCATATTGACTCGACGATGAAAGGTTGGGAACTTGACTCATACAGGCTTTGGGCATAACCATAAAGCAACTTTGGTTGTGACATGATGATTGTTTTGAAAGAACTCATACAAATATCACTTTATTTGAGTGAACGAAAATGGGAAAAAGATTGACAAGATGCGAAAGTAACGGACATATCTCTCAATAGGTATTTTCTAAAGTACCACCGCACAACCCCCCCCCCCACCCCACCCTTCCATTATACTTTTAAGTAAGATAGCATATCACTCATTTTACAAAGTCTTCAGTAAAACATGATCGAGACCATCCTAAGATGCAAATGGTAAACAATCCATATTACAAAGATAACAAGGTGAAATTTAGAAAAATATTCATGCAGAATGCAGACCATTAAAGTGACTTATGGCTCTGGTGAATGTTTTGACATTTTGGACTAGTTATAGTTCCCAAGAAATTTGCGTTTAAAAACTCCTAGCACATATTACACAATATAAAGTGCAAAGGCTCACCACCCTTACTAATGCTAGAAAATTTACATCAAAAGGAATTGATGAATATTGCATGTTTAATAGGATCAATATAGAGCATCTTATACTCAATGGTCTCGCAGAGGCTACCATCAAAGGTTACAGATGGTGCCTAAGGAATAGGTTATGCGTACCAACCTATCTTTTATTGCTTTGGGGATATGTAATATTACACGCATCTGACCGCTGTCGTAAGCGTCAAAAATAAATTACACTTTCTTACTACTCAAAATATAAATATAGCAAGGGCAAGAAAGGATCGTTCCCACAGAGAGGTCTTGGTTGTCAATATGTTATGGTTTCATATATAAAACACCGGGGGTTTGCTGATTTTTATATACTAAAATAAAATAAAAGCAAAACAAATAAAAGTAAACACGCAAATCAAGGATGTGAAAATATTGGATAAAGGTTTCATCTTCAATTGTAAACAAGTTTATGAATATATGAATAGAATTCGTATTTAATCTCGCTATCATCAAAAGCCATAGAATACCTTATTGAATACTCCGTAAATTTCTTAAGTTATCAACACACACATTAGAGCTGCGTATGTGAAATCTACCTAAAGAATAACCTAACGCCTTGCGCTAATCAAGTTCAATTCCTAGGAGCATTAAGTTTCAGAAATAGGCTAATCAATGCAATTGTAATACATTGCTAAAACAATTCGAACAAGGGTCGTTTCTACATATAACTACGAGGATGTATCACTACAACCTAGAATCATATCATGCTACTCGTATTCAAGGTTATCGCTTGATGAAAAACCCTAAAATAGCTATAGATATGGATGTGAGTTCAATCAATTCTAGACTTAACTAAACAAACATTCAATCATATTGCAATACATCAATCATGCAATTATTATAACCCGTAGAAATCAAACGATAATATTGAGAGAAAACTAATTCATAAAAATCATAACTTGGTTGCAAAATCCAACTACATCTTCAACCAATAATAAAAACTTAGTTACTCATGTTTTTGGAAATCATCATAGAAAGTTTAGAAGAACCTATCATGTGAAACCCTAGAAAACAAGTAGAAGTCTCCCTAATGGAGATATCTAGGTTTGAGAAAGACTTTTCTATTTATATGTTTCTTCAATTCCAAAAGGATACTCTTTCCAAATTTAGGTCAAATCTTCTCAAAACCCATCTCCAAGTGGTCCACCGAGCCCATGTATAGAAAATAAGTCTCTGGAAATTCGAGTCAAAACTGGTCGACGGGTTGCTGACGTCATCGCCGGAATCCGGTAATTGGTCGCCGGAATCCGGCCACCGGAAAATTTGTCTCCGACCACCTGAACCATCGGAAACTGTCACCAGCAAGTGCACACTCCCAGCAGCTCATCTCCATAACTCTGCAATTCAAACAATCACAAAATACCATCTAAACCAATTCCTTGTTCTTGCGAAAACTCGCCCAAAAGCGTGACTCGTAGCTCATATTTGCCGCGGCCGAATCATGCATCCAACACATACCCCTTTCGTGATTCACTGAAATATTATGATCCCCACTTTCGGTTCCGAAATCCGGCACCCGGAACTAGTACCACCGCCTCGCCATTCTTGCTGTGTTTTGCACAGTTTTTGCATTTTTGATAACTCATTCCCAGTTCAGCCAATGGCACTGAGCTCCATTCCTTGGCTCCTAGCTATGCTGTAATAGCACTTTCCAACGGTTCCAGCATCATCTTCTCTAATACAGGCTAACACCAATGCAATTCAGACCTGCTCTGCACCTGCGACTTTGAACTTGACTGCAACATTAATTCCTTGTATCTCAGCCACCTTCATCACTAAGTGCTCTTACTTATTTGCTTCATGCCTTCATACCAGCAAGCACAGCATACTCAAGAACTCAAATACCATCAGAATTACCACCAACCGCGGCCCGACTCTGCTAACCACCAGCCTGCCATTCTCGCTATGAAGCAGCGACTCCACCAGTGCCTCACTGCGGCTCATTTGCACCATTAGTACACTGTCTTTCCATCTCATAACACCAAAGACTCCAACCCTAAACCACCACGAGCGCAAGCCGCTTTTTGCCTTGTTCTTTCACCAATTTCTCATTGATCTGCCGTCTTTGCTACATAATCATTGCGCTACTGCCACAGCCACTCTCGGATTCATCTCTGCCGAAACACGAACAACATCGACTACATCCTTGAGTCTCTGCTAGTTTCATTTCACCACCACTGCTATTACCTGACTCCATTATCTCGAGCTCTTCTGCCAAAATCTGTACCAAAACTCTAACCGAAACCCTCCTTCCAGACCCATGGCTAGCCTCAGTTGTAACCTGGTTGCAGAACAAGCCATTGAGGCCTTTTGACAAACAGCGTGTGTACGTGAAATTGGTAAATACAGATTCCATCTTGCTGGTAATGTTACTTTGCACATCTCCTTCCCTGCATTGCAATCAATTCCAACAAAACCCATTCTCATACATCATCAAGCAAACACTCAAAACACAATCGCCTACCAATCGTTTCAATTAATGGCGTAAAAGCTTGTTTCATCGACTTCCCTTGACAAAAAACGAATTCAAACCAAAACAAATTCTATAAAATCGAAAACCCAATCTTCATTCCATTCTCAGCTTCGAATTCCTTGTCTTTAATCTCCATTACTTCAACAGCAGTAACATCAATTTCTCTCCATCTTTCTCGCTGGTATTTCAATCTTTCTGACTAATTCATTTACCAATCGGACCACCCGTGTTGTTCTCGTGAATCTTTCCCCTACCAAATACACTCCCCGGTCCCATGGCTTGCCTCGCCTTAGAACAAGTTGCAGAGACGTCTTCGAGTGAGCGGAGAATTGATTTTGTAATAATGCGCATTTGGCTCGACTAGTGTTATAAAGGAGGAGGTGCCCTTAACGAACAATAATCTGTCTTTAGCGAATCTCTCATATGGTTACCCCTTATCCTTAGCTAGGCTCTCAATAGCACTTCCCTTTTAACCAAAATCTGGCTACCCCTTAAGTAAAAGACCAGACTCCCTTTAGCAGTCCCTTTGGAACAGTTCACCCCTTAGCAGAGTGACTGCCCCTTAATGTACAGTGGGGTGTCAATAGCACTTTTCCTGGAAAATGACCATTTTGCCCTTTGCTTCTGAGTTCTTGTTTTGCCCATAACTTCTTCATACGGACTCAGAATGACTCCGTTCTTTCACCATTGTCTTCATCTTCTCGTCCTCTACACAATGAAAAGTAGAAATCTTGTATTTGAACGAGTTCCACTGGTCTTTGGCCCTTCTTCACTTGTGACTTCACTTTTGTAGCCATTTCCACTTCTTTTTGCTCCAAATGACTCCATTGCACCTAATAAACTCAAAAGTAAACATAAGATACATAATTTACAAGAAAACTCGCAAAGAAAGCATAAATACTAGATATTAAATACGGTGTATTCTACACCTATCAAATTCCCCACACTTAGACTTTGCTAGTCCTCGAGCAAATCAAACAAAACTTATTCTAAAGAATACATACAACTCCGTGTCGTCGAGGCTACGGTCACTTTTAGCATAAATAACAAGCCTTTAAACCAATAGGTGTCCCTAGTGGACGAGTTATAGTCTCGTGAGGGTTTACTAGAGATATACCCACAAAACCTATTTTTCCAACTTACTAGTTCTCCGTAATGATAGCATCCAACGCGCTAAGAAGACATAGAAATTCCGCACACTAGTCATAAGAAGTTAGACACATAAATGAACACAATCTCATCCTTAAAAGTTGAGAGAGAAATAACCATCCCTTCTCGAAAGAAATTCGGGTTCGGAGTGATCGAAAGTCTCGACTTGCCTCACAAGAAAGGGTTTTATGATATTGCTCTCAATAATAAAAATGGCCTTTTATGGGTCACACATGTGTCCAGGTAGGAATGAAGAGAGAATCCTGAGACACTTTGAATGGTAGGAAGGTAAAAACCCTCCGAAATATTTTGAAAACCCACATCTTTTAATATTTTTGAAAACCCATTTTTCTGACGATCTCTTCGAAAGGAAATCAACCATTTAACGAAGGTAGGAATATGCTTACTTACCTCGTTATCCGTTCGGGCGTGCGCCTAGCACCACTCTCACAAAGATCCATAGAAACGTCTTCGGTCTTCTATCGGTGTCTTCAACTTCGTCTTCGGTCTTCAACTCTTGATGATAACTCTTGAACTTCGTAGAATCTTGACAATATGATTCTTTCCTCTAATTCCTTGTCGCTTGAAACTTCATTATAGATATTCCTTCTTCCCATTGGCTTTATTGAAAGAATACAAAACTAAAAACAAACTATACAAACCCAAATATATATATATATATATATATATATATATATATTTTTATTTTTATTTTTTTTCATTTGTTTTTTCTTTTTCTTTTTTTTTTTTTTTTTTTTTTAATAATAAGAAATAAAACAAACACAAAATAAAAACAAAACAAAATAATAAAAACTATTAACAAACCTAAAAATTTTCTCTTGTCTTTTTTCTTTTTCTTTTTTTTTTTTTTTTTTTTTTGAGACAAGAGAAAGTAAAATACAAATAAAATAAAAAATGTAAGTACAATGCCATGGTGTAAGTACTTTACCGCTTGATTCTTCACAACTTATATGTCTTGATATCATAGACTTCTCGAACTCTCATCTTTATAATCTTCGCTCTTGTACATAAAGTCTGAAATCTGCTCAATTCTGTACTGTTGCTTGTAAACCTTGAACGTTTTCAACTTTCCTTCGAATTTGTGATGCTCCTCTTGTTGATGATGATGGTGTTTCTATGGACTGTTGGTGTAGAGAGAGATAAGGTGGATGGTGCTAACTGCGAACAAGATTACAAGTGGTATGTAAGTTAGCAATTCGATGTCACCAACATGATTGATAAAAAATAGCACTCAAGAGATCAAAATAGTGCTTCTATGGTGGTAGGTTGGGCAGCTCACCATTCTGCCCGGAATTAACGTACGGTGACACACATTCTAAAAGAACAAATTTAGACAGGTACAAAGAATTAAAGGTTGGTGCCTCACATTATGTAACATGGGTAGTCTCCACTATAGGGGATCACTACTCAAATACCGAATTCAGTCTGCACCTTATTTGCCACTGGCATGGTTAAATCCAACTTTAACTCTCATACAATTAAGAAACCCGATCATGTTCTCTGTCATCTCTAAGTTCAGTCACTATTGTGAGATTCTCGATGTAATCTTAGCGACATGTATACTATGTGACTCTAAACTAACCACAAGTTGGAGTTTTCTTATTCACTAATTACACAAAAGTTGAAAAATTTGAAAAATTTACAACGCAAATGCTTAACCACTCCCCCACACTTAAACTTTACATTGTCCTCAATGTAAATTGAATCGTCCAAAGAAAGTCAAGGCGGGAAATTTTATAACAATATGCGACAAGAAAAAACTAAAAACAAGTAAAGAAAAAAAAAAAGATAAGAGATACAAAACCTATGGGTTGCCTCCCATGCGTAGCGCTTGGTTTTAAAGTCGTCAGCCCGACTATATCCTTGCAAGATTCATTCCCATATATCAACAATCTGAAAAGTTGAGGATCCTTCCATAGAACCTGGTTTGCAAACACTAGCTTCACACAAATATTAGTAATATAAAGCAAAAGTGAAGCTATGAACCGATAAAAGCTTCCCCCACACTTATTCTTGTCCACATGGAAGTGTATAAAGAATATAGAAGTCGGGTACTTCCACGGTTTCTTGTTCCAAAACCTGCATAGTTTGAGAATCAAGTATCTCCAATGGCGGAAAACGAGAAACAAAGTCATTCAACAATATTCTCGAAGCAACATTCAAACC
The DNA here is from genome assembly GCA_023531295.1 of Papaver armeniacum. Taxonomy (NCBI): domain Eukaryota; kingdom Viridiplantae; phylum Streptophyta; class Magnoliopsida; order Ranunculales; family Papaveraceae; genus Papaver; species Papaver armeniacum. The sequence goes on from JAJJWW010009983.1 coordinate 11,231, forward strand.
AATAAGAGGTAAAGGAAAAGAAACAATAGGCAAAGGGTTAGATAAACCTTGCACAATCTCTTGTATCATGAAATCCTCTTCATCCTTGAAAAACTCAAGTGAATTATTCACCTCTTGTGTATCATGGTCCTCTATCAAACCTTGCAACCATTCTTCGTCCGTTTCTGCCTTAACCAAAGTCTCGACATAAACATCATCATTACAATCATTTCCAAGCTCAATTGGGTCTTCCACAATATTGGTCATAACCGTCTCATTCTCAACATACTCCCCTTCATTAGACTCACACCTTGTTGCAAGGAAGTTTTGTAACACACTAGTTTCATCATACTCATGTACCTTTTGAATAGGTGTTTGATCATTATAAAGATCAAGAGTTGAGTCTACTACACTAATGTCATCAAATATTTCCAAAGGTTGGTCCTTTTCAACACAATCATCTTTACCGCAAAAAGACTCCATTGTACACTCCTCGGGGTTGCCACCATAAATTGGTTCAAACGATGCATGTTCATAATAATCATCATCACTATCATAGTCATCATAAGATTGGCTCCCACTTCCCAAAGTTTGGTATTTCGCAGAATTTTGCATGTCCTCTTTGTATTCTTCAATGCCTTGTCTTAAAGTGGAAACATCTTTTTGAAGCTCTTGGAGTGATTCATCTAAATTTTGAAAATAGTGTTCCATTTGTTGGTAAAGCTCGTTCGACAAAGAAAAAGTAGAATTACTTACTTCAGTATTGCTAGGCCAATTATATTCCCTTCGAATGGGTGGATGATCATAACTACGATCAGAAATTGGGCCAAACATACTATGAGCACATTCGGTCGATGAAATTGGTTCCACGCTTGGTTGTCTACGAATTAACTCCATGATGTCCATAAATTGTTGCATTTCATCTACCAAACTAGAGGAAAAATTAATAGGAGTATAACTAGTCTCCTCCTTGTGGTTGCTCACTTACATACCCACCGTAAAAAGGTTGGAATGTATGAGAACAACTAAAAGGGTACGTGGAATATTGACCATAACCAAAGGATTGGTTTTGATTTTATTCCCCATAAGGGTGATAGTTTTCATGTTGTTGAGGTTGAAAGCCGTATTGATTTCTCCAATAAGCTCCGTCCATAGAAATTGGTACCTGAAACAAGAGTTCTCAAAACTCGTTAAGAACCAAAGAACAAGAAAAAGTAAAACAAAACTAAAACAAAAATAAGAAACCAAAACAATTGACAAATCAATGCGTCCGACAACGGGCGCCAAAATTTGACCGGCAGTAAGCGTCAAAAATAAATTACACTTTCTTAATTACTACTCAAAATATAAATATAGCAAGGGCAAGAAAGGATCGTTCCCACAGAGAGGTCTTGGTTGTCAATATGTTATGGTTTCCTATATAAAACACCGGGGTTTGCTGATTTTTATATACTAAAATAAAATAAAAGCAAAACAAATAAAAGTAAACACGCAAATCAAGGATGTGAAAATATTGGATAAAGGTTTCATCTTCAATTGTAAACAAGTTTATGAATATATGAATAGAATTCGTATTTAATCTCGCTATCATCAAAAGCCATAGAATACCTTATTGCAAGAATACTCCGTAAATTTCTTAAGTTATCAACACACACATTAGAGCTGCGTATGTGAAATCTACCTAAAGAATAACCTAACGCCTTGCGCTAATCAAGTTCAATTCCTAGAGCATTAAGTTTCGTAAATAGGCTAATCAATGCAATTGTAATACATTGCGCAAACAATTCGAACAAGGGTCAATTTCTACATATGACTACGAGGATGTATCACTACAACCTAGAATCATATCATGCTACTCGTATTCAAGGTTATCGCTTGATGAAAAACCCTAAAATAGCTATAGATATGGATGTGAGTTCAATCAATTCTAGACTTAACTAAACAAACATTCAATCATATTGCAATACATCAATCATGCAATTATTATAACCCGTAGAAATCAAACGATAATATTGAGAGAAAACTAATTCATAAAAATCATAACTTGGTTGCAAAATCCAACTACATCTTCAACCAATAATAAAAACTTAGTTACTCATGTTTTTGGAAATCATCATAGAAAGTTTAGAAGAACCTATCATGTGAAACCCTAGAAAACAAGTAGAAGTCTCCCTAATGGAGATATCTAGGTTTGAGAAAGACTTTTCTATTTATATGTTTCTTCAATTCCAAAAGGATACTCTTTCCAAATTTAGGTCAAATCTTCTCAAACCCATCTCCAAGTGGTCCACCAAGCCCATGTATAGAAAATAAGTCTCTGGAAATTGAGTCAAAATCGGTCGACGGGTTGTCGACGTCATCGCCGAATCCGTGAATTGGTCGCGGAATCCGCCACCGGAAAATTTGTCTCCGACCACCGAACCATCGGAAACTGTCACCAAAGAAGTGCACACCCAGCAGCTCATCTCCATAACTCGCAATTCAAACAATTACAAAATACCATCTAAACCAATTCCTTGTTCTTGTAAAAACGCGCCCAAAAGCGTGACTCGTAGCTCATATTTGTTGGGCCGAATCATGCATCCAACACATACCCCTTTCGTGATTCATCGAAATATTATGATCCCCACTTTCGGTTCCGAAATCCGCACCGGAACTAGTACCACCGCCTCGCCATTCTTGCTGTGTTTTGCACAGTTTTTGCATTTTTGATAACTCATTCCCAGTTCAGCCAATGGCACTGAGCTCCATTCCTTGGATCCTAGCTGTGCTGTAATAGCACTTTCCAACGGTTCCAGCATCATCTTCTCTAATACAAGCTAACACCAATGCAATTCAGACCTGCTCTGCACCTGCGACTTTGAACTTGACTGCAACATTACTTCCTTGTATCTCAGCCACCTTCATCACTAAGTGCTCTTACTTATTTGCTTCATGCCTTCATACCAGCAAGCACAGCATACTCAAGAACTCAAACACCATCAGAATTACCACCAACCGCGGCCCGACTCTGCTAACCACCACCGCCATTCTCGCTATGAAGCTAGCCGACTCCGCCAAAGGCCTCACTCGCAGCTCATTTGCACCATTAGTACACCGGGCTTTCCATCTCATAACACCAACATACTCCAACCCTAAACCACCACGAGCACAAGCTGCTTTTGCCTTGTTCTTTCACCAATTTCTCAGCTGCATCTGCTGCTGCTACATAATCATTGCGCTACTGCCACAGCCACTCTCGGATTCATCTCTGCCGAAACACGAACAACATCGACTACATCCTTGAGTCTCTGCGAGTTTCATTTCACCACCACCTGCTATTACCCGACTCCATTATCTCGAGCTCTTCCGCCAAAATCTGTACCAAAACTCTAACCGAAACCCCTCCTTCCGCACTCCATGGCTAGCCTCAGTTGTAACCTGGTTGCAGAACAAGCCATTGAGGCCTTTTGACAAACATCGTGTGTACGTGAAATTGGTAAATACAGATTCCATCTTGCTGGTAATGTTACTTTGCACATCTCCTTCCCTGCATTGCAATCAATTCCAACAAAACCCATTCTCATACATCATCAACAAACACTCAAAACACAATCAGCTACCAATCGTTTCAATTAATGGCAGAAAGCTTGTTTCACTGACTTCCCTTGACAGCAAAACGAATTCAAACCAAAACAAATTCTATAAAATCGAAAACCCAATCTTCATTCCATTCTCAAATTTTCAATTCCTTGTCTTTAATCTCCATTACTTCAACAAAGAAGAACATCAATTTCTCTCCATCTTTCTCACTGGTATTTCAATCTTTCGACTAATTCCCAATCGGACCACCTGTGTTGTTCCGTGAATCTTTCCTACCACCAAATACACTCCACCGGTCCCATGGCTTGCCTGCCTTAGAAAAAGTTGCAGAGACGTCTTCTGAGTGAGCAGAGAATTGATTTCTGTAATAATGCTGCATTTGGCTCGACCTAGTGTTATAAAGGAGGAGGTGCCCCTTAACGAACAATAATCTGTCTTTAGCGAATCTCTCATATGGTTACCCCTTATCCTTAGCTAGGCTCTCAATAGCACTTCCCTTTTAACCAAAATGCTACCCCTTAAGTAAAAGACCAGACTCCCTTTAGCAGTCCCTTTGGAACAGTTCACCCCTTAGCAGAGTGACTGCCCCTTAATGTACAGTGGGGTGTCAATAGCACTTTTCCTGGAAAATGACCATTTTGCCCTTTGCTTCTGAGTTCTTGTTTTGCCCATAACTTCTTCATACGGACTCAGAATGACTCCGTTCTTTCGCCATTGTCTTCATCTTCTCGTCCTCTACACAATGAAAAGTAGAAATCTTGTATTTGAACGAGTTCCACTGGGTCTTTGGCCCTTCTTCACTTGTGACTTCACTTTTGTAGCCATTTCTACTTCTTTTGCTCCAAATGACTCCATTGCACCTAATAAACTCAAAAGTAAACATAAGATACATAATTTACAAGAAAACTCGCAAAGAAAGCATAAATACTAGATATTAAATACGGTGTATTCTACACCTATCAAACATCTTACTTAATTCGTTTTGAAACCCAATATTAGTGAACCTTTTTCGCGTACCGGTTGGTAACTGGATTTAAGCCTAACATTCGAGTTCTTACGCATTTTTGGTTGCACTATATATGTGCCATTACGACTCCACATCGTAGTATGATGGGTCTTCAAATCATAAGTAGTTATCTTGGAAATAAGTTCCTAACAATTATCCGCATTTTAAAACTTTTGGCGGGAGATCTCTTACCGCTAGATTTGCGTGTTATCACTTTAATGAGATAGTCTTCCGTCGTTAGGGGGAGATAATAAAAAGTATTTTTTAAGGGAATGACAGGAATTTTCGTGGTGTGTTCCCACCGTGTCTCATATTGATTCTTGTACTCCACAAATGTAAATGTGAAGTGATAAAGAATATTCGATTTTCAAAATGTACATTGATGTTGCTAAAGTGATGAGATCACACATACCAGCTGCAAACCTACCGCAAAGTTACAAATCCTCAATACGGGATATACACCCTAGACTAAGGTGTTGCAACTACACTCAGTGGAAGTGTGGTTGAGGCCGTGGCTCCATAAAGGAATTTGGAGAGACCACTTGGTTCGATCAATCTTCATCTAGAAAGGAAGTAGGTGAGTAAGGCACAACTTATTTATATCATCAGAAATCATCTCACAAGAATGTCTATGAATATGTCCATGAATCAAACTAGAGGATGCTCCGAAGTTTTAAATGATTCTAGAAAATAATGAAATCCTGACGGATTATGAGAATGCATATGAGTCAATGGAAGGATGATACGTGCACAATGATGATATAATCCATAAATAGTTGCTCCAGAAGTAGAGAACAATGAGATCGAACCATGATTATTTTGATTAATTTCAAATAAATAGCATATCTGGCCTATACAATCCATGTAGAACTTGGTTCTTTGACAAATATACAGGTATTTGGCGTGGTAGTGCTAACCAACCAAGTGTAAAGCCTATTGGACATACATGATTAATTTGTCACAAAGCATAATGAGAATAAAGAAGTCTTAAAGGATAAAGACTCGCCTTGTGGCGCGAGGTTTCTCACAAAGCCCTGGAATTGTTCTCTTGTAATGAACTTCATAGTGTTCCGCTACTCAGCTAGCTTGGTAATTTCAAAAGGACTTGAAATGCAGCATATGTATGTGGTTGTTACGTATCTCTGAAAGAATCAAGAGATAGAAGATATTTACAAAAGTACTTGATAGACTTTTGTTACCCAAATCAAGTGACTCTAAACCACGAAGAGTGCGTTTACGATGATAGAACGCTCACTTATAGATAGAAGCAATCAGGCGGATGTGGTATACCCGTCTAAGTGACTATTTGATTTGGAGGGGATATATAGACAAGTAAGTTATTTTCATTGCGTATTCAGAAGAAAGTTCCTGATTTGGAATTGTAGCTATTTATGTCGATGGTTTAGACATGATGGGTACTCTTAATGTAATAAGAGACCTTAAAAGCTATTTGAAATCCGAATTTGAGATGAAAAATCTGGGGAAATCTCGACCGAATACTGAGCTTGTGGTATATTATTCCACCAGTTTGCATTCGTCTAAAGTTTTCAGGCAATTTAATAAAGACATGCATCCTGATAGTACTCCCATGATTAGTCGAGGTTCAAATGTAAGTAAATGACCAATTGCCTAAAGGAAGATGACGAAGATGTGTCGGGAGATGAATTTCCCTTATCTTAGTACAATATACGCATATACTTAGCATAATATACTCGACCAAATGTTACATTCTCAGTGAACTTGTTAGCTAGATATAGCTCAGCGCCAACGCAACGTCATTGGAATGGTATAATGAATGTAATCATATACTTAAAAGTAACCATTGACATGAGTTTGCTTTATCCCTGCAAAGACATAAAAAAATGGGAATGCTAAAAGAACTGCAATCCATAGGTTGTTGATTATTAAGGAACAATAATATCTTCTCCAACGAAAGTAATTAGTGGGGATATGGTAGACTATTTTCTAAGTCATTACCGATATTCAGTTTCGAAAAGTACATGACTAAAGGAAAAGTCTGGAACAACTCCGAGAGTAATCAAGGGAAGATGCCGACATCGGGGGAGGATCTAAGGATATGATGTCGACATAATTTACTTCGAAATTGAAGTCGTGTTGTACTCTTTTTCCCTTCGATCGAGAATAGTTTTTCCCAAAGGGTTTCGTTACTCGACAAGGTTTTTAGCGAGACAATACTAAAAGCATCAAGTATGTTGAACGTTGAAGACATAAAGATCGCGTTGATCATATTGAAAATATCTCGAATCAAAGAAATGAAACACGGTAGTTCGTTAACAACGAATCCCAGGAATCAACAACATGGTTCTATAAAAATCCAAGTCACCAAAGTAAAGTGTGATAAACTCCTTTTGACTGCATTAGACTAATGAAAATTATCCGACATCGTGGGGGCATCTAATGGTGTGTTGAACTCTTTTCCTTTACCGAGATTAATTTTCCCATAGGGTTTTGTTGCTCGGAAAGGTTTTTAATGAGACAACAACAAACACCAGGAAGTAATTTCCCAACTAAGGCTATTGTCTTTCCCACAAGGATTTTCTGCCTTAGGAGTTGTGAAGCAACTAATAAACTTCAACGGAACAAAGTGATCATCTGCAACAGATCACCTTTACTTGCATCTGACATGTTTTACTCTTTTCCCTTCATCAAGGTTTTATCCCACTGGGTTTTACTTGTCAAGGTTTTAATGAGGCAACATATTTGAGTCCAAATATGTTCTAAGTTTGCTTAATATTGTACTATTTTTTTAGTTTAGGTTTTGTCCCTCTCGGGTTTCCTGTGAAGTTTTAATGAGGCAATTAACTTAGACTCATCGATCTCGTGAAGACTGGGATTGCATGTGATGAACTACATGTAAAGTAAGAGACAACATGTGAAGTACTACATGTGAAGAATTGTACCAAGGTTTTATCCCACTGGGTTTTTCCTTATCAAAATTTTAATGGGAGAATTGATTTCGACACAAGTCATCAAGGAGAGGACGACATTTGAAGAACTACATCCGAAGCACTAAATGTGAAGCACTGCGTATGAAGTTCAATTTGACCGCACAAGGGGGAGTGTTGTAGGGCCTATGTCCCATAGGTGTGCGGCCCAGCTAGATATCTAGGGTCTCCCTTCTACATGTATAAAAAGGAAATTGTTCCATGTAACCTGATTATCCTGATGAATGGAAACTACTCTCTACCTCTTTTCTTTCCCTACATTTCCACTGCAACAAAAACCGAGTTTTTAAGGGCTAATTTTGATTATATGTAATGAAATTTACACATTGCCCCTCGACTCGATAACTCTTATCAGTGAAATTCTGGTCATCATTGCGGCTTTCTAGATTAGAAACTCGTGGTGCCGATATTGAAAGAATTGTATATGAAATGAGACTGGCAATCTCATTGTAATCTTTGTTGAGACTGACTACACTGGTATCGACCATCAAACTAGGCTCTCTAACTTCTAAATTTCTAACACATAATAAAAGTCAAGATGACGAAGGTTATTGAATCTCTGCTAACCAATTCCATTTTTGTTTATTTTCTTGGCAACTCCCAAAAAGAATTTATCAATATTAAGAATATAAAAAAGAATTGAAAAGAGGAGGGGGGAAATTGTTTAATGCAAATTTATTTGATCCGGGAGAGTCTTTCTTCAAATAGGATGAATTGCTTTAAATGCTCACAAATACATCTTATAAAAAGGAGGATGGTTGGTTTTCTTATATAACGAATTTAAAACTAGTTTTTCCGGTAAGGCATAAATATGTATGTAAATAGTAGTATTAAATTTACTCCGACTCTAGTTATGACGATAGAAAGCAGATAAGTATTCCAAGACTAGCTTAAAAACCTACTTTCTTACGATTACGAGGTTCATTCGAATTTTAAATCCAATCTTGGAAATACAGCATCCCGGACAACATGTATTTATTTTGAGAAAATGGATCTATTGCCAAAGTTTTCTTAAAACATGATTCAAATGGACAAGTAAACATTAGGAATGGGTGAAATGGACACCAAAAATCCTAAAAAATTATGTCCTTTCTATCTATATGTTTCTCTTTATTTTATCCTTTTCTCTCTCCAATTTGAAAATAATCACACAAAATAAATCATAACTTGTAAAATATAGGTCCGATTTTAATAAATGCGAAGAAAATAAATCATAACTTTTAATGATCTACTGAATAAGATGCATTGTCGATAGTATAATGCGAAGAAAAAAAAACCGATTTTTTTTTTTGCAAGGATAAAACTGGTTGCATCATGGCTTAAGCTAAGATAAAAAGATTCATTCGAAAAATATCTAGGATGAAACTTGATGCATCCTTACCTGAACTAACAAAAAAACATTCAAAAAAACTGCTTGGACGAAATTGGTGTCAACATGTGCTTTAGATGAAACCAGTATCATATTCTTATTTTAGTATGCAACTGGTTTCATCGTGTTTTACATTCGCCTGAATTCGCCTGTGATGTACATGGTTTCACTCATGTATATACTAGGACGAAACTTGTTTCATTCAGGTTTTTATTAATGAGTTTTTTTTATCAAGGTTTAACCTATGGTGTACATGGTTTCATCCATGTTTAAACTAGAATGAAACTAGTTTAAATATCCTTCTCGCTAGTACTGATATCAATGAAAGTGTTGAACTCAAGCCCGATATTTTTATGAACCCAAAAGGATAAATCATTTGCAATGGAAAATTTTAAAGGAGACGCTCTAAAACATAACAATTGAATCATAAGCGAACAATAATAATATCATAGCATGATCTATAGAAAACAAAGCTACATAATTAGTTAAAGTAATTGACTCCATTGAGAATTATTGGGCACATAATCAACAAAATTTTTAATTTTTGGACTGTCCAACAACAATAATTCCTCTCCTCCTCCTCCTCTCTCTCACTCCTTCTTCTCCAACAACACCATCAAGAACAACCCTACTCTACTCAAATCTAGTCCATTTTTGGACTAGATCTGAACAAATTTTTTCATTATTCCTTGTTTTTTAGGTTAGTTAGTAGTTTAGTGTAGTTTTTATTATGTTTCTTTTTTATCTATACTAGTATGGCGGTTTTATCTACTCTTTTGAGGTTTATCTTCACTTTAATGACGATTCTTGGTTATTGGGTTGGGTTCTAAGATCAATAGTGATGCTATTCATGCTCTCCAATGACGAAATATTCATCTTGGTTATCTATGGCGACAAAATCTTCATCATCAACTTATCCGGCGACAAAATCTCCATAGGTGGTCTTTTTGACGACGGAAGCTTCATCACTAGTTACAAAAGATTTGAGCAAATCACTCCTACTTTGGGAGCACATCTTTCTATAGAAGAAAAACAAACTAAATTGGTTGGAAGTTAATTCCGAGAAAAACCATCCCTCTTCCGATTTAATCAGATCTTATTCATACTTGTATTTGTCTTACTCCGGTAATCCTTCTCTTTCTCTTGTCGGATTTCTCAGTATTGTAATTTTACGGTATGTTCTTGTTACTTTGTATTCTCTTATTTTCGATCTTAAACTCTGATGTAGGACATCTACCTTAGTTTTCAAGTTATCTTATTAACTTTTTAGTATTTCTCTTTATTTAGAACTCTAGTTATTTTAGGTTACGAGTAGCCTATATAAACAGGCATATGATTGTCTTAGGGGAACAATCTATTATCAATCAATCAATATTATTATTGTTTTATACGATTCTCTTTATCTTTTCTTACTTCTCCTCTTAAATATCGTCTATATCTCATCCCAATTCTTCCTTTCTCATCACCAGCAACCTCCGTGTTGCTTTCATCTCGTTCGTTCTATATAAAGTGGCATCGAGCCAGCGTTTTGAGATTCTTATCTCAAAACAGATCCTTAATTCGCTTCCGCAATTCAAACCCTAAATTAAAAATGAAGAGCAAATCAGTTGAAAGAAGTTTTACATGATTCGAAAACTATTGCCATGACTATGTTGTTTAATCCTCCGCCGCCATTAATTAAAGAAAAAGATGTGATGCTGGTTCCGGATTCAGAAGGGATTGTTGAAGTTTCGCAACCTATGAAAATCGCAGTATCAGCACTACCATTAGTACAGAGCCAGCCGAGGAAGATCATATTCCTAATGATGTTTTGCATGATCCGCTAGAATTTAATGGAAATCAAGTCAACATGGTCTTTCATGAATCGCATGATTTGTTAGATTTCAATGGTAAGTCACTGAATCCTTATTTAGTAATTCATGATGTTGATGTGCTTGCTTTGTTTACGGTTGATAGTAATCAAGTTATTAATCAACCGGATACACGAATGGTGTTGCATGCAAGCCCTAGAAAAACTAAGCTTGTTGAGTTTACCCATGATAATCCTTTTGTGTCGCTTGATATATTTTTCAGTTTGCGTAAACATCTATTCAGAATGTTATGCATATACAAAATTACATCGGTAGACAAGTAATTTCTGAAAAAATTATTATCGAATTCGATAAGTCTCATGTGCACCGAATATTCCGATGCTGACATTTGCACTGAAGAGCCGTTTGTGCAATGGTTTATACCAAAAGGTATTGGGTGGAAAACTGTATGTCTCACACCTGCGGCTACAAATTTGGGAAAAATAAGTTTGTTGTTTCCTGTTTCTTCAAATAACATTGGATTTAAATTTCGGGATGATACTTCATGTGTATATTTTGGTGGTGCATATCTTTATGTTGGTGTGACAGCTTTACCAAAGTACTTTAGTTACTAAACGCGATGATCACGAGAATGCTATTGGGGGTTTAAATGGAGAAACATGTTCATGCTTGTTTTCTGCTGAAGGATGTTCGAGTGTGTCAGAAAACTTCAACGATTTTAGTTGTTTGTCAGGATGCAACCGCAAATTAGGTTCTGCTGATGAGTGTGTTAATGAAAGAGGAGTATGGCGTACTTTTAAATGTAAGGATGAAATTTCGGAGACTTTAGTTATCAGACTCAAACGAAACAGGAGACATCAACTGCATCACCCAAGAGATATAATATTTTAATTGGTTTGAAGTTTATTCGTCAATATCGGTACCTTGGACGTTTGTGTTAGAGCATTGCTCGGTTGAACACACATACGTTGCTATTTCAAGCATGTTGTCAATATTAGTGATCAAAATTATATGTCTTGATTTCTAGTTTACTTATGACTAAGTCTCGGTCTAGGATAGTCAAATATAGTTGAGCTCCAGACTCCATGGCGATTATCTTACAAAGACGAAGAACTACTCGAGGAACCAGTGGAACTTCATCCGACTAAAAGGTATGTGGAGACTTGAACTCATCTGTCACTCAAAAGTCTATTCTATCTCCTACTCTTGAGACAATAGTCGTATAAGTATGATAGTTTTTATACATACACATTTGTTATTTCGAGCCGAATTTACTCGCCTATCTTTTTCTCGAAATTTGTGTTGGTAAGCTTTCGCTTTAACCACATTTCATCTTTACCCGTGATGAAAGTCATGATGACGTTTCAATCTTGAAAATAGCTTTGATGACGATAGTCGTGAATAACGATTGTTATAACATTATAGAAGAATGTTTCAATGATTGAAATGTAGAGTTGAGATTACCATCTATGGATATAAGCATATATAGTGTGTTCGCACATTAGTGTATAAATCCATGCATCGGAAACCAAGTGCGTGCATATGTGTGCATGTGGTATTGGTGAAGGAGACAAGGTTGGGCGCGTGCGTGCACGTCACTGGTGGAAGTTTTCAACCGAAAATTTATGTTGAGTTTGTAGTTTGCAAACTAGTAACCAATCACCTTAAGCACGCGTACCCACGGAAGTTTTCGAACCAAAAATTTCTACTGAGTTTGTAAACTAAAATCTGGTAGCTAAGGTACGCATACCCGTACGCGTACCTAAGCTGGTTATTTCTCAAATCGGTAGTTCATGAACTTAAAATAATAAATTATAAGGAACTCAATCTTTGCAAACCGTGGGTATATTGTTCATGAATTGATTTAAATGAATCAAATCGATTTTGTTTCAATTGTGTCTATGAATAAAGACCTAAGCAATTGAACAACTCTTCAACTAGTTATTATGAGTCATTTGAACTAGTTATGAGAAAGATGAATACAGTTAATATGAAAGTGCTCATATGGATAACCATTGGTTAACTATTTGTGAACCAACTAAGTGTACACGTTTAGGTACGGTTACTCAAACCTAAATGAATACATTCCATTTGTGTGTGACAAGCTAAGTTTCGATCTAACGGTTGAAAGATATTAGCTTGTATCTAATCAGGTTTTTCATCTAACGGTGAATATTGAATGCTTTGTTACCAAGGTAACTTAGATTGCAAACCTTGATTTGAAAACTATATAAGGGAACTCTAGCAACTGGAAAAACTAATCCCCACACCTCCTGTGTGATACTAGTTGGTTTTGCTAGACTCGATTCTCCTTTAACCTTAGGTTTCTTCTCGAGACCCTGTAGGTTAACGAATTAAATACTTCATTGGGATTGTGAAGCCAGACGAAACTACTTCTCTTGTAGTGAGCGATCTGATCTTGCCATTTTCTATCGTACGAGTTCAATTGAATAATTGACTTGAGATTATATCTCCGATAGGGCAAGATAAAAAGAAATCACAAACATCTTCGTCTCATCGTTTGTGATTCCAAAATATCTTGTTTCGCTACCATACGATTAAGATTATTGTGAGGTGATTGATAATACTAGTTTGTTCTTGGAATATAAGTCCGGGTTATCAATTAGTTCCTGTTCACCTTGATTTATCAAAAGACGGAACAAAACTCATAGGTTTATCTCGTGGAAGACAGATTTATCTATTATCATAGACTTTTTTCAGTGTGATGATTTGTTTATTAAAGTCTTCGACTTTGGGTCGTAGCAACTCTTAGTTGTGGGTGAGATCACTAAGGGAATCAGTGCGTAGTATCCTCTTTGGATCATAGACGTAGGGGAGCGCAACCGTACTTTGAATCGGTGTGAGATTGATTAGGGTTCAACTACATTCCAGACTGAAGTTAGTTTGTAGTAGGCTAGTCTCTGTAGAGGCTTAATACAGTGTGATGTTCAATCTGGACTAGGTCCCGGGGTTTTTCTACATTTGCGGTTTCCTCGTTAACAAAAATCTGGTGTCTGTGTTATTTCTATTCCGCATTATATTTTGTTATATAATTGAAATATCACAGGTTGTGCGTTGTATCGGTCAATTGTGAAATCCAACCTTTGGTTGTTGATTGGAAATTGATTGATCCTTGGATATTGGTCTTTGGTACCATCCAAGTTTATATCTCTTGTATTTGATAAAGACTTACAGATTTCTATTTGTTTGAGTATAGATTAAATCGAGAGAAAGAGATATTAACTCCTGGATATACTTTTTATTAAGATTGAGTCCGACTGTCTAGTTGATTCTCTTAAAAGTATATTAGAGTTACTCCATACATATTGCTAATCGAAATATTGGGTGAGGTTGTTGTACCCCGCATTTTCAATTGGTATCGAAAGCGAGGCAAACACGTTTAAGACCTCAAAAGTATGTGTTTGTACGATCTGACTAGATGGACAGTAAAGTCTCTATAAACGCTTCACCAGGAATAAACCACAATCTTAGGTAATGTTCTAAAACCCTTGTTATTCTCCAAAGGAAGTTGGATGAACAAATCCAGATCAACCGTGATCTTTCTGCAATAAATGCAAAGCATAAGGATTTGATGACTGTCAAAAATTCTTCAGTATTGATGAATAACTCATTTGATTCCTCTCTAAAGGGTCATATTAAGTTAAGTGTTAAACAAAGTTTATGCTTTGAGAAACTTGATAGAAGGAGGAACTTCTCAAATAAGGTTACTGATGTTGGCCCTTGTATGTTTTGTGAGTCTCACAATCATAATCAAGATACATGTACACGTTTTAGAAAAGAATAAAAGTTGCAAGCAATCTTCACAAGAAAGCTGAACAATTTTTTGCTTATCTAAAAAGGTGTACAATACGAAATCCTAAACAGGAAAATAGTGTTAGTATGGGAGCTTTTTCCTTAAAATCAACATCACCATTCCAATGGTTTTTTGACAGTGGTTGTAGCCGACACATGACTTGTGACCTTTCATGGTTTGTCTCCACAAGCGACTTTGAAGGAGGACCAGTTACCTTCGGAGATGGGAGTTGTTGCTATATTATAAAGAAGGGTACGATCAAGCTTCCCGGTGTTCCATAAATCCATGATGTAGTATACGTCAAATGTCCGGATCGCTAATCTTCTTTCTATTAGTCAAATTTGTGACGAAGGCCATAGATTTGTCTTCGATATGACATTGTATACAAAACTGGAAAAGTAATTTTTCAAGGAACTCGTGGTAAAAATAATTGTTATCTCCTTGATACTCAGTTTAACAATTGTTGCAATTTGACTTAGGTAGAATCTACACATCTTTGGCATGAGCGTTTTGGTCACATCAATTATCATCTCTTAACTAAGATCATTAACCAAGAACTTGTTAGAGGCATTCCCAAAATCAATGGTGTCTGTCAAAAGGGTAAACAAACGAAAGTTCACCATAAGTCATCCCGAGATATTCTCACTAAGGCTCCACTTGATTTAATTCATATGGATCTCTTCGGACCAATTCACCAATCTACTATCGGAGGAAAGAAGTATATTGTAGTTATGGTAGATGATTACACCAGATTCACTTGGGTAGCATTCCTAGCTCATAAGAATGAAACCCTTGGTGAATTTAAGATTATTGTGAATAGAATCTTAATGAACAAGGTCGCAAACTAAAGAAAATCGGAGTTTATCGTGGCACTGAATTCAAGGACACCAAAGTATTTGAATTCGTGGACAAACCGAGGATTATTCAACAATACTCACCACCTATTACTCCTCAAGCCAATGAAGTCGCGGAAAGAAAGAATAGGAATATTCAGAAATGGCCATGGTTATGCTCCATAACAAAAACTTACCTCTAAGATTTTGGGAGAAGCTATCTTCACAGCATGTTACTTGACCAACCGTGTCTATCTACGGTCTAAAACCGTAAACACTCCATATGAGTTATGGTATGGTAGAAAACCCAACTTACACTATCTTAGAGTGTTCGGAAGTAAGTGCTACATTCTAAAAGATCGAGAACAGAGAGGGAAATTTGATACTAAAAGCGATGAAGGTATCTTTTTGGGCTATGCATCTGATAGTCGTGGTTTTCGAGTATTTAATCTCAGAACCCAAGTGATGATGGAAACCGCCAATGTTATCATTGATGATATTAGCGACTTTCATCATGATTTTTCTCTTGTTGAACTGCCTCCTACTGAGACAACTGAGAAATTCAAAGAAGTTTCGGATCTAGTTGAAGTTGTGCCTACAGTTATTGATCCCGATCTTTCTAGTGACGAGGAGAAAAACACTGATCAGACTGTGCCTGTTCAACAAGAACGTGTCTCTCAACGACACCTCTGGGTTCAAAGAAACCATGATCCCAACAGTATCATCGGAGGAAGAGATTCTACTGCAAAGACTAGAGGACAACTTCAAAATTTGTGCAATTTTGGCTGTTATCTTTCACATGTAGAACCAAGGAATATTAAAGAAGCTCTTAGTGATCCCTTATGGGTAAATGCAATGCATGAAGATTTAAATCAATTCCAATGACAAGATGTATGGAAGCTTGTACCTTGTCCTCCAAATGTCAATATAGTTGGCACCAAATGGATATTTAAGAACAAGTCTGATGAATTTGGCACAATTGTGAGAAACAAAGCAAGACTTGTCGCTCAAGGATACTCACAAATCGAAGGAATCGACTTTGACGAAACCTTTGCTTCTGTGGCACGTCTTGAGTCCATTATATTGATATTAGCTCATGCTTGTTTTCTTGAGGTAAAGCTATTTCAAATGGACATCAAATCCGCCTTCTTAAACGAAATCTTAAAGGAAGAAGTTTATGTAGCTCAACCTAAGGGATTTGAAAACCCTGACTTCCCCGATCACGTCCTTAAACTTAATAAGGCGCTATATGGGTTGAAACAAGCACCTCGTGCCTGGTTCGAAAAACTGACCTCATCTCTTCTTGGGAAAGGTTTTTCGAGAGGAGGACCTGATAAAACACTGTTTACCAAGTGGAATGGAAAAGATGTTGTGATTGCTCAAGTTTATGTAGATGATATCATCTATGGATCAACATCAGAGAAACTTGCACAAGAGTTTCAAGTGTCTCTTGGAAAGGAGTTTGAAATGAGCAATGTTGGTGAATTAAAATTCTTTTTGGGTTTAGAAATTCAACAACACATGGATGAAATTTACTTATCTCAAGAAAAATATGCTAAGGATCTTGTCTCAAGATTTGGCCTTGATGTCCACTCCTAAACTAACTCTTATGCCTACCACTGGTAAACTGCATCGAGACGATAAAGGTGTAAATGTGGATCAAAAACTTTATCGATCTATCATTGGAAGCCTTTTATATCTTGACCACTCGACGATATTGCTTTTAGTGTTGGTTGTTGTGCTAGGTTTTAGGCAAATCCAAAGGAATCTCATCTTGCAGCTGCAAAAATAATTATACGTTACATTAATCACAGTGCAGGGTATGGTCTATCTTACACTTTTGATACTAACACTGATCTTACTGCCTATTCTCGATGCAGATTGGGGGATGTGTGGAAGATAGAAAAAGTACATCAGGGGGTTTCTACTATGTAGGACTGAATCTTGTAGCTTAGCATAGCAAGAAACAAAATTCACAATCCCTCTCAACATGTGAAGGAATCACATTATTGCAGACTCATGTTGTACTCAACTTCTATGGATGAAACAAATGCTTGTTGATTATGGAATCAACACTGGAATAATGAGAATTTTATGCGACAATACCGGTCAATTAGTATAATGAAAAATCCATTGAGCACTCAAGGACTAAGCACATTGACATAAGGTATCATTTTACCCGAGATCTTTATGAAAATGGTATCATTAATATGGAATTTATGCCTTCGGAACAACAATTGGCTGATATCTCACCAAACAATTTGATACTGCTACGTTTCAACATCTACGACAGTCTATTGGTGTCGTTCTGGTTCATTAGTCGTCCATAACTCTTGCCCCTGCTCTTATCTAGATCCTTTGGGCAATTGAGTTTGGAACTTCTTGAGGTGTAAAGTTAATTTCCACATTTGTTTCTAAGTAGATGTATCTTCTAAGTATCTTAGTGCTATCTCAGAAATCCTTCTTTTCGTAAAAGTAAGGTCGCTCTTATTGTTCTTTCTGGAATGACATCAAATGAGGGAGAGTTCTTTTGAACTTGCGCGCTAATTGCCAAATCTTTGTGGGAGTCTGGCTACCGGAATATTTGAGGGGTTATCTTGTATCTTTATAAACTCTGTGATGAATGCATTTAGCTTCGGCTTTATGATTGCATCTAAACAAAGTTGATATGTACTTTTCTTTGGTCTTGAAGTGTCTCCATGGAATTTTCATTAGGATCACGTTTTCGTACCTTTGCCAATTTTGTTGACAAAAATTGGGAAGAATTAATATGTAGTTCACACTACAAATACATATGGTTTTCGGATCATTATGTAAGGGGGAGTGGTTTTCGTGTTGAGACGAAGTATTGACTAAGGGGGAGTGATACATATCACCATATATTGTTGTCAAAGTTGTGATATGAGAACTTTGATGTTGTGTAATAATACTATGACACTATATAACAATGATCGGGAGCTTTTGTTTTCTCATTGTTATGGCTACGGGACTTCAACAACTATGATGCTGAACTGAACATCTATGGAATCATGGGTAGTACTTGGAAAAGACGAAGTTTTCAAGTAATGTTGAAGCACCAAGGAAATCAAGCATGTGGACGAGAAGCTACAAAGTTATATCTATTTGTAATCCATATGTATTAATAGTTCTGTCTATAAAATTTATAAAGGGGGAGATTGTTAGAGCATTGCTCGGTCGAACTCGCATGCGTTGCTATCTCAAGCATGTTTGTCAATATTAGTGATCAAAACTATATGTCTTGATTTCTAGTTTACATATGACTAAGTCTCGGTCTAGGATAGTCAAGTATAGTTGAGTTCCAGACTCTATGGTGATTATCTTACAAAGACGAAGAACTACTCGAGGAACTAGTGGAACTTCATCCGACTAAAAGGTATGTGGAGACTTGAACTCATCTATTACTCAAAAGTCTATTCTATCTCCTACTCTTGAGACAATAGTCGTATAAGTATGATAGTTTTCATACATACACATTTGTTATTTGAGTAGAGTTTACTCGCCTATCTTTTCTCGAAATATGTGTTGGTAAGCTTTCGCTTTAACCACATTTTATCTTTACCCGTGACGAAAGTCATGATGACGTTTCAATCTTGAAAATAGCTTTGATGATGATAGTCGTGAATAACGATTGTTATAACATTATAGAAGAATGTTTCAATGATTGAAATGTAGAGTTGAGATTACCATTTATGGATATAAGCATATATAGAGTGTTCGCACATTAGTGTATAAATCCATGTACCGGAAACCAAGTGCGTGCATATGTGTGCATGTTGTATTGGTTAATGAGACAGGTTGGGTACGCGTACCCATACACGTACTGGCAGAAGTTTTCAACTGAACATTTCTGGTTTTGAGTTTGTAGTTTGCAAACTAGTAAACCAATCACCTTAGGTACAGCGTACCCAGTTTTCGAACCTAAAATTTCTTTCAGTTGTAAACTCAAATCCGGTAGCTAAGGTACGCATACCCGTACGCGTACCCAAGCTGGTTATTTCTAAAATCGGTAGTTCATGAACTTAAAATAATAAATTATAAGGAATGCAATCTTTGCAAACCGTGTGTATATTGTTCATGAATTGATTCAAATGAATCAAACCGATTTTGTTTTAATTGTGTCTATGAATAAAGACCTAAGCAATTGAACAATTCTTCAACTAGTTCTTATGAGTCATTTGAACTAGTTATGAGAAAGATGAATACGGTTAACATGAAAGTGCTCATATGGCTAACCATTGGTTAACTATTTGTGAACCAACTATGTGTACACGTTTAGGTACGGTTACTCAAACCTAAATGAATACATTCTATTTGTGTGTGACAAGCTAAGTTTCGATCTAACGGTTGAAAGATATTAGCTTGTATCTAATCAGGTTTTTCATCCAACGGTGAATATTGAATGCTTTGTTACCAAGGTAACTTAGATTGCAAACCCTGACTTGAAAACTATATAAAGGGAACTCTAGCAACTGGAAAAACTAATCCCCACACCTCCTGTGTGATACTAGTTGGTTTTGCTAGAGTCGATTCTCCTTTAACCTTAGGTTTTGTAGCGCCCCCAAAGCTAGCAGCTGACTAATCCAAGAGATTAACTAAATACATAGGCACTAAGAATCTAAATTATATACTTAAGCATTCAATTAAGAAATTTGCTACAAAATTTAACCCAAAAAATAGCCCCGCTCAGAAATATATATACAAGAACTTCTCTCAGATGATACATATACAATAGTCATTTATTTTGCAAATATAAACAACATAATAAACATAGCAGAAGATAACTAATTAACAGAGTCAACTCCTCGAAGCTTTCGCTGCGACTCTGATCTGTCTCTGAAACTGAAAGTGGGAATGGGTGAGCACATCATCCCTAAAAGGGGTGCCCAGTAGAAATAACATTTAACTTTGAAGTAATCATTGGAATGATGTGAAAACCATTCATGTTTTCCCTAACACTAAAACACAACCAATTCATAGAAATAATCAATCATGTATATGAAACTAACTCCTCTAAACAATGTATAATATGGTGACTCGTCCGCACCTAGATAATAATATGGTGACTCGTCCCGCACCTAGATAATAATATGGTGACTCGTCCCGCACCAGTAAATGAATGAGCAGTACCCTATATACCACAGATGGAAATTCTCATTTCCAAACAATCAAATGGAAATTCTTATTTCCCAAACAATTCATAAAGACAAACAAGGCATTACAATTCCTTTCCAAACAATGGAAAGATTAAAAGAATCAACGGTACTTTCGGAGTTTAAAATAAAACAATGCATGGAATACACAATCAAACTATGCATGAATTTGTTAAGCATAAACTTTTGTAAAAGAAAACAACAATAATCACAAAAGAGCTAAATGTAAATTCCCACCTCTTTTGATGACAAGCCACGTCTACCCCGAGATCCACATCCCTTTGGCTCATCCTTTGAATCGATCGTTGTTAATAACTAACGTTAATCATACAAGCACTCTAAGAATCTAGCCAAGATGGCTCATACAAGAATCATACAATTCTATCCAATGGTTCTAAGTCCATTTAAGGTTCTAAACCTTTTATTATCTATCCTTAGCATAACTAAGAATTTATTAATCCAATTAGATTGATTCTCTAGTCCATAGCTAAGTCAAATGTATATTTACAACTTTGTAGAAGAACCCAAATGCTACTTCGGACCACAAGAGGTCCAAAGAGTCTAATTAAGAAAACTTTCCTAAGCCCAAGTCCACGAGTAGTATTAAGTTTCTGAAGATACAATTTCATTCTCTCCAACTAAACCTGCAATACTCGATAAACTCACTCTTTCGATTTGAGTTGAAACTCGCCAACACCAAATTCTTTATCGATCAATAAAAAAAAAAACTAAACGTACATTAAATACTTCCTGGCAAGTGTCTTGAGAGTTGGGACTCACCCAGATCATGACTGATTGACTGTTGTAGGCTTCTTCGTGGATACTCTAATCACTTTGGAACTAGAACTTATTTTGTTGAGTAAATTTAATCAAGTTCAAAAGAGTTAACGGTGCATCATTACCTCACCCAACGAACAACTAGCATTCTTTCAACTGTTTGAGGTTTCTTCTCCATGTACCCAATAAATAAGGACAATTGGACTTAAACTGTTGTATTGTACTGTATGACGAACTCATTATAGTCTTCTTGGCAAAGCCAATGTCACTCTCACATGATTTGTCACTTCATCTTATTATCATTTGATGCAAGTCTGAATGATATGTCACATCACATCAACTAATCATTCATTCAACCGACAAATCTAAGTACAATATCGGCATTCCTTCCTAGCATAAATGCTATATGTAACAAATCTAACTAATCATTCAGAACCTTTTTCTTCTTCTCTTCCTTTCTCATCACCAGCAACCTTCGTGTTCCTTTCATCTCGTTCGTTCTACATAAACTCATCGTAACCTCGAATTTTCATTAATGAAAAGGTTCCTTATTTATAAAAAAAAAAAACCACACATGGTTCACTACAGTAACAGTATGTGTATCGGAGGCTTAAATCAAAATCTACTAAGCACGAAGGCCTAAGCCAAATAAATGATAATTCAATACAAATTCCTTTGAACTTTCAGTTTCAATTTTTTCCAGTAAAGTACTATTTAACTTTCAATCCACATAATGGCCCTGTCGGTCGTCGACAACAGTTAGCTAGTAAAACATGTAATATCCAAAAATGCATGTGGTCCAAAAATCTGATTTAATAAAGGCTCTGGTAGGGCTAGTGCCCCATTCAACTGTATTAGATAATGATCTGGCCCTATCACTTCCTGAAATATGAAAGGATGCTAATGGGCGATACCACTTTATTTGGGGACGTACCCAGCCAATGATAAAAGATGTTTTGTCCTAAATGGATTTTGGTTCACCCCCAAATAAAGTGGTAGCCCTATTAACAATACTCAAAACATGGTACGAGATATTTTACTTTTTAGGTCGACACAACATGGATAGAATCATCTGTACAATATTGAAAACATGGTATGAGATATTTTGCATTTTAGGTCGACATAACATAGAGTCATAGATAGAAATAGAATCATCCGTGCAATGTGCCACCGCATTCTTCCACTATTGTATTCAACTTGACGTGTAATTCAACAAGCATTTCAACGGCAAAGCAATTACCAAAATCTATAAATAGCCATGCAGTAAGAAGAGAGACTAAGATAACAAGAAACGAAAACAATCTCCTCATCTTAATATAATCGTATCATACAAGTTGAATAAACGTATATAGTTTCCTTTCATTTCAAGAGTGCGAAGATGTTTGCTAAGAAGACTCCGGCTGCATCAGCTAAGAGCACAGCTCACAAAGTTGTGGAAAAGGTTGCCAATGCAGCTCATTGTGTATCCAAACCTGCCCAACCAAAACACAAAGGTCACCATACTCACAACCATCACCAGGTAAATAAATTAGGGTCATGTTAAACATTCAACAACTTAATGTAATTTCTCATTGACTGATTTTGATTTGTTGAGAATGGAGTATATAACTAATACGGTGTAAATATTGTGCAGACTGGAACAACGCCGGTGACGCACCCGGTAAAAGATGCAGTGAAGACTGTGAAGAAAGCCGTGGGAATGAAGTGATTGTTAGTCTAAACAATCCATCCATTTCCACATACCAATGGCAATAAGAAAGCAAAAATACATATGTTGTACTTTTCTCTCGGTATATCTTTCCTTCTTTTCTCTATGAATTTGTGTTAAGTTTTCATTTTGATTGTATGTCTTTTGTTATGTTATTGTAATAAATGAAATATGTTTACTCTTATAACTTCAGTTTTTTCTTTTTTCTTTTCACATTTTTATAACCAACTATTTCATAATCCAAATCTTAGTTAACAACTGAACTCATAATTCACGAACAAACGTGAATCAACCACAGTCGATTTGACGCTTGCAGATTATTGAAACCCGGATTTAAAACACAATATTTTGGACTAACTATTTATTTTGGAATCTTACGAATGTTCCTAAAGTTCCGCATAATTTTTTTTTGGTTGGTTAATTTGTATAGAAATTTTCATTTTCATAAAAAATTCTTAATAAATTCATAATTTATTCGTTTTTATAAGTCGATTATTATACGAAATCAATTCGTTTTCTTTATTTTTGGGATCTTTAAAATTATTCCACGAATTTATAATTTTATATACAATTTTTGATGAACCAAATTCATTATGGTATCAATTATTAGATGTATATTGTTGCGTATTTCCTAAAAGTATGTATTTTGTTGGACATTACGAAGTCTCTTGGAGATGTCTGCTGGGATGAAGAGGCGTCTCTAATGGACATGAATCGTCCTATAAGTTGTGAAGATGTTCTCCAATTCAAATACATAAAAAAAATTTACGACTCTCTTTCTCTATATAACATCAACATAATCTCTTAAAAAGTATTTCTTGGAATATCAAGGAAGTACAATCCTTGAATACGATTATGGATTCATTGAATACGATTATGGATTCATTGAATCCATAAGGCATAATTTGTTGATCTGTTGTACTCACGATGCTCAGAAAGGTCGAATTATTGTCTAAAAGAATAGAAAAATCCTTGAAGTCAGTGCTCCACCATTCTCTGGGTGTTTCTCATTCTCCTATTAACCTAGTTCTCTAACATATATGCACCGATTTTTTCTGTCCCACATTGAGATAAGAAAAACACACTAAACACGAATTTACGTATTCCTCATTTTTTCTGAATTGCGAATAGTGGGCTGAATAGTTGTCCAAATATACATTTCACCTGACTGGTTATTGCGCTCATTTCCCAAACAATATTTGTCACTTGCCGAATTGCTTACTAGATAAGCAACTCTAAATAACAAAATATAATTTATTGTTGACAACATTAAAAAAAATCAATAATAATTACGCGTCATGGACAAAACGGGGAAGAAGATTAAAGTTTTGGAGCCGACCTTTACCCTGATAAGGTGCGCCTACAACCCTCAAAAAAGATGAAATCCGTCACCTAAAACTCTCATTCACAAGCATATTTTAGAAAATATGGATGACACTTATAAATCCAAAGTTAATTTAAGAGATAATTCACAAAAAAAAAAAAAAAAAAAAAAGATTTTAGCTAAGAATATTTTTTTTTTTGCTTTACTACTTTTTCCTACTTTTCAATTTTATATGTTGTTTTTTAGTTATATACTATGATTTTTTCATAATTTTTTCTCTCTTAAGAAAAAAAACACAACCGAAAAACACAACCCATTCACAAGTTTGTGGCTTGGATTGTGATGCCATAAGACTTATTTTCTAGACATGCTAATTCTTATGTTGAATCTTACAGCGGTTTGCAAAAAGTATTAGTTTTAGTCATATCCAATTATGTCGTTCGAAAATAGGATTCCAATACTTTCAACTTTAAGTTGGGTGAACACTTTTTTATCAACGTTTGTTACACTTATCCGAATAAAAACACATAAGATTATAAATTCTGTTGTGAACTTCCAATCCTTGATCATGCTGTAGAATTTTCCACTGTCAATTTAGAATTTTTCTATTTTATTACAGGATGGTGTAGTTTGTAATGTTCATAAGAATTTATCAAGCCCAATTCTTTGT
Source organism: Papaver armeniacum (assembly GCA_023531295.1). Classification (NCBI taxonomy): domain Eukaryota; kingdom Viridiplantae; phylum Streptophyta; class Magnoliopsida; order Ranunculales; family Papaveraceae; genus Papaver; species Papaver armeniacum. The sequence goes on from JAJJWW010009983.1 coordinate 36,241, forward strand.
TTCGGTGACCTAAAGCGAATCTAAATTTTTTGGCCCTAATTTCCTAAAACACCTTATTTCTTTTTTTCTGAAGCATGAATTTGATATAGTAAACTTCGATAATTTTGTTTATGTAAAAAATTACGAAAAGACAAATCTTACTCAAATCTTTTTTCTTCTAACTGTGTTAGTGTTAGTAACGTAATAACTTTTGAAAACATTAACTCAATGCAAATAAAAAAAAAGGGGGTTTCCACAATAACAATTGAGTCTTTAACTAGACATGTAAATTGTCTTCCAAGTATAAAGGATCTACAAATAAAATTGTTGATGATGAAAAAGTAGATATGTTAATTTTCATATTAAAGTTCAAACTTCAAAGAGGTCCATTACCTACAAGTCCAAGTAACAAGGAAAGAAACGAAAGAATGGAAAAACTCCCCTATCCCGGCCGAGTTTCCAACTCAGGCTACGTGATATTATCGTCCAACGACGTTACCAATGTACCAGTGTGATAGTAAAATTATTCTTACAAGTAAATCTGATAAATGTGTAATACAAAACTAATTAAATTCATGTGTTATGTTATTGTTAAGTGTCCCTACTTAAAATTGGGCGTTGGCTGCCCTAGCAAAGGGCCGCCCAAAACGGCACTTCGTCTGCTTTATGGCCATGGAAACAATTGCTTCCCGGCCCGGACCGGCCGACAACAGCGAACTAAAAATCAAAAGCCTGTGGTCCCAAAATTATCCAACTGTATTAGATATACTGAGTCATAACTCATAACTCATATCTCTTTCTAGGATAATATTTTATTTTTAGGTCGACATGTTCATCCAACTGCATATGTTTTGTTTTCTCTTACTAGGATAATAAATATTTAGCCAACAACCCTTCCATTTTTGTTTTGTTTTTACCACGACGTGTTACAAGAAAAACAACACCCATTTCAACCACAAAGCAATCGACATGTGTCACCCACAAAAAATCTATAAATACCCATACAAGAAGATAACAAGAAAATAACACACTATATCTCTACTACCAGTTCCAAGTTCAAATATCTCTCATTTAGTAAACTCATTTCCTTTCATTTTAAGAGTTCGAAGATGTCTGCTGATCAGAGTCCCAACACAGACGGATGGGTTCAATCAGCTAAGAACACGGCTAACGCAGCTGGGGGACATATCGGCAATGCAGCTCAAGCAACTAGAGACTTCGTAACCGGTGCAGGCCAGCCGAAAAAGGAAGAGACCCCTGGATTCCTTGAATCAGCTAAGAACACAGCTAACACAGCTGGGGGACATGTCGCCGGTGCAGCTCAAGCAACCAAAGACTATGTAGTCGGTGCAGGCCAACCGAAAAAGGAAGAGACCCCTGGATTCCTTCAACAGGTAAATTAGGGTCATATTCATATATATTAACAGTCTGCTTACAAGTTAATTAATTTATGTGTATTGTATTCTTGTTGCTTGATTTTGATTTTTTGGTAAATATTATGCAGACTGGAACAACAGTGATGAACACGGCACAAGGTGCAGGGGATGCTGTGACGAAAACAGCACAAGGTGCAGTGGAGGCTGTGAAGAACACAATCGGAATGAATGATGAAAAGAAATGATGAACTACTTGTTGATTTCGTTTATTTGGTGTTCTTTGGGAAAAGAGAATGCATCTTGTTTGATTACTAGGATATGACCCGTGCCGTAAACGGCACGGGCTGCCGTTTGTTATCTGTATCGCCGACTATTAGTTTATTAACTTAGTCGAAGGCGTGTCTATTGGAACTGTTCATTTTGTTAGCAATGGCATTTACTTGGAGCCATTAATTGTCTAAATTTTGTTTGGTTTATAAGTCGAATGATTTCATAGCCATTTCTAATTCACCATTGTTAATCTCTCTACCAATTGTCGGGTTATAAACATACCGAGGATCTATCAGGCTATCTATACCAATTGCAATAACCTGATTAATCCATACGCTTTATCAGGTTTGTTGTTTATTTGGGCAACTTGTTCCTTTTTCTTATTTTTTTCGGAAAATGGGTCATTTGTCCAAATATTTTTAAAACCTGGTTCAAATGAACGAGTAAAAATTAGTATGGGTGAAATGGACAAAAAGAAATAGCAAGGATGAAATTGGATTCATCCTGACTTAAACTTAAAAATAAAGAAGGATGAAACCTGGATGCATCCCGATATAAATTAAAAAAGAAAAATATTTGAAAATGGGTTAGATGAAATTGTTTACATCCTGACTATTTTTGTATTTTTGTCCATTTAAACAGTATCAAAATCTAGAATCCTTTTCCACCCAGGATTTATTAATTTTGGTCTTTTAAACAAATTTTGTGTTTTTTTTGGACAACTTCATCAACTATATAAATGAAAGTGATTGTTTTCTATAATAGGACTCGAGTCAAGAGGTACGAATAAATAAACAACTGAACATCAACAACACTATCGAGAATCCAGATTATCTCATGATACGGTCTCTGCTCACATTTTGCTACAATTTCTTCTTCCAAAATTTCAAGGCTCTTAATGGGGTACCAATTTGCTTGGGGCTGTACCAACCCCAATGCAAATGATTTTTTGTCTTATTAGCATTTGGTACACCCCCAAGCAAAACCAGTCCCCCGTTAGCAGCACTGGAAAATTTAACTACGGGAGTTTTCTCAGAAATAAATCTAAGTAAATAAAATAATTGAAGCCTGAAATGTTTTTCTTGAAGAAGCGTCAGAAATAACCCCCATCATATTCTAATCGACCATCAAATTGATTTTCTAAATTTTATAACTGGCTTAGAAGAACTCAAAATGACAATAAAAAGAAAAATAAATATAATGCCAAAATATAATTTACAATTTACCGTCTCCATTTAGCCGCAACACAAAAAATTAAGAAGGGCAATCTTTGTTGTCAAAAGGAAAAAATAAGAAAAAATAAGAGGGAAAGTAAGAACATGTCAACAATAATGTATAAAATCTCTGATTCGCCGTTCATAAAAAATGCTTATACCGACTTCTGCATTATAAAGAAGTTTAAAAGAGAACGATTAACAAATTCTTGCCAACATGAAACCTATAACCTTATCTCTTCAAATGCAGCTAAAACTCATAGTTAAATACTATATGAGCGAGGATCCATAGACACTCTTAGATGGACAAGGTCGGACAAGATTTGCGTCAGTTTCTCCGGCAAACTCAAACGGTAATGAATTTAAGTCTAATATTTTAATGATATGTTCCTATTATAAGACTTTATAGTCCTACCAAAAATGAATGCAATTCGAGATACCAAACCTGACCATCTACCGATCTTAATTTCAACCGTTAATTTTGAATGACTGATATTCAAAGGGGTAGATGGTGGTTTTATACATCTCGAATTGTGCTCATTTTTTGTAAGAATGTAGAGTCTTATAAGAAGAATATACAATCAAAATGTTATACTTAAATTCATTATCGTTTGGGTTTTGTGGAAAAAATGGCGCAAATCTTATCCGACCTTGTCCATCTAAGAGTGTCCATGGATCCTCCCTCATAATATAATCAATCTCTTTTTAACCAATAATATGAGGAAAGAAAATTATATTTCAAAGTGTTACATGTCAGTGAAATAACATTTCTAGGACTGATGAGCAACAACAAAACTTTAAAAAAGAAAACTTATAAAAAGAGTGTTACAGTACAATGGTTAGTGACCACCACTTCTCCGGAGTCATTTATGTACTTGGTTGACCTATACGATCCTGTTTTTGTAGGCTGTGTATGTCGATCATTATTTATAGTCGGTGCTGCCTTCTTACAGAGGTTTTCTCCATGTTTTTGTTGACCTTCATATTTGGTAATAGACCGCTGTTACATTCTTCGTTGTATGGATGCACGACGCCATGTTCATATTACAACGGTAGTTGCATACAACGGACTGGTGCAATGGCTATATAGCGGTAAAAGAAAAACAAAGAACAACGGAAGTATCAAAATCAGTATAGATGCAATAGATGTGGTTATTTGAAAATTGTACAGATTAAAAGAAACATATACCTGAGTAAAATATTATAAGCAGACAGATAAGCTTCAACCCCACCTGAATTACACCTAAAAATACATCTATGTGGGGAAGTGCAAACTCACAATTAACAGTTTCGTGATATGTTTTAAGTTCAAGTGATTAGTAGTAATCTGAATAACAAAAATGCAGAACTTTGATGTTACTTGGTAACGAAAGCCCATTTCTCGATTTTTTTAAATGAAATGCAAATTCAGGTACAACGCAAATTAAGAACTTCAATAAAGTATCCATCAAAGCAAGTTGGTTATAGTGTAAAATGTCGCAATTCCAAGTAAAAATCATGACCAACCTTTTCTATCAGCAGACACATAAATGGGAGAATGAATATGGGTGACTATTGGGGTTTACATAATTATGCTTGAAACATTTTTTTCTAACTCTTACCTAAGAAACTCTAGATTTACATGGACAAACTTTTTGTGCAATCTATAAACCAACATATACATATGACTCTGACATTAAAAAAAATCAACAATTCAAACGATCACCTGCATTTTCAAAGTTGGATAAAAATAAAAATTAAGTTGACACCAATACAAATAAGCAGCTTGACACTAAATTTCACAGGACTAAAATTTAAACCATATTTATCATATAAATTGAAACACGAATAAGCTAAATTGAGTACTTCCTAACTTGTAAAACCATGAAATTGAAATCCTGAGTTGCAGTATTACAACAATAAAGTCACAAAGAAATCATTTTGAAATCTCATCATCTCTATTTCAGTTATCTCGCAGTATCTAAGGCATGCATTACGTTTTTTCTTGAATAATAAATCGTAGATCGAGTGAAATACAACAAGTTTGATTGGGGTATACCCAAACTAATTGGGGTATACCCAATTTTAAGTGGACATGTGACCTTACTAGGGGGAGGTCAAATTTGGTTGAAGTTACAATACTACCCTTGACCTTTATAATTCTATTACCATAATCTGTTTTTTTTTTATTTTCATCTTCCTTCTTCTCTTCCATAACCACACCGGCTCCTCCCCACCACCACCAACAAAACTCGTCGATTAATTCGTTAACATCGTCGATTCAAAAACTCCGAGTAACCTTCACCAATGGAACCACCACAGCGTAAGGGAACTCGTATGAAATGCGCCAATCGAAAACCCAATCAATACAACCCTGGAATTGCAAAATTAGTTCAACAAAAAGAGAAGAAAAAACAATGAAGAAGAAGAGATTGAACCCGCTCAAAACGAAGAAATGGTGCAATTAAGAAAGTAAGGGCCTACTTAAACTCACTCTAGTACTTCAATTTCATGTTTGCATGTCAACTTAGGTCAGAAAAATCGATTCTTTGATTTTCAGTTATTTAGAAGCATGTTGTTTGTTTCACTACCTTGCTAGGGATTTCATATTTAGTGATCCACGGGATGCTCTTTGGTTGAATATCATGCCGCGGTTTAGTTTTTGTAACTGCTTTCACAGGGTCGGGAAGTTATTCAACCTATAATCTTGCCGGCGAAAATTTTATTTTTTTAAGCATGGTCGGTTATAAACTTTTAACTTGCCGGCGGGGTTTCAGTTTTTTAGCGTCTCCTGATGCCTTGAATGATAAAGGTCGGAATGGTATCTAAATAATACCACGCCGGCGTTATGTTAGCGGTGTTGTTTTTATTATATATGTTGCCGACTTTTGTAGTTGAAAACCCGACCATAGTTGTTAAAAGCCGGCAGGTTATTGGAATAAAACCCTCCCGACCCTTGTTTAATTTGGCTTGTTGATTAGATATCGACCCTTCCGACATTATTTCGCCGGAATGGTTATATGTGTTGAGCCTTCCGATTTATAGTTTTTTTTCTTAATTGTTCTTGTTCAGGTTGCAAAAGGCAAACAAGAAAGCTCTGAAAGCTCTTAGTCCTCCGTCAAGACCTCCTCGTGTTGGTGACAAACTCTTGACTTCAAGACATCGAGGGGCATACGTTGTGGCGGGAACGACAAAGATCCGTGTGCCGAATGATGATTATCAACCACCATCGGAACCCAGTGATTCAGATTTAGACTCCAAATGAAGACCAATCAATTCCATCCGGTAGAAGAGGTGACGATGATGATGGTGATGAAAGAAACCCTTTACTGGAGGAGGTAACAATGATGATGATGATGATGGTGATCAAGACATGCCTAATGTTGGAGGAGGTAATGATGATGATGATGGTAATGGTAATGGAGATCAAGGTAAGGATATTCAGGATGAAATTGTTGAAGAGGCAGAGGAACAAGAAGAAGAAGAAGAAGTTGGGGAACAAACCCAAGTCGCAAGTACTAGTGCAATAGGGAAGAAGAAAAGGGTTATCACTAAACCAGCTAATTCCCACATGCCTCCCTCTGAATTGAAGGTTAAATTGAAACCAAACGAGCTTCCTGGGGACCCCGAGAAGATAGTGGACATGTTCTTTTTGGATACAAAGACTCGTGGGCATGTGAAATCCAAAATACTATCGTAAGTAATCTCAATCCGTCTTTGTTTTTCATTTAAGTGTGTAACTATCTTAAATTTGCGTCAAGTGTTTGTATTTCTTTTCATTTTGTGTTTTTGGTATTTAGGATCACAAGCATGCTATCCGTCTCATGAGGCGCCAAGCTTCATGTTCAGTGACTAAGACTTGGGATCTTGAGTATGAATGTGAGGAGGTGAAAGTGATTGTCAAGAACTCCGGTTGTTGCCTCTACGGTGGAGAGTTCGAATGTTGAGTATGATAGAGTTACCGTATCAGCATTCTGTGAGAGGTTCTACGGAGAGACGGATACAATGTTATTCCCATTTGGTGAGATGGCGATAACTCCCGATGATGCTCATCAAATTTTAGGCCTCGAGGTTGAGGGAAAAGCAGTTAGTGAGGGCTTCGATAATAACATTTCTTGGGAGGAAATCTTCAAATTGACCAACACTTTGTTCGGTTGGGATCATATTAAGATGGAGTCTATGCTTGCGATGAAGGATGGTAATCTAAGCAAGAAGTTTAATCTGAAGAAGCTGAGGGATACATTATCTGGGACCTAGAAAATCTTTGATGTGGAAGGAAGGGTGAACCCCGTGCGAATCAATGCTACCGCGTCAAAGTTATTTGCTCTACGTCCCGGGCAGATGTATCTTCCCCCGACGATTCCGGAAGCTTGGTCGACGCCGATTATTTGCAACTACCGGATCCCTTAGATAAGATGCATGAGTATTCTTGGCATCACGGTGGTCGCCTTCTTGAACAATGAGTTGACAAAGGCTTCAAGGGCACTCACCATGCGCAAGTTAACGGAAACATATGTCTCTTCCAGTGTAATTATATTGTCTAAATCATTTATATTTGCCAAATGCTTGTAATGTTTGATTCTTACTAAACTTTGTGTTTGCATAGGTTTAGATATATGAGCACTTCCCTACTTTGGTGAAAACCAACTCCCACATCAAAGTGAATGAAAATCTTGCGATTGATAAGCCAAGAGCGCAAAGATACAGTTTTAAGGGTGCTCAAGAAAAGGATATGCCATGATTGCTTATTAACGTGCAGAATCGCCTTGGACAAATTGATTGCGGGTGAGGTAATATTTGATCCTTACCGAGATGCTAGAAATCAAGGTTTAATCCAAAGGAGAGATGATGTTGCATTATACTACGGACCCTTGTTGTTCTCCCATGGATTTTCAATGTACGATCCACATCGGGTAATGCGACAATTGGGTTACGTCCAAGAAGAACCCCATTTCGATCTTGAGCCTTTCTTTAAAGTGTTAATGGAGGACTGCAAAGACATCCCAAAAAACTATTATCGCCGCTTACGCTCCACCCCCAACTCTAGGACATTGGAACGAAAGACTTGACCATAAAGTCGATACGAGTCTTTTGGACGAGGTGACCAAGGTCATGAAGCTCGGGGAGAGATACATGTCGTGGTACTTGGGTTGGGCTCGTCCTACTGTGATTAAGGAAATGACTGGTGAACAATTGGCTCGTAAGAGGAAGATGGCATCGAATGACTCAACAACAATTCCTAACTTCCTTGTAAGTATTTTGGAGTAGCTCTTACTGTTTTTAAGATTACATTATCGAATAATTCTATTAATTGTTTGTTGTTTAACCGAAAATAGAAGGGGAATTTGAAGACCTTTGTGAAGTTGTTGTGTTACGCGAGAGAAAGAGGAGAGCCTTTGTCGATTGAAGAGCAAACCAAGTACATTCACTATGCTAGCAATATAGACAATGAGGATGCCCATGAAATGTTCAAGCAATCTGATGCTGAAGTAAAGAGGGAAGAAAAGGCCAGGAGGGAAGCACAAGCCAAGATGAATGCTGACAAAAAGAGGGCTCGTAGTGGTCGTGGTGGTGAAGGTAGTAGTAGTGCTTTGGTGTTCCTAAACGGGCCGAGGTCGTGGTCGTGGTCGTGCTCGTGGTGAATGAATCTGATCTCTAGTTTATTTCTTTATGTTGGGTTGGACAAATGTCAAGGTTAATGGTTGGACAAATGGTTTTTTAAGGTTTATGGGACATGTTTTCTTATTTTGGACAACAAGTGTTTGATTTCTAATTGTTGAATGAAAGTTTTGTTTAGCTACATAAAAGTTTCAAGACAAATAGCCCGGTAAGGTTCTTTTAATTCACCACGCCGACCATACCAGGGCCGGCAAGGTTTTTAAGTGTCAGACCGCCTCCCTGTTAATGGAAAATGCTTGCATACCAGGGTCATCAAGTGAGTCGATCATTACCAAGCCGGCGAAGATACATCCGACAACCGATTGTATTATGTTTTCGAACACGCCGGCACTTTGTTCGTAAAATACCTTCTCCCGATGCCAAAACCATCATAACTCCAGCATGGTTTTAAATTTATACCCTTCCGACTATATCATAGCCGGCAGTAAAACTTCAAAATATATTGCAGCGTATTGACATTTTAAGAAAATGATTTCTCGATGCCAAAACCATCATAACGCCGACATTGTTTTATATTTATACCCTTCCGACCATATCATAGCCGGCATACTGCTAAAAACAATCTCGCCGGAAAATTCAAAATTCAAATTTTTGACAAGTACAATTTCATTGATTGACTTCTACTTGGGCACTATAACGGCCAAATTTGGGTACAATCCTATAAATACACTACTTCTCACTACAAAACAACATACAAATAGTTCCATATACTATCCAAAGCTCATATCATCATACAATCCATCAAACTCACCCAATAGCTAAACAACAATGACTTCATTTGATTCAAATGAAGATTTGGCAATCACCAAAGCATGGTATGCGGAAAATCGACTTAGACGTCAATCCTCCTAAAGAGAGGATTCCACAACCTTTGGGCTAGGGTACATAACAAATTTTGCGCAGTTTGGGAATCCTAATGCAAGAAGTATTCAACAAGTCCACGCTAGGCACCTAGTAATCGAAAATGCGATACTTGCTTTTTTAGCTCTCCAACCTCGAATTTTTAACGCTCGCCCCTTCACCTTGTCTATTGCACAATTTGTAAGTAGTAATCTGGTTTTTTTACATAACCCATGTTTTTTTAGCTTCCAATGAAACACCACTAACAAATGTAAGTTTGTTTTTGTGTTTTTGTAGCACGAAGTCGTGAAAGCGCTACTTGGAGGAAAAGGGGGAAGCATTCGCTTTTGATGCAAGCTATCACTTCTGGCGTAAAGAATCCCGAAGGATAACCAGGAATACTTGGATGCCGATCGTCTTCGGATGAGGAAGATTGATGGCTTTAGAAGTTTTTGTATAGGTTTTGTGGGTAGACCTCTATGTAAACCATCCGTTTCAATCAATGTAGTAACCAAAATTGCATGAATAAAGTAAATTAGATCTTCCGATATTCTATTTTCTGTTTGGTACATGTAAATGTTTCATAGGTTATAAATCCTTAACATGCCGGCTACACATACGTCTGTCATTGTCATAAGAAAAGTCGGCATAATCTTCATTCAAAGACCCTTCCGTCCACAAAACGGCTTGGCGTTTTATTCATCCAAGGACCATGCCGGCTAAAATTGGTCGGCATTTTATTCAAACAAATACCATGCCGGCTATATTATAGCCGGCATTTTATTCAAACCTGGACCCTGCCGACCTTTCATATTTTCAAAACAAAATTTTTTGATCGAATTCGAACTCATAAAAGATTTAATCTACTGAATTCATAATTTCCAAATTTTAATCTAAACTCAATTAATTAACCTAATCAGAATTTTAGTGTTAATTAACCAAGGGCATATTAGCCATTTTGAAAATACAAGGTTAAGGGGTGACTTGGATTTACTTCAAAATGACCCTATTTTGTCTCATTGGGTATACCCCAATTAGTTTGGGTATACCCCAATCAAGCCAGGAAATACAATACTAAGAGCGTGTGTTTTTTTTTTTGATGTGAAAAGATCATATATTAACTAACAAATATAATATAAAAAGATTTACAAGATCATTTTTATCAAAAACATTAGAATCTATGTTAGACTTATGAACTTTTAGGTGCAGATTATCCGACATGTGATGTAGCTTTTTAATCCTTGCCTCCTTGGCAATGTAGTCCTAAATTGAGTTATTCTTCCTCTTAATATATTTCACTTTAGCTTGAGGTAGACCGCCCAAGATTATCCTTATTTCTTGCAAGGTGTTTTCCGTTGTCCACGAAGAATCTGTGTTTACCTTATTTATATTGTCTGCCAACGCTTTGCAGTCAGTTACTATGAAAACGCTTGATAAAATATTCTCTTTTAACCACGAATCGCCTTTAATAAAGATTTTGCCTCGCGTGGAAAGCCGATTTAGCCCACTCCGAGCCCGCAGATAGGTGCATGAAAGTCTCTTCATCTGCTGAATATAGAATGAAAGCGTATCCCATCGACAAATCCTCTTTCTTAAAGGAAGCATCAATGAAAATTATCCAATCTGAGTTTATGTTGGACCAAGAGTAATTGGTTGCGATTTTCTTTTGAGTTTTCATATCACTTTGAAGGGTATTTGAAGGGGAGGATTGTAAGAAACTATTGATTTTCCCTATTAAATTGATTGGGTCTGGGTTTATTTTCTCAAAGACTACCGAGCACCTATATTTTCAGATGAACCAGAGTATGGTGGAAATTTTTACCCGAAGATGGATCAAGTTAGTTTCCGTAATCCACCATTTAATCCAGGAAATAATTATGCTAGAATTGTAACTTGAGATTATATTATTGAGGGGAGACCAAACCAAATTGCTCTTGCAAATGGACACTCGCAGAAGAGATGAAGTTTCGTTTCTTGCGCTTGATTGTAACTAAGAGCGTGTGTTATTTGGGCTTCCAACTCAAAACCAATTGGCAAGTGATTATACGAGGATATGTTTTACCCATTGTTAGAAGTGTGTGGGCTTCCAACTCAAAACCAATTGGCAATGAGTGGAGTGGATCCACACCTTATATATTAAAGGACAGTCGCGATAAAGCCCAAATACTAAGAGCGTGTGTTAAAATGTAACTCCTCGAAATATGAGCCCTTCTTTATATGTCCAAACTGTGGATATCCGTCCAAAGGGAAAAACACCATTGTCCCTTATAATATAGATGTCTTTTATAAGAGGATATGTTGTACTTAAAATGTAACTCCTCGAAATCTGAGCCCTTCTTTATATGTCCAAACTGTGGATATCCGTCCAAAGGGAAAAAACACCACTGTCCCTTATAATATAGATGTCTTTTATAGGTGTTTCGTTGGTTATTTTTTCCTCTCGTATCTTTTATGAGGTTGTAATAAATGATCTCTCTTCCTTCAAATAAATAAATGATCTCTATGCTAACGTCAATTACTCTTGTTACTACCGTTTTTTTTTTTTACATTTTCGTAACTTCAGCAACAAACTGTTTCATAGTCTAGGTGGATAAACTTAATCCATCATAAACTTAATCACGGGCCGTGGACACAACCGGACTTGAGTTTTGTACCTTATTTGTACGTGGACGATGCCTAGTTTTCTTCCATTTTTAATAGGGCTGCACCGGAACCGGTGTACCGGACTAAAACCAAAAAATTATGGCCGGAACCGTACCGGAACCGGTGTAGGCGGTGCAGGGGCTGGGAATTAAATTAAGAAACGGTGGTATATGAGTCCAAGTACCGGTTCTACTAAGAATCCCGAATAATCATAGCCTTTGATTTCTTATGAATCATAACCGTTGATGCTAGGTATATACAGCAGCCTCACTTCTTCGCTTAATCTCTCGGTCTTTCCTCATTCTTCTTCTGTTCTTACTTCTTATCGATCCAGAACTTCTTTTTCTTCAACAACACCACCAGAAGAAATCATATCATCTTGTTTAATCTCAATCAATCAATTATGTTCGTCAGCGGAATCAACACCTCTCTATCATAGCCACCACCAGCTTCTTCTTCTTTTTCAGTTACTTCAAAAACTAACTACAAGTCAACAACAGGTAAATTAATTCATCAGATTCACTTGTATACGTATAAATTAACTTGGGTTTTTTATTAATTTCAGGTTTGATTAATTTGTTAAATTAGAATTTGGTTTTTATTCACGGCATGTTTGATTTAGGGTTTTGTTTGAGATCGAATCGAATTGATTCTATTGAAATTAATGGTCTTAGATTGTTTCTGATATGGGTTTTTGATTATATAGGAAAACAGTTGAGGTTGTTGTTGATTCATGGCTGCATATTGAGAATTAGAAGATAGGTATATTGAATCGCAAACAGGGAGGAGATTGATGTTGTATATTTGATGGTAATGTGGTCGTTGAATTTTCGCTGATAAGACCTTGTTGATTGTCAATCAATTAATTATTGGAGTGAATTGTGTAATTATTGGAGTGTAGAGAATTGTTTCTGATACTCAATGGATGTATGTTAGGACTTTAGTTCTGAGCTTTAGTTGATTGTGTTGCTTATGTATCAAAATATGGGTAAAAAATCGGTACTGATCTTGAACTGGACCGGTATTACAGGTACAAGTCCAAGTACATGTACAGGTACCGGTACCTCATTTTGAGGTACCGGTCAACTCCAGGTACCGGGTTCATAAGAACCTCGGACCGTACCGGCGCATTATCCTTTTAATTGATTATAAGAAATATAAGCCTTAATTTTTAGTACGGTGCATAGTAATAATTATATTCAAGTTTTCAATAATTTAAATTTTTTTCCAAAAAAGCTAAATCTAATTTATAATATTAGTGAAAACTAACTCTAAATAATCAAGGGATGATTTAAGCATTATAAAATATTTTAATAAAGTAGTGACACATCAATCTGAAGAAATGAAGAACATTTCGTTACATAAAGAAGATTCTCATTACAAATTATGAATGAAAGTAAAAACACTTCAGTTATAGTTTTGCTTAACTGATAAAACAAAACTTAATACACACGTGTGACACACATGTGTGACTACGTACTTAAGAATTTAAACAGAGTCATGAGAGACACGTGATCTTATCCGACACTGCGCATTTGCTTATCCTGTACTGAGTATTACTTTTATCATCCACCCGCAAGCTGATCGGTGCAACAACAACTTGAAGCTTTGATATGAGCATTATGAAACGCGGAGCATGAAGGCCCTTGGTAAATGTATCAGCTATCTGGTCCAAAGTGTTGGTCCAAAGTGTTAACATAAAAGATATCCAAAGCCTTGGATTGCACCAAGTCGCAGATAAAATGAAAATCAAAATGGACATGTTTCAAACGAGTGCATCACAGGGTTTGAAGCTAAGGAAATAGAATTGATAGTATCACATCTAAGTTTAGGAACACTACGCAAAGACAAAAGAAGATCCTTTAACAAATAGAAAATGAAAACAATCTCAGCAACACTATGAGCAAGAGTCTGAAACTCGCGGTGCTAGATCGATAAACTGTTGTTTGCTTCTTACGCCCATCAAAGCGCAACTTCAACTTACGGCTAGGACCAAAGACCGGACTAAAGACTAAATATGGTGCGGGTTTTGGTTATAGTGTCTTTGATCTTTACTCCGTCTCCATTTGCGTCTGTTTTTTACCAAAAAATTTGGTTATACTCCACGACTGTGGATGCTCTTATAGGACCAAGAAATAATATTTGGACCTAGAAAACTGCAGTAACCCCCTATAGAACGTTTGTCATCAATCCAACCAGTCTAATCATCACCGCCAAACGAAAAAAAAAAAAGATCCTTTAGTAAAGTGTATCCCATAACCAAGTGTGCCAGTAACATATCTTAAGATCCTCTTAGCAGCAACCAAATGAGTGCTCCTATGATGCTACATATGTTGGCACACTAAGTTAATTGCATAAGATATCTCAGGCCTTGACCAAGTAATATAATGAAGAGCACCCACTGATGATCTGTATTCAATTGTTTTTTCATATAGAGTAATACCATCGTCGTTAAACACTTTATCAAAAGCAACAATAGGAGTCTGACAAGACTTTGAACCTTCTATGTGAAACTTGTGCAGTAGGTCCACTACATACTTAATCTGAGAGACAAAAAGAGAATTAGAGTCTCTATGTATCTCAAGACCTAAGAAATAATTCAGAGGACCCGAATCTTTGCTTTGAAACTAAAGTTGGAGTTCAGCAATAATATGTTGTAGAAATGCTGAAGAAGACCCTGTAAGCATAATATCATCAACATATACTGAAACCACTATAATATGAGAACCAACCTGTGAACAAAAAGGGAATCAAGAAATTCAAAGAAATAAGAGCAACACTTAGCTTCATACCAAGTCTTGGGTGCTTGTCTGAGCCCATATATAGCCTGGTTCAATAAACAAACATGATTTCGTTTGTCTGGATCAACAAAACCTGGTGGTTGATCCATATAAATACTTTCCTTCAAATTCCTATGGAGAAAAGCATTGCTCAACATCTAACTGATGTAATTGCCAGTCAAACTGTGCATCCATAGACAAAATGCCTCTAATGGTTGTTGGCTTGTCCACAAGGATACTCATTTCTTCAAAATCCAAACCTTGATGTTGGTGATATACCTCTGCAACAAGTATTGCTTTATATATGTCTGTATTACCATCAACATGTTGTTTGATCATAAAAACCCATTTACATCGAACTATATTCTGACCTGCAATGGGTAGAACTAAACACCAAGTACTTTCATCCTTAAATGTATTGTATTCAGCAACAGAATCCAATCTCCACACCTCCTCCTTCTTAGAAACAGTGATACATGTATGCATGGCATGGTAGATATGAAAACAACATGTTTACTTCTAGTAGTGATACAACGATCATTCTTTGTGAAAAGACGAGGGTACATACCCAAATACACCACACTATTTTTATTTCAACCTATAAGTTTGATACCTTAAGTGATTTCATACCCAAATACACCACAATATTTTTCTTTCAACCTATAAGTTTGATACCTTAAGTGATCGTTTATGGACAATACAACTTAAAGATATTCACTTGATAATAGTTAAGGTCCAAAACCGATTTACTATAGGATCAATATCAAGTGATTATGATTAACACACAACTGTATTTACTTTATTATGATAAAACAATTATAATGCCGAAGTAAATTAAATAACACAACACAAGATTTTGTTAACGAGGAAACCGCAAATGTAGAAAAACCTTAGGACCTAGTCCAGTACCAACACTTGGTGGGTTCAACCGAGCAATGCTCTAACACTTTGTAACTAAAGTAGGTAGACACGGTGGAATAGGAGGTGACAAGTGTAGGTGAAGGAATAGATACAAAAGAATCAACAATAGTGGCAGATACAACATGCTCATTAATAGATAAATCGAGAAAAGTAGTATATGGAAAAGATGATTCATTGAATGAGACATGCCCAAATATGTATATTGTACCGGTGATATGATCCAAAAATTTGTATCCTTTATGACTAAGACTATATCCAATAAATATACAATGCTTGCTTCTAGTATTTATTTTGTTAGTTGTATATGGTTTGAGAGCATATACCTGGTGCGTGTCGTGAGTGCAACACATTAAATCACTTATTTCCACACAATTAATGGTAATATAATGGAAGAAAGGATCGTTCCCACGAAGAGCGAGGAGTTTTCAGTTGTCAAGTGTCACAAATGGGGTTTTGTTTGTAGGTTGCAAATAAAGCAAAGTAAATAATAAAGCAAATAAATTAAGATGTAATCAAGGATGAGGAATATGATCGAGGAATCCTTCTTCGTTACTAAACATTCATCAAAGTAATATAATTATCTATTCTTCATTAATCATAGATTATCACCAACCGTAGGGTAATAGTATGCTTAGCTACTCCAAGACTCCTAATATTACCGAATAACAGGTACGCTTAGCTATCGGATTCTATCCGTCGGAGCTACCTTGAGGTACGCCTACAAGATGTAACTCAATCGAATGCTTTAGGGTTTATGAATCTAGGTTTGGTCTTAGCAGTTAAACTCGGAACGATCAGTTCACTTACTAGTATTATTTCTACACGCGATTGCTCCACAGAATACCTCTGCAAGGTCTCACATTTTCTACTTGTGTAAGGGTTATTCAACAATTACGGATATCCTAACCCGTTACTAGCAACAGATCAATCAAGGGATCAGTTTAGTAGGCCTCCCAAATCAACCAAACAATCAATCATAAATATTCATAATTGTAGAAACAAACTATAATCATATGAAGAAATCAAAATAGATTCATTTATTAAATCAAATCATGTTTAAAACTTAGAATTCATCCTCGATGAAATAGGAGGTTAGCTACTCATGGATTTAGTAAAACCCATGATATACATATGATAAAATAAAATATAAATAGTTTCGGTAATGGAAGAACCCAAAACCCAAGCTTTGGCTCCTTGTCTTCTTGTCTCCACTTCCGTATCTCTTGATAAAATCTCTATTCGGTACTTGGAACTCTCTTGAAAAGTATTTGGAAGTATCTTTAAATATCCCTAAGAATATTTGGGTTTGGAAATACTTCGGAACTAAGAAAACCAATTTTGGCTAGTATTTTCGTCACTTCTTGGAGGGTGTAACCGATCCTGGTAATTGGTTGGTATGATTGGTCACACACGTAGGTAAGAATATATTGGGCTGTTTGATCCATACGGTTTTGCCCACAACTTTTGCATACGAACTCGGAATGACCTCATTCTTTTGTGTTCTTTTCGCCTCTTCATTATCTACAAAATAGAGTTGAATACTCTTGAATTTTGTCGAGTTACTCTGGTCCTTAGTCCAAGCTCCGTTTATGTCCGTTTTAGCACTCTTTTCGCTCCTTTTGGATGATTCTACCTAAATAAGACAAACAAAAGAAAACAAGCGTAATACAAGGAAATATGAAAGAAACCTAGCAAATACAAGCATGGAATTGATAACAAAAGTATAGTAAATTATGCACTTATAAAATCCCCCCACACTTAGCTTTTGCTAGTCCTCGAGCAAACTACCCAACCTAAACCAAATCCTAACTCACTTTCGTTGGAATCACAATTACACTTAGCATGTGCAACAAGTCTTTAAACCCCTAGGTGTCCCTAGTGGACGAGTTGTAGTCTCGTGAGGGTTTACAAGAGGTATACCTGCAGAACTACTCCAATTTTTCTAGCCACAAAAGAACAGGTTAAGGATCGACCTTTGAGCAAGCTAAATAATTAGCCTACAAATGTTTTTAGCTATCAATATCCCACGTGAATTCCAATCATCAAACATAAGCAATTTCTTGCGTGTGACATTCATGAAAATAAGTAAACTCTAATAAGATAGTCATTTACATATACTTGATGCAATATCTTTCGACGTTACGCAGCGTATCTATTATTAAACTTGAATCACATGGATTGAAAAGAGAATGGATAGAAAAGTGAAGTGTGCAAATGTATACTAAGATGAACGATGTTACCCATAGTAGTTGCATGATTTGCCAAAGGATTATTTATATATATATCACAATAGTTGAGAGCAGCTCCCATTTATCGATAACATGATTAGATCTTTTGGATCTAAGCTAGTTCCCATGGATCCTGCATTCCACGCTTGTTTAGGCGACGGAGACAGGGAGAACACACAGTATTGCGATCAAGTGTCCAATACCACCTCAAATCTTTTGGATTTGCTACAAATAGTAGTAATGTGGTAATCAAGACTGATTTTTATTTTGGTACCTACTTGTGATCGGGAATACAATCACTAGGATCGGTTACACCAATTACAATGATCGATTATACAAGTTATCACACCAACTACTAGGATCGGTCACACAAATTACAAGGATAGATCATGCCATCTCATGGTGATTTCTTAGGGTCGGTTACACCAAATTATAAGTCTAGGTATTGTGATCGGTTATACCAAATCACCAATATACCTATTGATTTCCCTTTCAATTCATGAAATGAGTTCACGAACTTACTTCCTTTAAACAAATGTAAAACATTGTTTCCTAGGATGAAATTGTCACCATAAATTAGTACATATAACCAACCAATTTGATCAGTTTTCATTATCTTTGGGGCTTCTATCTCAACCAACGATTTTTCCTCGCGACAACATCAAATCAGTACTAGAGTCCCACCAAATCACTTAGAGAGACATATACTACAAAAACAAAAATAAGGTGATTCAGTATTGATAGAATACGACTTACGAGTAATGCATGCACAAGTTCTTGTATTGAAGTTTTTAACGACTATCATGCTATTTCTAGCAACTGAGTTCCCTTGGATATGATAATAAATTCTATAGACAAAAGAATCTAAATTATCATCCTGGAAGGAAGATTTGGTGTCATCCTAGTTAGCTCGAAAACCTCAAAGAGATGAAGTTTCAAAAGGCCAAGAAATCATAGAGTTTTGTTGTTGTTGTTTTTTTTTTTTTTTTTTAAGTATATAAATACTGAAAATATCATGCAAAAGTGAATACTAATACTAGTATACTTCTAAAACATGCTTAACTACTCCCCCACACTTAAAATCTACATTGTCCTCAATGTTCAAAAACCGGAATTTCAAGTTCGACTCAACAAACTCGGTAAACTTTAAAACTGTACAATCCGGTAAGGAATTTGGCAAAAGGGCCAGAAAACTTTAAAACTGTACAATCATGGTAAACTTTCGCCTACGTCTTTTCTATAATATGTCAAAAGGGCACGGTGTTTAGATAAATGGTCTGGCATTTATGGCCTCCGGACTGATAGAAACGAAAAAAAGTTTGGAAAATTACCGAAACTCAAATGTCTAGGCCAATTGGTCCAACTTAAGAGACTTGAATTCAGATTTTGTTTTTGAAAAGAAAGATGAGTCTGTCCTATTTAAAAGTTGGGGTCAACGCTCAAATCGGACTCGAATGAAGTCTCGAGAGATGTTTTAGCAACAAGTGCGCAGTCAGAATTTTTCTGACGAAAAATAGCTTTCCATCAAAATTTCACTATAGATATAGGACTTTCGTAATAATTTGAGATGGGAATGAAAAATATGATATGAAAACTATAAAAACAAATAAAAATCAACCAAAAACAAAAGGGATAGAAATACAAAACCGATGGGTTGCCTCCTTGAAGCGCTTGGTTTAACGTAAATCACCAGACTTGATATTTCAATCACTCCTCCAGGGGGAGCAAATCTTTAAGTCCAATCACGTCTACATTCTCTTTCTAAAAGTTTTCATAATATGGCTTCAATCTATGACCATTAACCTTGGGAATTACCCCGGTTTTGGTACTAGTAATCTCAACTGCACCATAAGGAAACACATTAGTAACAACAAAAGGTCCAATCCATCTGGACCTTAGCTTACCAGGAAATAAACGAAGACGAGTATTAAATAAAAGAACTTTCTGTCCCACAACAAAATTCTTTCGAAAAATTATCTTGTCATGAAATAGTTTAGTCTTTACCTTGAATATACGAGAACTTTCATAAGCATCGTTACGTATTTCCTCAAGCTCATTAATTTGTAGTTTCCTTTGATTTCCGGCTTCGTCGTCCTCCATGTTGCACATTCTAACCGCCCAAAATGCCTTGTGTTCTAATTCAACTGGGAAATGACAAGCCTTACCATATACGAACCGATATGGAGACATGCCAAATAGTGTCTTATATGCAGTTCGGTACGCCCATAATACATCGTTGAGTCTTAAGCTCCAATCTTTTCTGGTAAAATTGACAGTTCTCTCAAGAATGGACTTAATCTCACGATTCAAAACTTCAGCTAGCCCACTAGTTTGTGGGTGGTAAGGCGTACCAATCTTGTGAGTAATGTTGTACTTCTTGAGGAGAGCATGAAAGGATTTCTTGAAGTCCGAGCTTCCATCACTGATAATCACTCGTGGTGTACTATGCCTATATAGAAAATATTTTCCTTCAAAAACTCACAAACAACTTGAGAATCATTAGTATGGGTGGATTTAGCTTCCACCCATTTCGACACATAATCCACAGCGAGAAGTATATAAAATTTTCCAAACGAATTGACAAAAGGACCCATAAAATCAATTCCCCACACATCGAATAATTCTACAACAAGAATCAGTGTGAGTGACATTTGATTTCGAGAACCTAGATTGCCTGTTCATTGACATCTATCACAAGATTTACAGAAAATATATGCGTCCTCAAATAAAGTGGGCCAATAAAAGCCACTCTCAAGAACTTTGATAGAGGTACGTTTAGCACCAAAGTGACCACCACAAGCATAAGAATGACAAAAACTAAGAGTGGATTGAAATTCAGAGTCAAGTATGCACCTGCAGATGATCTGATCAGAACAGTGTTTCCACAAGTAGGGCTCATCCCAGACATACTGCTTGGCTATTTTCTTAAGCTTTAGCTTTTGAAAGTAGGACATCGTATTAGGTACTCGTCCAGTAACCAAGTAATTAACAATATCTGCGTACCAAGGTGTTGAAGCATCTGTAGAAAAAAGGTGTTCGTCCGGAAAACGATCGTGCAATGGAAGTACTTCTTCCGAAAAAATAACTCTACTAAGATGATCTTCCTTTGTATTATCAACACCTTTTTTGTCTCTAATTTCTAGATCAAATTCTTTCAACAGAAGGATCCACCGAATTAGTCTTGGTTTGGCTTCTTTCTTCTTTAGTAGGTATCTAAGTGCTTCGTGATCAGAATATACAATCACTTGT
Organism: Papaver armeniacum; assembly: GCA_023531295.1. Classification (NCBI taxonomy): domain Eukaryota; kingdom Viridiplantae; phylum Streptophyta; class Magnoliopsida; order Ranunculales; family Papaveraceae; genus Papaver; species Papaver armeniacum. The sequence goes on from JAJJWW010009983.1 coordinate 57,399, forward strand.
GTACCCACCAAATAAGATCTGAATTTTTCTAATGCAAATATACAATCACTATAGTCATTAACTCTTTTTCGGTAGTAGAATAGTTGATTTGTGCCTCATTAAGGGTTCGAGAAGTGTAGTAAATCACACGTGATAACTTTCCTACTTTTTGACCCAATACAACACCTACTGCATAATCACTCGCATCACACATCAACTCGAATGGCAAGTTCCAATCTGGTGACTTAATAATTGGTGCAGTAGTCAACAATTTCTTTAATTTGTCAAAGGCATCCTTACACTCCTGATCAAAGTTAAAAGGAACCTCTTTTTGCAACAATTTGCACAGCGGCATTGAGATTTTGGAGAAATCTTTGATAAACCTTATGTAAAAACCTGCATGACCAAAGAGACGAGCGAATCTCCCTCACCGAAGTGGGGTATTGTGACGTTTCTAATCAAGTATATCTTTGCTTTGTCCACCTCTAATCCATGAGAGGATACAATGTGGCCTATTACTATACCATGGTTTACCATAAAGTGACATTTCTCCCAATTAAGAACAAGATTAGTGTCTACGCATCTTTTTAAAACAAGTTCAAGATTTGCTAAGCAAATATCAAAAGAATCACCATAAACACTAAAATCATCCATAAATACCTCAATGATGCGTTCCACATTGTCAGAAAATATACTAACCATACACCTTTGAAAAGTGGCAGGCGCATTGCAAAGACCAAACGACATACGTTTGTAGGCAAATGTACCAAAAGGACACGTGAAAGTGGTCTTATCCTGGTCCTCTGGTGCGATCACAATATGATTGTAGCCTGAATAACCGTCTAGAAAGAAGTAATGTGAGTGTCCAGCTAACCTCTCTAACATCTGATCAATGAAAGGCATAGGAAAGTGATCCTTGCGGGTAGCGGAATTAAGCTTTCTGTAGTCAATGCACATTCTCCATATTGTTTGAAATCGTGTAGCAACAAATTCGTCATCCTAATTTCTGACAACAGTAACACCTGATTTCTTCGGCACCACTTGCACTGGACTAACCCATTTGCTGTCAGAAATTGGGTAAATGACCCCCACACTTAGCAGTTTGAGGATTTCTTTCTTCACAACCTCCATAATAGGAGGATTAAGCCTACGCTGAGCATCACATATTGGCTTGGCATTATCTTCCATTAGGATCTGATGCATACATATTGATGGACTAATACCTTTGATACCAGCAATAGTCCAACCAATGGCTGTTTTGTATTATCTCATAACCCTAATTAGTCGTTCTTCCTGCACTGATGTGAGATTCTTTGCAATAATGACTGGTAACTCTTCCTTATCACCCAAGTAAGCATACTTTAAGTGATCTGAAAGAGGTTTTAGTTCAAGTTTAGGTGCCTGCACAACTGAATGCAAAGGAATTTCATCAGTAACGGGTAAATATATATAAGAAACATTACCCGAATGTGCATTACGCAAGTCTTTGTTAAAGCACCACAAGTTTCTAAAATCTCATCAGATACATTAACGTCCAGGTACGAAATATCGTAAACGTTTGTATAGATAATGTGATGTAACACAACATGAAGTTCATCTTCTCTACTCAATTCAAGCATTTGATGGGATAATGAATAAATAACATCAATAGAAAATACAACATGGATATCACTAGGGTAACGATAGCTTAAAAAAATATTAAATATTATGATCTCTTTATCAAATTCCATAGTGAGTGTCCCACTATCGACATCAATTTTCGTTTTTACGGTTTTCATAAAATGGTCTCCTAAAAGTAAAGAAGTAGATGAACAAGATTCTCCACATCGTATATCCACAACAAAGAAATCAACTGGAAAGATTAATTCATTCACTTGGACTAACACACCTTCTACAAGTCCCTTAGGATAAATGTTATACTTGTTTGCCAATTGAATGACTATCCATGTCTCCTGTAAAGGTCCAAGATTCAAAGAATCATAAATATCAGTTGACATATCACTTATGGATGCACCTAAATCAAGTAAAGCACGCTTTAAACCTCTTAGTACCAATAGTAATTGGTACCGTGAAACCCTGTGGTCTTTGCACTTTGCAGGCTTCTTCTTTAGTAACATAGCAGAAGCACTTTCGCCTACCTGAGCAACTTCATTAGCAATCAACCTATCTTTTTTTTGTACACAAATCCTTTAGAAATTTGGCCCACCTAGGTACAGTTCTGATGGCCTCAATAAATGGAATGTTGATTTGTAACTTGTTGAAGATCTCCATTATCTCTTTATATTGAGCTTACTTTTTAGACTTGGCAAAACGACTAGGAAAAGGAGGTGGTGTAACATGTGTTGGAAGCGAAACCTTAGGTTGGCCAGTTAAAAGTGGCTTTTCCGTAGGTTCGGTTTGCACCTCTTTTCTCTATCTAAATTCGAATCAGATTGGTTGGTTGGGACCGATCCTGTGATGCTGACTCGGCACAAATCATCACTTACCTGATTTTGCTGATTAGGCTCTAGATGTTTCCAACTTCTCAACAACATTGCATTAACCTGCTCTTTTGAATTAACAACTGGTTGTGAAGGAAGTTTCGGAAATACCTGAGCCTTCATTGAATTCATATCGGTTGCCATCTGTCCCATTTGAATCTACAGATCCTTAATGACAGAATCGGTCTTATGTTGATATTGTAGGTTTTGTTGCAAATTCTGATATATTGCCTTTTGTTCTTGCATCATAACCTTCATCATCTCCTCTAAACTAGAATTTGGATTATGTTGTTGAGGTTGTGGCTGAGGTTGGAAACCACTCTGTCTCCCATATGGATTGGGAGTTGGATCTGCAGCCTACTTATTTGCATAACTAAAATTTGGATGATCTTTCCAACCTGGATTATAAGTATTATATTAAGGATCATACCTTTTTCTATGACTAGGAAACACAACATTTACCTCTACTGTGTTTTCCTCATATGTAGGAATGACTGCAGATGATATACGATGCATCATCTTCTCCATGCTATTCAACCGTTGTTCAGTTTGTGAAGACCCTAATCTCATTAACTTCAGATATTTGAGTCGTTTCTGGTATAAAACTGTTGCGCGTTTGAATCCATACTCTCAATCAGACTGGTTGCTTGTGAGAACGTCTTTTCACTAAGTGCACCACCTGATGTTGCATCAATTAAACACCTCTGTTCTGGAAGTAACCCTCCATATAAGTATTGAATAGTGAGTGCCAGAGTGATGTTGTGGTGTGGACATGTTGCCAACAACCTTTTGAACCTTTCCCAATATTCATAAAGAGTTTCTCCTGTAAGTGCATAATACCATTAATCTCCTTACGGATTGTTGCACCTTTAGAAGCAGGAAAATACTTCTCTAAGAATAGTTTCTTCATGTCGGACCAAGTTGTAATACTTCCAGAAGGAAGATAATATAACCACGCATCCGCATGGTCTAACAATGAGAACGAGAAAGCTTGCAACATAGCCGTTTCATAGTAGAGCATTGCTCGAGTCAAACTCGCATGCGTTGCTATCTCAAGCATGTTTGTCAATGTTAGTGATCAAAACTATAAGTCTTGATTTCTAGCCTATTTTTAGATGTCTCGGACTAGGACATAGATAGTGTAGTTGAGCTTAAATCTCTCGATGTTCATCTCTTGAAGACGAAGAACTACTAAGGAGCTTGTGGAACTTCTTCGACAAAAGGTATGTGGAGACTTGAACTTATCTATCACTTGGAAAGTCTATTTCTATTATCTTCTATATTGAGACACAAGTCGTGTTACGATATAGTTTTATTTATACACATTTGAGATTTCGAAGTGAGTATATCTCGCTTATATATTTCTCGAAATACGTGTTGGTAAGCTTTCGCTTCGACTAAGTTCATCTTATATCATGAGAAAATTGCCGAGTAACATCTTACATGGTTTGTGTGATAAAATCATTTGGTGTAAGACTTGGAAGGTTTCAATAATGATTATTTTAATATCTTGAAAATTGCTTTGATGCTAATAGTGTGTGAAAACGACTATTGACATTATAGAAGAATGTTTCAATAATTGAAATAAAGCGTTTATGATGTAACTATATTTGGATATAAGCATATATAGTGTGTTCGAACATTAGTGTATAAGTCCATAAACAAGGAACCAAGAGTATGCATATGTGTGTATAAAGAATTGGTGAAGGAGACAAGTTAAGTATGCGTACAATACGCATACGGAGGAAGTTCTCAAACCGAGAATTTCGCCGAGTTTGGTTTTGGCAAAACTCTTAACTAGTCACCTTAAGTATGCGTACAAGTACGCAAGTTTGGAAACTTTACAAACTCAAAAACCAGTTGCTTAACTACGCATACCTGTACGCATACTTAAGCTGGTTACTTTGTCAAATCAGTCAAGTCCATGAACTTAAACATTTAAATCATAAGGAATGCAATCTTTGCAAATTGTGGCTATAATGTTCATGGTTGATTCAAGTGAATCAAATTGATTTGATTTCAATTGTGTTTTCTAAACAATTGAACAACTCTTAACTAGTTTCATTTGAGTCATTTGAATTAGTTATAGTTAAGATGAATAAGGTTGATATAAGAGTAATCATATGGCTAACCTCGGTTAACTATTTGTGAACCAACCTGGTGTACACGTTTAGTACGGCTACATAAACCTAAATGAGGGTACATTTCATTTGTGTGTAACAATCTAAGTTCCATCTAACAGGTTGAAAGATATTAGCTTGGTTGAATCAAGTTTTTCATCTAACGGTGAATATTGAATGCTTTATTGACATGGTAACTTGGATTGTAAACACTTATTTGAAAACTATATAAAGGAGAACTCTAGCATCCGGGAAACCCGATCCCCACACCTCCCTGTGTGTTACTAGTTGCATAACTAGAGTCGATTCTCCTTTAACCTTAGGTTTCTTCTCGAGACCCCGTAGGTTAACGACTTGAAGACTTCATTGGGATTGTGAAGCGGACCCAACTATTATCTTTGTAGTTGTGTGATATGATCTTGCTTTGTTTCTATCGTGTTGAGTTAATTGAAATAATTGGCTCGAGATTTTATATCTCTGATAGGCAAGATAGAAAAGTAATCACAAACAAACTTCGTCTCATCGTTTATGATTCGACAATAACTTGTTTCATAAGTCGATTAAGTTTATTGTGAGGTGATTGATAATACTAGGCTGTTCTTCGGGAATATAAGTCTAGTTTATCAATTGGTTCATGTTCACCTTGATTTATCAAAAGACGGAACAAAAACTCTTGGGTATTTCTGTGGGAGACAGATTTATTCAATCCTATAGACTTTTCCGTGTGAGACAGATTTGTCTATCAAGTCTTCGACTTTGGGTCATAGCAACTCTTAGTTGTGGGTGAGATCGGCTAAGGGAATCAAGTGCGTAGTATCCCTGCGGGATTAGAGCGTAAGGAGCACAAACTGTACCTTGAATCGAGTGTGAGATTTATTAGGGTTCAACTACAATCCGTCGAAGTTAATTGGTAGTAGGCTAGTGTCAATAGCGGATTAATACGGTGTGGTGTTCAACCGGACTAGGTCCCGGGTTTTTCTACATTTGCGGTTTCCTCGTTAACAAAATTCTCGTGTCTGTGTTATTTTTTTTCCGCATTATATTTTGTTATATGACAGAAATATCACAGGTTGTGCGTTAAGATCAATTGATTAGAATATCCAACATTTGGTTGTTGATTTACATTGATTGACACTTGAACATTGGTTTTTGGTACCGTTCAAGTAACTCCTCTTATATTTAATCGGGCTCGTAGATTTCTATTTTCTGATTTCGGATTGAATTAAGAGTTAGAGATATTAAACTCTTTGATATACTTTAATATAGATTGAGTCTGAATGTCTAGTTGATTCTCTAGAAAGTGTATTGGAGTAAGTCCTCTCAGATTGCCAAACAAATTATTGGGTGTGGTTGTTAGACCCCCGTATTTTCAATTTGTATTAGAGTAGGCAAACACATTAAAGACCTCATAAGTCTGTGTTTGTAGGGATCTGATGATGGAAAATATTGTCTCTAAAAACGCTTCACCGTAAAATGGATAAACTCAACATCGAGTGTGTTCTAGAAACCTTCGAAAAGGTTGAGAATCCTGATTTAAAAAAACTTATCAAGTTCTTGTGTCTCAAAAATTTCGATGGATGAAAGAAATTGATAATCCTCATTGCGAAGGTTATATCAAAAACCCTATTGCTCAAGATTGCTCGAATAGGTTGTTGAGCTCCGGGGAAAAGTTAGATAAACAAATCCAGATTAATTTTGATCTTCTTCTGCGAGAAATTGCAAGGCTTAAGGATTTGAAGTCCGCAAAAACTTTTTCAAGGGTTTTGAATAACAACTCAAATTCTTCCTTGAAGAATTATCGTATGTCGAGTGATAAACAAGGTCTAGGATTTGTGAAATCTTACATTGCTCGAGAACTCTTCGAACAAGGTTAATGATGTTGGTACATGTCCTGTTTTGTGGTTCACACAATCATTTTCAACATGTGTGTTTGTCCTTCAAGAGAAAACTAAAGGTTTCAAGTGATTTTCATAAAAAAACTATTCAACTTGTGTCATCTCTTAAAATATATTCAATACTAACAAGAAAGCGCACAATGGTGACTAGTGCTAGTATGGGAGCTTTTGCTCTTAATGTCAACATCACCCTTTCAATGGTTCCTTGATAGTGGTTGTAGCAGCACATTTGGACATCTCTCATGGTTCATCAACTCAAGTGATTTTGATGGTGGACTGTAACTTTTGGAGATCATTTGTTGTTACATAATCAAGAAAGGGACGATCAAATTATCTGGAATTCTGAAAATTCATGATGTCGTATACGTTAAAGGTATGACTGCTAATCTTCTTTCTATAACTCAAATCTGTGACAAAGGCCATAAGGTTGTCTTCAATGATAAAGGATGTGACATTGTCGACAAATTTGGAAAAGTGATTTTTCAAGGATCACGTGGCAAAAATAACTGTTATCTTCTTGATACTCAGTTCAGTAACTCTTTCAATTTGACTAAGGTTGAATCTACACACCTCTGGCATGAACGTTTTGGTCACATCAATTATCGTCTTCTAACTAAGATCATTAACAAAGAACTTGTTAGAGGCGTTCCCAAAATCAACGCCAAGTTTGAAGGTGTACATGGTGCCTGTCAAAAGGGTAAACAAACGAAATTTACACACAAATGATCCCGAAATATTCTCACCAAAGCTTCACTTCATTTAATTCATTCATATGGATCTTTTTGGCCCAATTTAACAATCTACAGTGGCTGGGAAGAAGTACGCTTTGGTTATGGTAGATGATTACACTAGATTCAATTGGGTGGCATTCTTGGCTCACAAGAATAAAACTCTAAGTGAGTTCAAGATTATTGTTAATAGAATCCGGAATGAGCAAGGTCGCCAACTAAAGAAAATTAGAAGCGATCGTGGGACAGAATTCAAAGACACCAAGGTATTTGAATACCGTGACTCTCTGGGAATTATTTAACAATACTCACCGCCAATCACTCCACAAGAAAATGGATTTGCAGAAAGGAATAATAGAAATATTCAGAAATGGCCAGGTAATGCTCCATAACAAAAACCTACCATTAAGGTTTTGGGGTGAGGTTGTTTTTACGGCTTGCTATTTGATCAATCGTGTTTATTTATGGTCAAAAACCTTAAACACTCCCTATGAGTTGTGGCATGGTAGGAAAACCCAACTTACACTATCTCAGAGTGTTCGGCAGTAAGTGCTACATTCTGAAGGATCGAGAGCATAAAGGGAAGTTTGATTCAAAAAGCGATGAGGGTATTTTTCTTGGCTATGCTTCGACAATCGTGGTTTTAGAGTCTTTAATCTTAGAACCCAAGTCATGATGGAATCATCTAATGTTATCATTGATGATCTAAGTAACTTTCATCATGATGACTCTCCTACTGAATTGCCTCAACCGAGACAATTGAGAATGTCAAAGAAACGTCGGAATCAGAAGAAGTTGTTCCAACGTTTGATGATCTTGATGTCTTTAGTGATGAGGAGAAAAATTCTAGTCAAGCTGTTCCTCTTGAAAAAGAGCGTGTCTCTACACAACACCTTTGGGTTCAAAGGAATCATGATACTAACAATATTATTGGTGGTAAGGACTCTACTGCTAAGACGAGATGTCAACTTCAAAATATTTGCAATTTTGGTTGTTATCTATCGCAAGTGAAACCTAGAAACATTGATGAATCTCTTAGTGATCCCTTTTGGGTTAACGCAATGCATAAGCAGTTAAATCAATTTGAAAGACAAGACGTATGGAAACTCGTACCTTGTCCCTCCAATATAAATATTGTTGGTACCAAATGGATATTTAAGAACAAGTTTGTTGAATTTGGCACCATTGTTAGAAACAAAGCTAGACTTGTCGCTCAGGGTTATTTGTTAGGCCTCGGAATGTGTATATTTTATGGCCTACGGTGATAACCGCAAGTGCACGGCGTCTATCGGAGACGCGGCAAGTACGGGTCGATCCACAGAGACTTGTGGTGCTCTTGTATGATCTAAGGCTTGCTCTAGACTGAGTTTCAAGGGTGACAGAGTAACAAAAGGTTTTGTTGCCGATACGGCTGGATAATGTTCAAGTGACTCTAACTAAGGAATGAAACAGTGACAATGGAATGCTAAATTCTTCAAATCCACTACTAACTCCTATTGTGTTCTTAACTAAGTTGAGGTTCTTGTTGTCCTGTGATTGATAAGGCGGTGGTGTCAATTCCACCACCTATCTCTCCCTGTAAAGCCTCAAATAACGGCTAAAGTGCTAACCCCGAGCACTAGTTGTCTAATTAAGTACAACTAGTCAAGGGAATCAAAGCATTTGTATCTAAGGTTGAGTCGCAATACACTCAACACAGTTGTGACCTAACTACAATGGATGCAAGGCATCCATTGTGAGAGAAAAGCATTGGGTATTGATAATCGAAGACATTTGATAAGATTAAGTACTCAAGAACAGTTCACGAGTTAAAAACAAAACAAAGAATTAGGGTTTCATTGAGACCCTAACAACTAAATTAAAACATCAAAATAAAATAACAAAGAACAAAATTAAACCTAATTGAAGCAATTGACAGCCCTGCATGAACAAAAATATCTTCTACATCTTCTATTTATACATGCAAATAAATCCCAAATACCAAACCCTAATTTATTATAAAACAGAAATTAAATCAAACCCATACTCTGATTCGCCTCTCCCCCTTGTCAAATCATCGAGCTCCATGCGTTGATTGATTGGTGAAACCCTAGTTTTAGTTTTCTCTAAGTTAGCTTCTAGGGTTGGAGAAGCTAAGTGAGAGAAAACTAAACCTAGAGAAGTGGTGCGGAAAGGCTGGAGTTGTTAGTGGTGTCGGGGAGAGGAAGGAGTTGGTGGTATAGGTGGCTCACGGTGGTGGTATGGGTGAAGAAGGTGGAGGAGCGGAGCTCGCTCTGTGAGAGTGACGGGAGAGGAAGAAAGAGAAGATGGAGAGAAAATGGGTTTGGTCGACCGAGGTGTAGGGGATAGGTAGTTTTTTGTGGGCGGAGACATCAATATTTGATGAGGAAGGCGCAGCGAGCATTGGATGAAGAGCGGTGAGATCCGAACGGCTCGGGATATAGGCCTCTTCGGTGTAGAGCGGGAGCGGCGATCTTTGATGGAATGGTTGGAGCGAGCGTTGGATCTAGGGTAGATCGAATCTAACGGCCGGATGAGACGGACTCGGATCCGGTCATGGCTAGCTCAAGCCCATGTCTTGTAAGTTGCGTTGCGATCGATGCGCTGTGCACTTTGGCTATCTACTCCATAGATGCTTGACTCCAATTCTTCGCTCTTTAGCTCCTCGGTTTCTCAGGACTTTATTTATTACCTAAAAACACAAAATTAATTAATACAAATATTTATTCTTGAAAACAAAGAAAACACGAGAACTGGGATAATATCTCGATTTCTAAGCGCAAAAGATGAGTAAAATGCCAATAAAAAGGTGTATAAATATGCACTATTTAGCACTCATCAAATACCCCAAAACCCGAATTTTACTTGTCCTCAAGTGAAACAGAGAAATGAAGAAATCCTAACTATACCACCTGTCGTAGGTCTCTCGAATGCATTTAGCGTATGCACTAAGCCTTTAAACCCCTAGGTGTCCCTAGTGGACGAGTTGTAGTCTCGTGAGGGTTTACCAGAGGTGTACCCACAAAACCTTCTCCAACTTCGAGTGTAAAAGAGTCTCAAGCATCCTAGAAGCTATGAGGACATAGATTTTTCGCATGCTAGTAACATGAAGTTAGAACTACCAAAGAACGCATTCTCATCCTTAAGTGTTGAGCGAGAAGTAACCATACCATATGAAAGAATTCGGATTCGATTGTGATCATAAGCCTCGACTTCGCCTCACCATTAGGGTTTTATGATAATTGCACTCAAAAAGATCGCTTTTTTAGTCTCTCATGTGTGCAGGCAGGAATAAAGAGAGAAATCCTGCACACGTTGTTGGTAAGAAGGATAACCTTCCGAAATAATTTCTGGAGACTCCACAGAAGTGTGGACAAAAAGAATCTTTTTCTGATGATCTCTAAGAAATGAAATCAACCATTAGCAAGGGGTGGGAGTACTCACTCACTTCTCACCCGATCGGCAATTAATATCACTCTCTCATAAGAACCATAGAAACGTCTTCAATCTTCGATCTTCGGTCTTCACTTGTTGATGACGAACTTCTAAACTTCACAAAACTTGACAAATTTTTTTTAACTTTTCTACTCAAATTCCTTGTTTTTTGGATTTTTCTTTTTCAATTCTTCTTTACCATGGTGGTATCAAAACTAAGAAAATAAACTACAACTTTTTTTTTTTTTTTTTTTTTTTTTTGATGTTAATAAGTGAAAATAAAAATACAAATAATGAAACAACTAACTCCATGGACAAAGGACTTTATCACTCAATTTTTCACAACTTGTATTGTCTTGATTTTATAAACTTCATTAATTCTCATCCTCTTTTTCTTTGTTGTATGTAAACCTTGGACTATATCAACTTTCTTCAAATATTCTGATGTTGCTCCGCTTGCTGACGATGATGTGTTTCTATGGAACTACCGATTGAGAGAGAGAGTGATGCTAAGCGCAAATCGATATTTAGAAGGAGTTTTCATCTTTAGACGTCACCCTCATGATTGACGGAATTAGCACTCAAGAGATCAAAAGTAGTCTTTGAAAGTGGTGCGAAGTTGGGTAGCTCACCATTCCTACCCGGAATTGACGTACGGTGACACACACTCTAAAAGCTTTTCTAGAAAGTCACAAAGAGTGAAGGTCGGTACCTCGCTTGATGTAAAATGGGTAGTCTCCACTATGGTTGATCACAATTCTACTACCGAATATCTAAACAAAGACCTAATTCGCCTCAGGTATGGTTAAATCCGACTTTAACGCTCTAATCAACTAAGGAACCCGATTGCGTTCTCCAGTACTTCCAAGTTCTTGTTATTTCGGTCAGACTCTCTATGTAAACATAGCTAAAAGCATGCTAGTGACTCTAAAATCTCTAAAGTTGGAGGTTTTTATGCAAATTTTTGAGTTTTTTCGATTTTTTTTTTTTTTTTTTTGAAAAGAAAGACTAAAAACTCTATATGCAAATGTATGTACCCCCAAACCTAAATTAAACATTGTCCTCAATGTGTCAACAGATAATAAGAGTTCAAAAAGTCACATACCAAGAGAACTATGTTAAATAAAGAAAAGGGAAGAGATTACCGGATGTACAAGGATGTTGCTAAACCAAAGGAGGGTGAATGCTTGAAAGCACACACCCAAGGGGCAAGACAAAAAAGAAAGTTTGGTTAGCACACATAAAAACTATGCACAGAGCAAAAAGAAAAAGAAAAGGGAAAGATGATGGATTTTTAGTCCATAAGTATGTACACAAGTGAACTAGATCAGTCCACATAGATGGGGTCTTCCAAGTCAACGGTCTCAACTTCTGGTGGAAGATGCTCTAGAAATGGTTTCAGTCTTTGACCATTGACTTTGAAGGTGTTCTTGTTTGCTGGGTTTTCAACTTCTACAGCTCCATGGGGAAAGACGGTGCGTACCACGAATGGTCCAGACCATCGGGAACGTAGCTTTCCTGGAAACAAATGCAACCTAGTGTTTTACAATAAAACTTTTTGACCTGGGGTGAAAGACTTGCGCAGAATGCGCTTGTCGTGAAACACTTTCATCCTATGTTTGTACGTTTTGGCACTATCATATGCATCATTTCTCAATTCTTCTAACTCATTGAGTTGAAGTTTTCTACGGGTTCCACCTTATCAAGATCAAAGTTCGGCTTTTTCTGACCAAAGATGCACGGTGTTCTAACTCAACGGGTAGATGACATGCTTTTCCGTACACAAGTCGTAAGGAGACATCCCAATGGGAGTCTTGTATGCAGTCCTATAGGCCCATAAAGCATCATTTAAGCGCAAAGACCAATCTTTCCTAGAAGGATTGATGGTCTTCTCAAGGATATGCTTAATTTCCCTATTAGAAACTTCTACTTGGCCACTTTGGTTTGAGGATGGTAAGGTGTTGCGACCTTGTGGGTGATTCCATACTTGCGCACTAGTGATTCAAAGGGTCTATTGCAGAAATGACTACCTCCATCACTGATTATTGCTCTAGGGGTTCCAAAACGGGAGAAAATGTTCTCCTTAAGAAAGGAAAGAACAACTTTATGGTCGTTGGTTTTGGATGCAATGGCCTCTACCCACTTAGAGACATAATCGACAGCTACAAGGATGTACAACTTACCTTGTAATTCGGAAATGGACCCATGAAATCAATGCCCCAAACATCAAACAGTTCAACAATCAATATGGGTTGTAAGGGCATCATGTTTCTCCTAGATATACTTCCTAGTTTTTGGCATCGGTCACAAGCAACACAGAATGCATGGCAATCCTTAAACAGTATTGGCCAATAGAAACCGCTTTGCAAGATCTTTGCGTGAGTTTTCTTGGCACTAAAGTGGCCTCCACAAGCATGGTCATGACAGAAAGAGATGACGTCCCTTTGTTGAATTGGGGACACATCTCCTAATGATTTGGTCTTGGCGGTACTTAAACAAATATGGGTCATCCCAAAGGAAATGTTTAACTTCAGCCAAGAACTTAGAACGGTCTTGTTTAGACCAATGCAAGGGCATTCTACCTGTAGCAAGGTAGTTCACAATATCAGCAAACCAAGGCATCTCAGACACGAGCATCAATTGCTCATCAGGGAATGATTCCCTAATCAACACAGACTCATCAGAAGATTCAACATTCAACCTAGACAAGTGATAAGCAACAACATTTTCTGACCCTTTCTTATCTCGAATTTCGAGGTTAAACTCTTATAGCAAGAGTATCCATCGAATTAGATGAGCCTTAGCATCTTTCTTAGACAAAAGATATCTCAATGCAAAGATGGTCAGAATAAATGATGACCTTAGACCCTATCAAATAAGATCTAAACTTGTCTAATGCAAACACAACAGCTAGCAACTCCTTCTCAGTAGTGGAGTAATTTAGTTGAGCATCATTAAGTGTTTTACTAGCATAGTAGATCACATAAGGGAGTTTGTCTACTCGTTGGCCTAAAACAGCTCCTACAGCATAGTCAGACGCATCACACATAATCTCAAATGGTAATGACCAATCAGGGGGTCTGACTATAGGGGCAGATGTAAGGAGAGCCTTCAGTTGCTCCCATGCTTCCTTACAAGCATCATCAAAGACAAATGCAACATCTTTTGAAAGAAGATTGCACAAAGGTCGTGAAATTTTACTAAAGTCTTTGATGAATCGGCGGTAAAAACCCGCATGGCCTAGAAATGATCGATGTCCCTCACGTAACGAGGTTGAGGCAATTGTTGAATGAGATCTACCTTGGCTTTGTCTACTTCTATGCCTTTTTCCGAGATGATATGCCCTAGAACAATGCCTGAATTAACCATGAAATGGCATTTTTCCCAATTCAAGACCAAACTCTTCTCCTTACACCTAACTAGCACACATGTGAGGTGATGCAAACACTCATCAAATGAAGACCCAAACACAGAAAAATCATCCATAAAAATCTCAAGAAACTTATCTACCATGTCGGAAAAAATGCTCATCATGCAACGTTGAAAAGTAGCGGGTGCATTGCACAGCCCAAAAGGCATACGACGATAAGCAAATGTTCCATAAGGACATGTAAATGTGGTCTTTTGTTGGTCTTGGGTGCTATGTGAATTTGGTTGTATCCAAAATAGCCATCTAAGAAGCAGTAGTACTTATGTTTGGCTAACCTTTCCAGCATTTGGTCAATGAAGGGAAGGGGAAAATGGTCTTTCTTGGTTACCGTGTTCAGTTTTCTATAATCAATACATACTCGCCACCCAGTGGTCACACGGGTGGGAAGTAGCTCATTCATCTCGTTTTGAACAACAGTAATGCCAGACTTCTTGGGTACTACCTGAATAGGATGACCCATCGGCTATCGTGGGACCAGGGTAGATGATACCCGCATCCCGGCAGTTTCATAATTTCACCCTTGACAACATCTCTCATGTTGGGGTTAAGTCTCCTTTGCATTTCCCTAGATGGTTTAGTGTTCTCCTCAAGGTTTATGTGATGCATGCAAATTGTGGGACTTATACCCTTAAGATCGGAGATGGTCCAACCTAAGGCTCTTTTATGCTCTTTAAGTACTTCTAAGAGTCGACTTTCCTGTTATGTGTCTAAAAATGATGCAATAATCACAGGTAAAGTATCAGAGGGACCTAAGAAAGCATACTTCAAGGTATCGGGTAATGGTTTGAAATCAAGATTAGGTGGTGTATCAAGAGGTGGGCGGTGTGTGGTATCGTAGAGTGGAAGAGTTTCCACTGCATTCCGCCATTTGGCAATATCCATGGGTGGCACAGACTCTAGCAGGAGAATGGACCTCACTAATGTACTCGAGACTCAAAGAGATCTAAGTCAAAGTTATATAAACATGCTTGCACGGGGTCCACCTTGACAAAATGTCGGGCAATGAGTCTTGAATCGACTCTCAATCATGTTAACCTCGTGCAATTCATCATCATCACACTCTATGGGTTGTTGGTTCACACAAAAGACATTCAGTTCTACATCATGTTGCCAAAAGACAAATTCAATATCCCGCTACGACAATTTATGATAGCGTTTGACGTTGCCAAGAAGGGACGTCCTAAGATAATGGGAATATGATTTTCGGGATTATGCACAAGGTTGTGTATCTAACACAATGAAGTCCACGGGAAATAAAATTTATCAACCTTGATTAGCACATCTTCAACGATTCCCGAGGGATTCGCACAGATCTGTCCGCTAATTGTAGCGTGACAGAGTGGGTTGCAATTCCCCAAGACCTAACGCACATACGAGAATATGGCGGTAGATTCACACTAGCTCCTAAGTCCAATAAAGCTTTTCGATTGTATGCTCACCTATAGTACAAGAGATAGTTGGGCTACACGGGTCTTTAAACTTAGGTGGGGTTTTGTTTTGAATAATTGAACTTACTTGCTCGGTGAGAAAGGCACGCTTATGCACATGAAGCTTTCGCTTTTGTGTGCACAAGTCCTTCAAAACTTAGCATACGCGGTATTTGCCTCGATTGCTTCGAGAAATGGAATGTTTATGTTAACTCTTTTGAACAATTCCAACATCTCGTTGTATTGGGTACCCCCCTTCTGTTGCACCAACCGTTGTGGAAATGGAGCAACAGGAACATGGCTTGGCACGGAAACATCTATATTAGTAGGACTCTTGGTCTTATCAACAGTTGATTCGTTCTCTACATTAGATGTTTTCTGTGGTGTTGTGTGTACTTGGGAGTCTGATGTAGACTCGCTTGATGGTGGTACACCTACATGGTTCTCAACAATTCTACCACTTCAAAGAGTGGTGACAAAGATTCGCTTGACTATGTGAAGTTTCATTGCAGGTAGAGGAGCCTGCTTGAAACACAGTCTTTGGATTTTGTAGGGGTTGACTAAGGAATTTTCCTTTCTCTCTCTCATTCAATGCATCACAGATTTTCCCTATCTTAAGATCTAGGTTCGTGAGACGTTGGTCGGTAGTTTTCTCAAGTTTTGAAAGACCTTGGGTTAACGAACGACACAGTCTTCCAAGCTAGTCTTTTTCTCAGGTACTTGAGGGGGTGGTTGTACTTGGGGGTTTCTAGGATATGAGTATCCTTGGTTGTTATGTGTTGGTCCCCTTGTACGGGTCCCTTGGACCATGAGAAGTTAGGGTGATTCCTCCACCCCCGGGTTGTAGGTTTGAGAATAAGGGTTGTTCTCTTGTCTCGGTACAATGCATTGGCTTGCTCGGACTTGGACTCTTGAAATGCATATAAACGGACAACTGTCCACTAAGTGGTCGAACTATGGCATGCGGCACAAGTGGCCCTATCAATTTGGTCACGGAGAGTAGGGGAATTTGATTTTACATTCTTTTCCAACTCAAGCACTTCTATTCTCCGGGCCAAAGAAGCCATTTTTGCATTTCCCTCAAAGTCAGACTCGATTCTATGAACATTGTTGGTAGGGGTAGTCCGTTTCGGTTCTCGGATGGACTCCCATTGTTGAGTCTTTTCAGCGACTTCGATTAGAAAAGCCCAAGCGTCATCGGCACTCTTGTCAATAAATGCACCATTGCACATTGACTCGACTGTGGTTCGGGTTCTAACATCTATACCCTCATACAATATTTGCACGAGTCTCCATTTTTCAAAACCATGGTGGGGACATTGGAGTAATAATTCATTGAATCTCTCCAAGTACTTTGCTAGAGTTTCGTCGTCTAATTGCACAAAACCATTTAGACTCGCGAATTGCCATGATCTTATGGTTTGGGAAAAACTTTTGAAAAACTCCTTTGTGAGGTCATCCCAGGTTCTAATGGACTGTGGTTGTAGAGCATGTAGCCAAGACTTGGCTTTGTCTTTCATAGAAAAAGGAAACAATCTCAATTTGAGGGACTCCTCTGGCATTTGTTTAAAACGCATAGTCCCACAAATATCCTCAAAGTCTCTCACGTGATGGTAGGGGTTCTCAGCATTGACCCCTCTAAACACGGGTAGCATGTGAATGGTGCTTGCTTTCAGTTCAAACTGACAAGCATCAGCTGGCAGAATAATGCAAGAGGGCTGGCTTTCCCTAGTTGGGTACATGTAGTCCTTGAGACTACGGGGTGGGTTTGGTTCATCACCCATGGTTTCTGATTCGGATGGGCTTTCTGATGGAATTGGGCTTTCTGTTGAAGAACTGGGTATGCTAACGATTTCGTCCGGGAGGATTCTAACTAGTCGGTTTGTTTGGTCTCTAAAAGACACAATCATAGCCTAGCACGCGCCTCTAGCATGTTAATACACAAACAAGTTCAACACAGGAAAGCAAAGACTCAAAAATGACCCACTAAAACAAGATTCAAACCCAAGAAATTGGTTATTGGTGTTGTAGAGCCCAGCTGAAAAGGTTGGTTCCAGCTCAAAAGATATAAGTTGAAATTGTTGCACGGCCCAGATGATTGGGTTGAGAAATGTATGGCCCAGTTTTTTTGTGGTGTTGGACTCGGATTTGTGCAAGCCCAGAAGTGGGTTGATAATGCCTGACCTGAAGTGAAGTGAGCCCAGTAGTTGGGTTTTTGTTTTTGGCGGGTTTACGGCCCGGGTTTGTGGGCCGAGAGATCGGTGGAATGCAAAGCCCACAAATGGGTTTTAGCTAAGCGCCCGGGGTTGTGTAAACAGCCCAAAGAAGTATGGTGAAGTTTGGCAGATTGCCAGGCCAGTGGTGGTGGACTCAGACTTAGTGACACTGGTTCTAGCTCAATTGATTTGGCACAGGGTCTGTTGGTGCTAGGTTGGCAAATTCAGCCACTGGTCGTGTGCACAGCCTGGTTAGGTGGTCACAGCTCAGTTAGTGAGCACACAACTTGTTGGTCTTGCTCAAATCAGATGGAGCAAGGAGAGCACAGCTTGCGTACAGCTTGGCTCAGAGCAATCACCAAAGAGTAACAGCACAGCACAGGCAAAGAAGAAAAAGTTTTGTGAATTGTGCACAGGGTAGAGGTTGTGCTCACTCAATGGTGCAGCATTGTGCAGGGTTGTGTTGTTTTGAAAAATCAACAGGCTAAATGCTATTCACCAGCTTTGCTACTTCATACACATTCAAACACAATTGATAGCAACACAGCAGGGTTGATTCACAGTCAATCAGACAACAATTTTAGCAGAATTCAAGTTAACAAGTATGCAAGTACTAGCATGGCAGATGGTCTTAACAAGCTCAGGTGCACAAATGAGCCAATAGAAGTCAGAGTCAACAACACCTAGTAGGGAAGCTAGTTTATCAGACAAGTATATTTCAATGATTTCCAGGGCATGCTCAAAGATCAACAGCAAATGAATATAGTTTAACTGCTCATAACATGCTCAGCAAGGCAGCAAGTCTCAGAGACCATACACAAACATGCAAAACTTGGCAGGGTTGACAGAAATTAGCCCAAGGTAGACAGATTTTTCCAAGTCTGAGTTGATATCAAACTGGCTCAGTTGAGTTTGTGGCATCAACTCACTCAGATACCAAAGTCTGAGTTGATGTCAAACTCTGAGCTCAGGGGTTTTGTGTACCACAGAATACAGGCCTACAGATGCTCAGATGAGAACTAACTCAAAGTCTCACTTGAGATTTCAGCCAACTAGGCTATCCAAGTGGTGGCTTACAGTCTGCAGCTACAGGGGCTTGCAGAGTGGCAGATGGCTCACAAGATTAAAGGTCTAGCAGAATAACTCATGCATACACACAGGGTAGAAATGGGTTTAGAGAACAATACCACCAGTGCAATACTGGGTTTAGGCACTCCACAGTGAGCTGCTCCTTTGCTTATCTTGAATTTGCTCCACAAGTACCTGCCTTCTCAAGAGAAAATTTCAGTTCTCAAACTGGCAAAGTTTAAGCAAGCACATCAAGATACTTATGCTGAAATTTTAGAAACAAAGATTCTTGGCAAAGCAACAGATGAGCATGCTCAATGTACAGGGATGCAATTGACAGCAAGTATACAAGGCTAAGAATGAAATTCAATGATGATTCAAGGCAACAAAAGAGAAGACTTATGATTTACAAAGAATTATGTATAGGGCAGGGTTGAAAACAGTGAAATTAAGCTCTAATGAACAAGTAGCATACTACCAGTTCCCCGGCAGCGGCGCCAAAAACTTGATAGGCCTCGGAATGTGTATATTTTATGGCCTACGGTGATAACCGCAAGTGCACCGCGTCTATCGGAGACGCGGCAAGTACGGGTCGATCCACAGAGACTTGTGGTGCTCTTGTATGATCTAAGGCTTGCTCTAGACTGAGTTTCAAGGGTGACAGAGTAACAAAAGGTTTTGTTGCCGATACGGCTGCATAATGTTCAAGTGACTCTAACTAAGGAATGAAACAGTGACAATGGAATGCTAAAGTCTTCAAATCCACTACTAACTCCTATTGTGTTCTTAACTAAGTTGAGGTTCTTGTTGTCCTGTGATTGATAAGGGCAGGGTGTCAATTCCACCACCTATCTCTCTCTGTAAAGCCTCAAATAACAGCTAAAGTGCTAACCCAGAGCACTAGTTGTCTAATTAAGTACAACTAGTCAAGGGAATCAGCATTTGTATCTAAGGTTGAGCTACAACACACTCAACATAGTTGTGACCTAACTACAATGGATGCAAGGCATCCATTGTGAGAGAAAAGCATTGGGTATTGATAACTGAAGACATTTGATAAGATTAAGTACTCAAGAACAGTTCACAGAGTTAAAAACAAAACAAAGAATTAGGGTTTCATTGAGACCCTAACAACTAAATTAAAACATCAAAATAAAATAACAAAGAACAAAATTAAACCTAATTGAAGCACTGGCTAGCCCAGGCATGAACAAAAATATCTTCTACATCTTCTATTTATACATGCAAATAAATCCCAAATACCAAACCCTAATTTATTATAAAACAGAAATTAAATCAAACCCATACTCTGATTCGCCTCTCCCTTCTGTCAAATCATCAGAGCTCCATGCGTTGATTGATTGGTGAAACCCTAGTTTTAGTTTTCTCTAAGTTAGCTTCTAGGGTTGGAGAAGCTAAGTGAGAGAAAACTAAACCTAGAGAAGTGGTGCGGAAGCTGGAGTTGTTGGCTGGTGTCAGGAGAGGAAGGAGTTGGTGGTATAGGTGGCTCTGGTGGTGGTATGGGTGAAGAAGGTGGAGGAGCAGAGCTCTGCTCTGTGAGAGTGACGGGAGAGGAAGAAAGAGAAGATGGAGAGAAAATGGGTTTGGTCGGCGAGGTGTAGGGGATAGGTAGTTTTTTGTGGGCGGAGACATCAATATTTGATGAGGAAGCGCAGCGAGCATTGGATGAAGAGCAGGTGAGATCTGAACGGCTCAGGATATAGGCCTCTTCGGTGTAGAGCGGGAGCGGCGATCTTTGATGGAATGGTTGGAGCGAGCGTTGGATCTAGGGTAGATCGAATCTAACGGCCTGGATGAGACGGACTCGGATCCGGGTCATGGCTAGCTCAAGCCCATGTCTTGTAAGTTGCGTTGTGACTGATGCGCGCGCAGGCTTTGGCTATCTACTCCATAGATGCTTGACTCCAATTCTTCGCTCTTTAGCTCCTCAGTTTCTCCGGACTTTATTTATTACCTAAAAACACAAAATTAATTAATACAAATATTTATTCTTGAAAACAAAGAAAACACAGAATGGGATAATATCGATTTCTAAGCGCAAAAGATGAGTAAAATGCCTATAAAAAGGTGTATAAATATGCACTATTTAGCACTCATCATTATTCACAGATTGAAGGAATCGACTTTGACGAAACCTTTGCTCATGTGGAACGCCTTGATTCCATTCGTTTGTTATTAGTCCATGCTTATTTTCTTAAGGTTAAGTTGTTTCAGATGGACATTAAATCTGCCTTCCTAAATGGAATTTTAAAGGAAGAAGTCTATGTCGCTCAACCTAAAGGTATTGAAAACCCTGATTTCCCTGATCATGTCCTTAAACTCAACAAGGCATTATACGGGTTAAAACAAGCACCTCGTGCCTAGTTTGAAAAACAATCTACTTCTCTTATTAGGAAAGGTTTTTCAAGAGGTGGAGCTGATAAAACTTTGTTTACCAAATGGAGTGGAAAAGATGTTGTTATTGCTCAAGTTTATGTAGATGATATCATCCATGGATCAACATCGGAGAAACTTGCAAAAGAGTTTCAAGTGTCTCTTGGTAAGGAGTTTGAGATGAGAAATGTTGGTGAATTAAATTCTTTTTGGGTTTACAAATTCAACAACACAAGGATGGAATTTACTTATCTCAAGAAAAATATGCAAAAAATATTGTCTCAAGATTTGGTCTTGATAAGTCAACTCCAAAACTCACACATATGCCTACCACGGGTATACTACATAGAGATGAGAAAGGTTCAAATGTGGATCAAAAACTTTATCGATCTATTATTGGAAGTCTTTTTTATCTCACTGCTACGAGACCTGACATTACTTTAGTGTTGGTTGCTGTGCTAGGTTTTAGGCAAATCCAAAGGAATCTCATCTTGCTGCCACAAAGAGGATCATACGTTACATCAGTCACACTGCTGGGTATGGTCTTTCTTACACTTTTGATACTAACACTGATCTTACTGCCTATTCAGATGCCGATTTGGCAGGATGTGTGGAAGACAGAAAGAGTACATCAGGAGGATTCTACTATGTAGGAATGAATCTTGTAGATTAGCATAGCAAGAAACAAAATTCACAATCTCTTTCAACATGTGAAGCACAATACATTGCTGCTGGGTCATGTTGTACTCAACTTCTATGGATGAAACAAATGCTTGCTGATTATGGAATTGATTCTGGAATAATGAAGATCTTTTGTGATAACTCAAGTGCGATTCGCATCACTGAGAATCCTGTTGAGCACTCAAGAACTAAGCACATAGACATCAGGTACCATTTTATTCGAGATCTTTATGAAGATGGTATTATCACGATGGAATTTGTTCCTTCTGAACAACAATTGGCTGATATTCTCACCAAACCATTAGACACTGCCACGTTTTAGCACTTGCGGCAGTCTATTGGTATTTTTCTAGTTCATTAGATCCTCATGACTCTTGCCCCTGCTTTTATCTTGATCTTTTGGGCAATTGAGTGTGGAACTCCAGAAAAGTGTTAAGTCTAGTTTGCATTTGTTTCCAGTAGATATGTTTCCGTCAAGTATCCTAGTGTTTGTAAGAAATCCTTCTTTTCTTGTGAAAGTAAGATCGCCTTTGTTGTTCCTTCGGGGATGACATTTTATGGGGGAGAGTTCTTTTGAACTTGTGCTTAATTCCCATTTCTTTGTGGGGAGTGCGGCTGTGGAATTTTTAGGGTTTATCTTGTATCTTCATAACTCCTTGATGAATGCATTTAGCTTCGGCTTTATGATTGCATCTAAATTTGTTGGTATGTTAATACACCTTTTGGTCATGATGTATCTCCGTGGAAATTTCATTAGGATCCCACTAATTTTCGTACCTTTGCCATTTTTTTGACAAAAAGGGGGATAATTAATGTGTATTTCACACTACAAATACATATGGTTTACGGATCATTATGTAAGGGGGAGCGGTTTTCATGTTGAGATACGTATTGACTAAGGGGGAGTGTTGCATATCACCATAGTGTTATTGTCAAAGTTGTGATACAATTGAACTTTGATGTTGTGTAATAATACTATGACATTGTATAATAATGATTGAGAGCATTTTGTTTTCTCATTGTTATAGCTACGAATCTTAAACAACTGTGATGCTGAACTTACAACCTTTAGGATCATG
Source organism: Papaver armeniacum (assembly GCA_023531295.1). Classification (NCBI taxonomy): domain Eukaryota; kingdom Viridiplantae; phylum Streptophyta; class Magnoliopsida; order Ranunculales; family Papaveraceae; genus Papaver; species Papaver armeniacum. The sequence continues at coordinate 80,331 of JAJJWW010009983.1, forward strand.
GAGTACTTGGAAGTGACGAAGATTTCGAGTCGCGTTGAAGATGCCATGCAGATCAAGCATGTGGATAAAAAGCTTATTTATTTTTTTTTATCTTTTTTGTAATCCATATGTATTGATAGTTTTGTCACTAAAATTGACAAAGGTGGAGATTGTTAGAGCATTGCTCGGTCAAACTCGCATGCGTTGCTATATCAAGCATGTTTGTCAATGTTAGTTATCAAAACTATAAGTCTTGATTTCTAGCCTATTTGTATATGTCTCGGACTAGGACATAGATAGTGTAGTTGAGCTTAAATCTCTCGACGTTCATCTCTTGAAGACGGAGAACTACTAAGGGGAGCTTGTAGAAATTCTTCGACAAAAGGTATGTGGAGAATTGAACTTATCTATCACTTGGAAAGTATATTTCTACTATCTCCTATATTGAGACATAAGTTGTGTTGGTAAGCTTTCGCTTCGACTAAGTTCATCTTATATCATGAGGAAATTTCCGAGTAACGTCTTACATGGTTTGTGTGATACAATCATTTGGTGTAAGACTTGGAAGGTTTCAATAATGATTATTTCAATATCTTGAAAATTGCTTTGATGCTAATAGTGTGTGAAAACGACTATTGACATTATAAAAGAATGTTTCAATGATTGAAATAACGCGTTTATGATGTAACCATCTTTGGATAAAAGCATATATTTGTTCGCACATTAGTGTATAAGTCCATAAACCGGGAGCCAAGAGTATGCATATGTGTGTATACGGAATTGGTGAAGGAGACAGGTTAAGTATGCGTATACTAACGCATACCGGCGGAAGTTCTCAAACCGAGAATTTCTGCTTGTTTGGTTTTGGCAAAACTCTTAACTAGTCACCTTAAGTATGCGTACATGTATGCATACTCGCGGAAGTTTTTGAACCAAAAATTTCAGCTGAGTTTGGAAACTTTATAAACTCAAAAACCGGTTGGTTAAGTACGCATACCTGTAAGCATACTTAAGCTGGTTACTTTGTCAAATCGGTCAAGTGCACGAACTTAAACATTTAAATCATAAGGAATGCAATCTTTGCAAACCGTGGCTATAATGTTCATGATTGTTTCAAGTGAATCAAACCGATTTGATTTCAATTGTGTTTTCTAAACAATTGAACAACTCTTAACTAGTTTCATTTTAGTCATTTGAACTAGTTATGGTTAAGATGAATAAGGTTGATATGAGAGTAATCATATGGCTAATCTCGGTTAACTATTTGTGAACCAACCTGGTGTACACGTTTAGGTACGGCTACATAAACCTAAATGAGGGTACATTTTATTTATGTGTAACAAGCTAAGTTCGATCTAACGGTTGAAAGATATTAGCTTGGTTGAATCAGGTTTTTCATCTAACGGTGAATATTAAATGCTTTGTTACCAAGGTAACTTGGATTGCAAACCTTGATTTGAAAACTATATAAAGGAGAACTCTAGCAACTGGGAAACCTGATCCCCACACCTCTTGTGTGTTTACTAGTTGCATAACTAGATTCGATTCTCCTTTAACCTTAGGTTTCTTCTCGAGACCCTGTAGGTTAATGACTTGAAGACTTCATTGGGATTGTGAAGCCAGACCTAACTATTATTTTTGTAGTTGTGTGATCTGATCTTGCTGTTTCTATCGTGTTGAGTGCAATTGAAATAATTGGCTCGAGATTTTATATCTCCGATAGGCAAGATAGAAAAGTAATCACAAACAAACTTCGTCTCATCATTTATGATTCCACAATAACTTGTTTCACTAGTCGATTAAGTTTATTGTGAGGTGATTGATAATACTAGGCTGTTCTTCGGGAATATAAGTCCGGTTTATCAATTGGTTCCTGTTTACCTTGATTTATCAAAAGACGGAACAAAAACTCTTGGGTATTTCTGTGGGAGACAGATTTATTCAATCCTATAGACTTTTCTGTGTGAGACAAATTTGTCTATCAAGTCTTCGACTTTGGTTCGTAGCAACTCTTAGTTGTGGGTGAGATCAACTAAGAGAATCAAGTACGTAATATTCTGCTGGGATCGGAGACGTAAGGATCTCAACTGTACCTTGAATCAGTGTGAGATTTATTAGGGTTCAACTAAAGTCCAGTTCGAAGTTAATTGGTAGTTGGCTAGTGTCTGTAGCGGCTGAATACAGTATGGTGTTTAATCTGGACTAGGTCCCGGGGTTTTTCTGCATTTGCAGTTTCCTCGTTAACAAAATTCTGGTGTCCGTGTTATTTCTTTTCCGCATTATATTTTGTTATATAATTAAAACATCACAGGTTGTGCGTTAAGATCAATCAATTAGAATATCCAACCTTTGGTTGTTGATTTACATTTTTGACACTTGAATATTGGTCTTTGGTATAGTTCAAGTAACTCCTCTTATATTCAATCGGGCTCGCAGATTTCTATATTCTGATTGCGGATTTAATTAAGAGTTAGAGATATTAAACTCTTTGATATACTTTAATCTAGATTGAGTCTGACTGTCTAGTTGATTCTCTAGAAAGTGTATTGGAGTAAGTCCTCTCATATTGCCAAACGAATTATTGGGTGTGGTTGTTAGACCCCCGCATTTTCAGTTTATTTTTCTTTGGTACCTTGTCGTGGACTAGTCACCACATTTTGAAATACCTTAAGATGCCGGTTCGGATCTCTCCTGGAAGTCCTTTGAATTTTGGTAGGTGGTGAAGCAGATTCGACTTTAGTTCCACTGTGTTATTCAAGGTAATACACAATGATTGTGAATCTAAGCATGGATATGTAAATTCTCGCAACTTCCTCTCCGGAGGTGGAGGAGTACCCATCTTTTCTAACGTCGGATCTTATAGATTTGTTCCGCTTCGAGTAGTAATACCACACTGTTTAAAACCAGCTCGATAACCAGGAGCCAGAGATTAAGTACCTGTCATAAAAATCTAGAAAACAATATCAAACAACTAACAATAAAATCTAAAAAAAAACAAGAATAAAAAAAAGAATAAATTATAACTAAAATAAAACTAAATAAAATAACAAATAAATAACAACTAAAATCTACCAACTGCTCCCCGGAAGCGGCGCCAAAATTTGGTGCGTGTCGTGAGTGCAACAAATTAAATCACTTATTTCCACACAATTAACTGGTAATATAATGGAAGCAAGGATCGTTCTCACGAAGAGCAGGGAGTTTTCAGCTGTCAAGTGTCACAAATGGGGGTTTTGTTTGTAGGTTGCAAATAAAGAAAAGTAAATAATAAAGCAAATAAATTAAGATGTAATCAAGGATGAGGAGTATGATCGAGGAATCCTTATACGTTACTAAACATCCATCAAAGTAATATAGTTATCTATTCGTCATTAATCATAGATTATCACCAACCGTAGGGTAACAAGTACGCTTAGATACCCCCAAGACTCCTAATATCACCGAATAACAGGTACGCTTAGCTATCGGATTCTATCCGTCATAGCCACCTTGAGGTACGCTTACAAGATGTAACTCAATCAAATGCTTTAGGTTTTATGAATCTAGGTTCGGTCCAAGCAGTTAAACTCGGTACGATCAGTTCACTTACTAGTATTATTTCAACACGCGATTTCTCCACAGAATCCCTCTGCAAGGTCTCACGTTTTCTACTTGTGTAAGGGTTATTCAACAATTATAGATATCCTAACCCATTACTAGCAATAAATCAATCAAGGGATCAGTTTAGTAGGCCTCCTAAATTAATTAATCAATCAATCATAAATATTCATCATAGTAGAAACAAACGATAATCATATAAAGAAATCAAAATAGATTCATATATTAAATAAAATCATGTTTAGAACTTAGAATTCATCCTCAAACAAATAGGAGTTTAGCTACTCATGGATTTAGTAAAACCCATGATATACATATGATAAAATCAAAGATAAATAGTTTCGGTAATGGAAGAACCCAAAACCCAAGCTTTCGCTCCTTGTCTTCTTGTCTCCACTTCCGTATCTCTTGATAAAATCTCTGTTCGGTACTTGGAACTCTCTTGAAAAGTATTTGGAAGTATCTTTAAATATCCCTAAGAATATTTGGGTTTGGAAATACTTCGAAACTAAGAAAACCAATTTTGTCAAGTATTTTCGTCACTTCTTGGAGGGTGTAACCGATCCTGGTAATTGGTTGGTATGATCGATCACACACGTAGGTAAGAATTGGGACTTTTGATCCATACGGTTTTTCCCACAACTTTTGCATACGAACTCGGAATGACCTCATTCTTTTTGTGTTCTTTTCGTCTCTTCATTCTATACAAAATATAGTTGAATACTCTTGAATTTTGTCGAGTTCCTCCTGGTCCTTAGTCCAAGCTCATGTGTATGTCCGTTTTAGCACTCTTTTCGCTCCTTTTGGATGATTCTACCTAAATAAGATAAACAAAAGAAAACAACAGTAATACAAGTCAATATGAAAGAAACATAGCAAATACAAGCGTGGAATTGATAACAAAAGTATAGTAAATTATGCACTTATCAATACCCTGAAAAGAAAACAATATGTAGATATGTAGACTTTATCCTGTATGTTTGATATGATCCACAGACATGCCTAGATATGTAGACTTTATCCTGCATTGAAACTCACATCTTGTTTTGTGTAACATAGAGAGCATATACCCTGAAAACAAAACAATATGAACAAGTAAGCGAAACCAAATGAAGTCATAGGGTCTGGATCCTTGTTCAGCATTCTACAACCTAGGCGAGCTTTCACTAAGGCCCCTGTAACAAAATACAGAACAAAATAGTAATTGGTATCAGTGAATCTATCCAGTACCAAATACAAATAACTATTGATATATACCAGATATACAAAATGTTGAAAAATAGGATACTCACACTAACATATGTCTTTAATGCGTTATTGAAGGAGAAAGACTTTTTATTTGTATTAGCCAATGTTAATACTGTTGAGGGACTCTTTGAATTTTGTATGACCTGTAAGCAAACATTTTCGTATAATGAATACAGAATTTAGTATGACTTCTAAACAAACATCCATTCGTCATATTAGCAACACATATACCTTGTTGAATCGCTCTTGATTTCGAGCTCCTTAATCTGAGCACAAAAAATCACAAAAAATTAGTCTTATCAATTCTATGATGTATGTTAACTAGGGTGGATATGAAGCTTTAGGATAGTCGGGAACAAGTTTCAATACAGATAGAACAAAAAGAAGTAACAAGCTTTACTAACTCGGTAGTTCTGAAATCTTACTTTGAAAGAAACTAACTCAAGAGACTGAATATACATCACTCAATTTTTATGCCTTTGAAAGTCAACAACTAAAAGAAACAGAACATACCAAATGTTTCACTCAAATGAAAGACAATATACAAGACACTGAATATACATCACTCCGTTATTATGCCTTTGAAAGTCAACAAATGAAAGAAAAAGAACATACCAAATGTTTCGTTCAAATAAACAACATAAAAAATCAAAAGAAAGTATAGAGAGAATGATCATCTAGGGCTAATATATTTACGCCGGAAATCAAACCAGTATGGAAATCACCTCCTCATCATATCCAATACTTAAGAATACCAGTATAACAATAAGGTGCAATGAGAAAACTCATATATGTGCAGATAAAACAAATAACAGTCAATGCCAGTCATATCCAACGAAGAATTACAAATCCAACATCAGAATCATTACCCATATAACAAAATTTGTAGTTCAAACAAATAAAAACATTCAAGACCAGAACTATCATGTAAATAGAAACCCTAAAACAACCAATTACATCCAACATAATGCGTATCCATTATCTAAACAAAAACCCTAAAATTTAAATAAGTAAACTTCTGGATGACTTCTAATCACTTCATTCGCACTAATGAATCATTGACAACAAATCGAATCAAGTAAAAGTTAGGGATATGTTATACCTGGGATGAAGATCTTCAAGAAATACAAGTGAAGATGTTGAAATTTCTTCAACTAATTGCTACAATAAGAAACAAATGATACTTCAAACCCTGTCAAGGAAATTATACCCTAACTTAAATAAGGAAAAACAGGGGGAAAAAATTAGACTACGTTTACATGATATAGTTTGTACCCTAACATCACAAATCGAAAAAATACACAACACATGTGCAAAAGCAGATCTGAAAATCAAATCCTAACTTCAAAACCTAACTCTAATTGATAGAAGAAGAAGAAGAAGAAGAAGAAGAAGAAGAAGAAGAAGAAGAAAACACGAGAATTGAAACCAAATCAGATCGAAAAGTCTACATAGAAAGAAGTGGGTTTGATAAGAAAACGAAAACTCGAGAATTGAAACCAAATCAGATTAAAAAATCTACAGAGGAAGAAGTAGTTTGAAATCAGATCGGAAAATCTGAAGAAGAAGAAGATAAAAAGAGAGAGACGATAGAAAAGAGAGTGAGAGGAGGCGAATGAGTGTTGGCTTTATTACTCTCTCTCCTTTAGTATAGATAAGGAAAATCTGCAAACGAGAGATATTTCATCTCCAACCATCCATAGTTAAGAAGATTAAATCCTACCCATACGATTATCACAAAAAGGATACTATTGGGTTGTTTTTTATAAGTCAACAAAAGTTGTAGAAAAACGATAGTTTGACTTTAGTCAGTGATTAGTCAGGATGTGTCGTTGTAGAAGTCAACCAAAGTCCTTATACAACGATAGTTTGACTTTAGTTAGAGAAACTTTCGAATTGTCTAAACAAAACGAGATCTAGCTTGTGTCGTTTCATAATGTCTCATATAGCCTTTTTTCCACTAGTGAAGTCGTGTTGGGAATTTAATTAACCCAGATATTTGATCTCTCTTTTAGTTTGTTTTCATAATGATAATCGTATCATTATTCTAAACCTAACTTTTATTATTGTAAAAATTGATTTAACATATATGTTCACAGTTCTCTGGTTTTAAACCTTAACGGTTATTACGAAAAGGTTTAATGAAAGTTTGATGACACATTAGGCATTACCGGGTAAAAGAGAGGAACCAGAAGAGTGATTAGGTTAATTTACATTCATGTCAAGCATGTGCAAGAATTATGTGCCGTTTGCGAGGATAACTATGTCCAACTCATAGAAATATATAAAATTGGACTTAGTTAGCGAGTCGACCATGATTTTTGCACTCATCGGTTCCGTTATTGCTCCCCCCCTGACAAAAATCATTCCTAATTTTTGCACTCCTCGGTTTCAGTTTCCTTCTCTCATTGTTGACCAACTTCACAGTTGAACTCTATGAAATCATGGCTTACGCCCCTTACTTGTGCATATTATTTTTTTTTTTGTTTTCATCAATACTTAACCATATGAATTAAGACTCCCTTATTGAGGTTTAAGGCAGGGAGATCCGCTATCTTCGTACCAGTTTATTAATGCCATGGAATACCTCAGTAGATCCTTACATCAGGCAGAACATGAACATCTTATAAAAGGTATTCGTGTAGCGAAGAATTCTCCATTGATGAAAGGGAACATTATTTAAATATCCCTCAAAATCTACCTCTTGAAATATACCCTTATTCAATTTTTAAAAATACCCCTACCTTCTGAAAATGGGAAGCAACTAGCACAAGTTTCTTCTAGAAGTGGACACAACTAGCACAAGTTGCTTCCAGAAGTGGACGCAACTTTACACAAGTTGCTCCCAAAAAGTGGAAGCAACTTTCTCAAATTGAATCCAACAAACTTAATTTTACCCCTCGGGGGTATTTTTGCAAGGTCAACCAAAATGGAGGGTATTTATAACATTCCCACTCTATAAATCACCTGCTTTTTGCAGATGATTGTTTGCTATTCTTTCAGGCTGATGACATAACAATTGATAATGTTATGAATATTCTAGAGAAGTTTGGATCACTTTCGGGTCAGATGATAAATTTCTCAAAATCAGTAGCATTTATAACAGGTGACATTTCGGATGAGAGAAAACAATACATAGTGAACAAATTGGATGTTAAAGAATTGTCCACTTCTGACAAGTATCTTGATTTGCATATTCTTCTTGGCAAACCTAAGGTTAGTTCTTTTGAGAGTCTGTCAGATGCTTTCGCTAATAAATTGCAAGGTTGGAGTTCTAAAAAATTAAATCAGGCAGCAAGAACCACAATGGTTAAGACTGTTCTCAACGCTGTTCCTGCCCATCATATGGGGAATTCTAAAATTCCACAACATATCATTAAAAAGTTAAACTCTATTCAAAGAAGGTTTTGGTGGGGTCATAAAACAAAAATGCACTCAATTTTTTAGCTTGGAATTCTTTTAATGCAGCAAAAAATGATGGGGTCTAGCTTTTCGAAATTTTAAACAATTTAACAATGCTTTAACGACTAAATTAGCATGGAGGATGTGAACAAAATCAAATCATCTGTGGGTAAAAATTGTAAAACCAAAGTATGCTCCTTACTGTGATTTCTTACATCTACAAGAAGAGCATAAAAACTCTTCCTGGATTTGGAAAGGAATAGAGCAGGGTCTAAAATATGTTCAGCAAAATCAAAGATGGGCTATAAAATGTGGTACCAATGCTTTAGTCTGGTATGATAAATGGATCTATGGTCTTGTTGAGCCGCCTATACCAAAACAAAGCCTTGCTGAGCCAGCTAGAATAGTCTATGTATCAGACTTAATGCTTTGCAATCCAAGGAGATGGAATGTTTCCCTTATTAAGGAATTATTTGAACCTCAGTTAGCACAACTAATTCTAAATACGTACATTCCAGAACAGGGTGAAGATACTCTTATATGGGAACCAAATAGAACAGGAACCTTCACCGTAAAATTAGCTTACAAAGTTTTTACTTCCCCAGAAAACCAAATAAATCCGCATCATCAACAGATTCCTAACATGGTCTGGAAAACACTATGGAAAATGAATGCTCCACATAAAGTAAAGCTGTTTATATGGAAATGCTTAAAAGGGATTGTTCCTACTTTGGTAAAAATCAGTTACTACAAGCTTGGTATAGAAATACTATGTCCTCATTGTAGAGCAGAAGATGAAACTCTAGAGCATCTTCTAATTAAATGCACCTACTCATCCTCAGTTTGGATAACAAGTTGGTTCGTTACTGATCATGATACTAATAATGAAGACTACAATAATTGGATACTTACTTTGATGAACATTGCTTGGAAAATATGGAAGAATCGATGTTATAAAATCTTTCATAATAAGAATCCAAACAAGTGGGTCACCATAAGTAATATTAAATGGTTAATACAACAGTGCTCCAATAATTATCAACAGGAAAAAGAAACCAGCAGCAAACATAAAAGTTGGTAACCACCAGCAACCAATCGGCTCAAGATAAACATAGATGCTTCTTTTGATGATGTAACAAAATCATATGGAATTGGGCTAATTGTACGTGATTTTATAGGAACAAACAGAGGCATCAGAGGAAGGTACTTCAATGGAGGACTAGACCCGGAGCAGGCAGAATGCTTGGCCATAAAGGAAGCACTAATTTGGGCCAAGAATATACAGTCTGCAAATATGCTTCTTGAATCAGATTGTCTAAATGCAATATCTTCAATCAATGATGCTATCCCTCATGTACACTGGATGAACCAGGAAATTGTAAATGAAATAAAGCATCACTTAGCTACTAGTGTAGGAACTTCTATAAGTTATGTAAGCAGGTCTGGTAAAATGTAGCTCATAAAATAGCTAACAGAGCTAGAACACATAAGGCTTCTTTTGATATTTTGGATAATATCCCTGAAGATATAGATAAAGCCATAAGGGATGATGTTGTTAACCTGAAGTTATGTACTTAATTCTAGCTTCAATGATCTTAAGACAAACGATATTAGTCCTATAAATCTATTTTCGACAGTTTTGGTGTGTCCCAAATTCCACGATTTGGACTAGTGAAGTTCTGTTTCAAAAAAAAATATTAAGAGTCCCTTAATAGTATAATCTTTATAGGTGTTGCTTCTTCAAAGTCTCATCACCAATGATTAAATCAATGATGATATGGAGATGAAGAATTTATCCACTTATCCAATATACAGGATCCAAGCAAGTCGGTCTCTGAAAAGAATTTTGCTCTTGCGCTGCTAGATCATTTTTGATTTTAGAGAAAATAGATGTGTATCCTAGGTGGATTTTGACATTTATCTCCACACACATGCCATTGGAGAAACTCTAACGTATCGTTAGCAAATACCGGAATTTGTATACCCTAATTTGGGTATATATATGCATTTTTCATCTGGCCGAGGCGAGTGTTTTTCTCGTTGAATTATCCTGTCATTAGAGAAACGTACCTAACTGTTGTTGACACATTAAGCCCATATCTTTCATATCACTTCGCACGTTGTAAGCACCATCAAAATCTTCGCACCATCAAAATCTTCAAGATATGTTGACAAATCCGTAAATATACAAGAGTACCAAATCAAGCTTACGGCTCTGCTTGACTACATATAAAAAGTTATGGAATTTTTTAAGAGAAAGTAAAAGAGAAGTCCAATTCATTTATCTAATCAACAAGAACAAGAGGAGCATGCATGCACCTCAGAAAAGAAATGTACATCAGTATTTGAAAGGCTCCCCATATGATAAGGGTACTGGAACATGAAACTTCTCGTGCAGCTTCTCAAATTCAGACATGGTGTCCTCAAACATTATAACTGGGATGCTATTTGCCTAGTTGTATATAAAATGCAATAGTTTTTCCTCTGTTGCTTCATAGCCTTTTATTCGACTGACATAAATTTAAATTTACATATACATTCGGACATAGAAGAAGTAACATATAGTGATTGTAGAAGTGTTGGAGAACTGAATATACTCCCACATAGCTAACTCCTTAGTCTAGATCCTAATATATAAGGTGTGGAGCCACTCCACTCATTGCCAATTGGTTTTGAGTTGGAAGCCCACACACTTCTATCAAGAAGAAGTAACCCTTTCCGGTTCCATACCACCAAGTGCTTTGGAGGTTGGAAACAATAGATTCTATGCCGACGTTGGTCCTTGTTACTATCCATAACTTTACTTTGAGGTATATACCCTAACTATCAGAAATTTGTTTCCCTAATGGTAACTACCAATTTGCAACAATTTGGATTTGTTCTCTACCAAATCAGTATAAAAGGAGAAGATTTTTCTTGGTTTGCTAAACTGAAGATACGTTAGCTAAAAAAATGGCTACAAAATATCACCTAAAACAGGGGAAGTTAACTGAGGTTAAAATCCCGGTTTGCTTATGTCAGGAAGGGCCAAATGATTGGCCACGGTGCTGCTGGATCAAAAAATGATCTAGCGGCGCGAGAGCAAAATTCTTTCCGACTAGTTAAGGAGGTTCGAGTATCGACGTGGATTGGTGACATGATAGAAACATGAATGGCTAGAAAAGACAAATGGCATAGCATTGAGAGGGAAAGTATGGCCCTGCACCGAAACTTAAATCAACGTTGTGACGACTGACGACCAGGAAACGTGTTTTATTGTTATCACTATGGTTGGAGCAAAGTTGACAATCATCTGTGCATGAGATCTCATCGTATCTAAGATATGTAGGTGTTTGCGCTACTGAGTCAGTTGCACGTTAGAATTGCAGAGAGGCTAATAAGTTTTCCCTATTTACAAGAAACCTCACATGCTAGTTTGGACTTTGAGTATTGGAGTCTGACATTTGTAGATCTAGCATTAATGTTTGCGCGCAATTCAAAACATCTAGTAATTTATTTACGCGAAAAAAATAGTTTCCACGAAAGATCAACATACATTTTTCTAAGGAAATCAGTTGGATTTGGATCTATATATATATATATGAATCCTAAACACAATAGAAAGCAAAGGGAAAAAAGATTCCCTGTCTCAACCAAACCAGTTATGGCTATCACAAGGATATTTTCTGGTTCTTTTCTTGTTCTTTTCCTCCTGGCAATCACCCGTATCTCTGGTAAGTTTTTATGTATGCTGTGAAGTTGTGTACTCTCTTTTCTTTTCTATTGTTCTTTTGGGAATGCATATTTCCTTTAACTAAATGTTGGTTGGTTTCCTATAGTTGTGGAAATGACAGCGGCCGTTCAGAGGAGTACTGCTGTCGAAAGCATGTCGCTGAAAGGACAAGAAGCATGTAACCCTAACGACTTGTACACAGACGTTCTCTGGGCTCCAACATCTGATTGCACCGTTTATTGTACAAACTGGTGTAGAGATGCATGTGTTTCGAAGTTCAGTAGTACAATGGTTAATAATAAATGCACGGTAGCTAACAACAGTGTGCATTGCGACTGTTGCTGCAAAAACAATTTGCCACCGCCACCACCACCCCCACCTCCACCGTCACCACCCCCTCCATCGCCACCTCCACCGTCACCACCCCCTCCTTCGCCACCCCCACCGTCACCACCTCCACCATCACCATCACCACCCCCTCCATCGCCACCTCCACCATCTCCTCCTCCTCCATGTCCATCCCCACCCGAACCATGCTCTTGCTGCGGATGTTGCAACACGGACATCAATATTCAGATCTCCGTAACACAAGGCGGGAATGTCAAACTATCAACACCGTCATCATCGTCTGTGGCTGGTCATAACCGCCTCTAATATCCATTACTATATCTGCACTGTGTACTTGATCAGAATACTACTGGTCAGACATTTATCTCTTTGCTAGCTAGCTACAACAATAAGAGGAAAAGAAGCATCCATTAGACTCCAAATATGTAGCAATTATTAACTAATTAAAGAAAACATCAGTTTTGAAGTTGGAGTTTGAAACTCTTGAAGGATCATTCTATGCCCGGATCGACACTTGAAAAAAGAAAAGAAAAAATTTAGCTAGTCCAAGAACTCGAATCTCTTGGGATTTCGTATCTAGCTGCTAATTAAGAAGTTAATGAAATCGAGGAAATAGCTTTTGACCGCACCTCTGTTGCTCTAAAAAAAAATTGTTTACATTTCCAAACATAAAATGATACTATCAATAACCGGAGATGTGGGTCATTACTAAATGACAAAAAATAATTAATGTAAATTTTTTACTTCAAGTTATCTCCAACCATATCTAATAAAATTTATTTTAAATTTAGAGACAAAATAATGATGTGGGCTTTTAAGCACTAAGGTCATAGAGAAAGTTTTATTTACACTTGCTCCATTACCCCCACTTAGCCATGTCATCTATCTATATGACCTTGACCCTTGTGTTGGAAATGAAAATTTGATGCAAAAAGTCTTAAATCCTAGATGTCATTCAAATTTAAGACCTTTACCCCTTGCATTGGAGATGCTCTAAGAGGGGGACATATTTCGAACCACTTAAAAGTTCGAAACACAAAAAAAGGCATGTGTAATCTTATTATTCCCGCCATTTCAAAAATATAGTCTGCTTTGACTTTGTCAAGATATTAAAGAGACCATAATAGTTTATATATGTCAAACCTTAATTACTTGACTAATTTATTTTAATAAACCGTTAGTAATAAAACTACCAAAAATTGTTATGGGATTGTAAATAGGAAATACAAAAAGGAATGAAGGATATATATTTGTTTCCTTAATTATACAAATTTCATTAATATTTCGATTGGGTCCCATTAAAAAATATTTTATAAATATAAAAACTTAAGGGTATATTAGAGAGTTCATTCGAAAAATATGACTATAAACAAAAGCTGGACATAACTTTGGAACAGACCAAAATGGAATAGAGGGACGGTCTTTTTGAAACAGAGGGAGTATTACTTTTACATCTTCATCCTACATGATTTATTAAAAGCAGAGGGGTGAGCATGGGTAGGTATGGATAAGTTTTCACCTCATCCGCATCCAACCCAATTCATCACGGATTTTAAATTTGGCATCCGCATCCAATCCAACATCCAACGGATTCGCATCCAATGGATGCACGGATAAGACGGATTGGATATGGATAATCCGATAGATTTGTTTTATAATTAACATTTATATTAGAGAAATAAAGGCAACAAATCATGAGTGATTCTAGAAATTAGACTACATTATTTAAGGTTTTAAAATTAAATTTTGGTATAATACTTTGAAGTTATTCAAAATTTCAAGAGAAAGAAAAACCCGACCCTTTTAAAATAAGATTTTTTTGATGTACTTGGGATCAAACATGTCCACCTATGCATATATTGGTCGTGTATCTTTAAACTCATCAAAGAATAACATGAAAGGAATACCTAATTTGGAAGGAAAAAAATAAATGTATTAACTTCATATTTGTATGGAAGAACGTTAATATAAAAAGTGTACTAACGGGTATAGATGTCCAACGGATTTTCAAGGTTGCATCCAGGACCCAATCCGTAATTAATTGAATTTCAAATATCCCATCCGCATCCAACCCATTAATTGAAAAATTTATAAACCGATTTCGACCATGGAAATAGAGTTCGGCTAGGACATCTGAAGAATAGGTAGCCGAACTCATCTGCAAGTATAGTTCGGCTAATGGTTCTGAAAACACAAGTAGCCGAACTCAGCTTTAATGGAGTTTTTGCTTTCAGAAAAAGTTCGGCTAGGAAAAAGTTGCGACATAACCGAACCACATGTTCGGCCGGGAAAAAAAAAATCGACGAAACCGAACTCAATATATAGGTTTTCAGAGAAAAGTTCAGTTAGGAGAAAAAAATTGCTACATAACCGAACTAAAAGTTCGGCTAGGAGAAAAAGGAAAAAGAAGTTGCGACGTAACCGAACTAAAAGTTCGGCTGAGGATTTTTTTTTTTGCAAGGTAACCGAACTTTTCTCTGAAAGGAAAAACTCCACTAAAGTTGAGTTCGGCTCATTTTGATGATTACTTCTCATTTTTTCAACCAAAAACGAATGACAATTAATGAGTTTGTCATAATTTTGATTTTGATTTTGTTTTGTTAATGATTTAAATTAAATTATATATAGAGGTGGTTGTGGTGGTGGTTCGAGGTGGTCGGTGGTGGTGGTGGTCGATGGTGGTGATCAGCGGTTGTGATGGGAGGGGGTGGTTATATATATATAAGTGGTGGTGATGGGAAGAGGTGGTTAAATATATATAAGTTAAGGATAGGTTAGTCATTTCCACACTTTAGGACACCCCTTATAATTATAAGGTAGATATTTTATGACTTAGTAGTCCCCTACCATTTTTGAGTAGTGCCAAAAAAATCATTCTAATTAGTGAAAAATACTAGAACCCCCTACTATATGGGTTCAACATATCAATTTTGCCCCACTAAATGGATCTTTCATTGTCAACTCCATACTTTCAGAAAATGCTACTACAGAAAATGCTACTACTAGGCCCAAAATATCAATTTTGCTTCAGATCAGACCCATAATTAATTATTCTGAATTTTAATAATGGCAACATTACCCTTTAGTATATATACAAGAGGAATATCACAAGATATTTTTCATTTCTCAATTTTGTTTCTCTCTCTTCTCCATTCTCTTTCTCCCCGACTCCAGCGATTTGAGATCTGTGAAGAAGAAGACGAATCGATTCAATCGATTTCATTTGCATCTAGGTTTTAGTTGGTTATACTATTAACAAAGATGAAGAAGTTTTAGGGTTTTCTTTTCACGTTTTCATCTTCTCCATCCATTCCTCTCGTAGTCTCGGTTGTTACGAAGATCAATCACATCAGGTGAGAGAGAGATAATATGGAAGATGAAGAAGATCAATCGCACTTGAAGATTCATCTACAAAATCAAATCGACCTGCAGATAAGTTTCATTTGTTTCTACGAATTTTTTATACTTTGATTTTTGAAGCGATTCAAGCAAATATCAATCAGACTCGTTCTTCAAAGTTTGATTTTCAAGTAATCTGTTATAATCTCACCTAAATCATGCTTTTGAGAGAAAATCACTAAAAATTTCAAGAAAAATTATAAGAAATTTTTTAGGGTTCTTGAACAAAGTTCGATTTATAGTTTAATCTCTTATCTCGATCGAATTTTTGTTTTTAGATTTGAAATCTGTGATTCATTATCTCTTTTACCCATCTATTTGATACGAATTTTATTTACTTTGATTATCGAACTAATTTGAGCTCATGTCTAGCGTTATCCGTTATTGATTGATTGTTTTAAGTTCGATCGCATTTGCTTTAGTTGTTCAAAGTTGAATAACAAGATTAAATACGATTTCAAGACTTAGATTGTATATCTAATCGATTTTTTATCTTAAATTTGTTATCGCCTAACATCTGTTATAGAAACCGATACATAATGCTCAATTCGGAATGAAACTTATTAAGTCTTTGCTTAATAGGGTGAAGGAGGTTGAGATGTTCTCAAGCTAGGTTTCGCAGCTTGCAAGTGAAAACAACTCGATTTGGAGAAACAATTGTATTAAAATGATTTTAACTCGCTACGGAGATAAAGGTAAGTGTATAACTTCCTAAATATGTTTGTGTTATGGCAATTGGATAATATTATCGGGTTTGTGGTTAGGCTAGTTCAACTTGATTTCAAAGGTGCCTAATGTTGTTATTATGTGATACAATGGACTCTTCTTCTTCGTTTGTAGCAAAACTAGGAGCTTCTGTGGTGACTTACCCTCTTCTAGTTTTGAACGTAATTATTCATACTAACATGTGAATACATTGTGAGATAAAATCTTGTCTTTGCGGCAAAACTTGGCTGTTTTTAATTTGACTTAGTAGTAAGTACCCATTGTCATCATTGATACAGGAGTTACTTGTCGTGTTGGATGTATTTCAGTAGTTATATGGATGTGTAACTAGTAGTTACACATCCATATAGCCTGTGTAACTGCTAGTTACACATGCTGGTAAAACCACTGATATTATCCAAGAAAACTTGCAAGATGAAGTTTATGATTCTTCTGTAAATGGAAATGGAACCACTGATACTGTCTGAAGCTTTATTTTCTATTGATACAGGAGTTACTTGTCGTGTTGGATGTATTTTAGTAGTTATATGGATGTGTAACTAGTAGTTACACATGCTATATGGATGTGTAAATCGCTAGTTACACATGCCGGTAAAACCACCGATATTATCCAAGAAAACTTGCAAGATGGAGTTTATGATTCTTCCGTAAATGGCAATGGAACCACCGATATTGTCCTAAGCTTTATTTTCTATTGCTTAAAATGTCCTTCTTCATCGTCGTTACCTAATGGTAAGCTTTATTGACTTGTTGGTGTTTTTTTTGTTGCTTATCTTGAGTCTTGGCCTACACATGTTGAGATTTAACAAATGTTTGTGGTGGTGTTGATGGTGGAGATGCGTGTTTTGGAGGAGGATGGGGAGGCGTGGTGTTAGAGGTGGTGGTATCGGAACAAGTTTGGAGGGGGATTGGAAATCGGTGGTGGTGTTCAGTGGAATAGGTATTCAAATTTCGCGTGCAAGCAAGTCATTATCTATACAAATCGCAAATCGGTTAAGTGATAAAATAAATGATCGTAGGTATTGTAACTTATAGATACACATGCTAAATGGATGTGCAGTACTAGTTCTTGATAGAAATAATAGAACCTTGCGTTCTTTTTTTCACCCGAATGCTAATGTTCTTTTTTTCACCCGTTTGGGATACATAATATATAAAGGGGAGACTCGCTCAATATAGAACTAGATATAGAGAAGTTGCATAGAGGAAAGATATAAATGAAGTATTGTACCGATTGTATGTGTCATCATGAGTTACACATGCATGTTAGATGTGTAACGGCTAGTTACACATGCATATTAACTAATATGTGTAACTAATTACACATATTAGCATGTGTAACTAATGGTTACATATGACATATGTATGTGTAACTACTAATTACACATGCATTTAGTATTCCTTGGTTTTTTGCTGATAGTAGCTTTTTGATTGTCATGGTTACCTTACTTGAAGGTGTGGAGGTGAGCACAAGCTTGCATTTTTATTGCATTCCTCTTATTTTATACATGTAATGTAAGATCTCGACTATGTCAATTTCAATGTGATTACAACCATTTGGGTGGATAAAGAACAAGCCAGAGGAAGCTCAATGATTTTATGAAGGACTCGGCAAAAAAGTTTCTGGAAACCCGATTAATAGAGATTTTCATCCTAATAATGCAACTTGATTGTGATTCTTTTTAACTTATTGTTTATACTTGGAGGATTTTGGTGAATACTCTCTGAAATCAATAGAGGATATGTATTGTTACAAAATTTGATTGCTCCCTTTCTTTTCGTTTCCATTTAATTATCTATCTACCTTATAGTATGTTCATACAGGATATAGTTGTGCAGCCGAGGAGTCGTAAAAATAGGGGTTCTGGTGGAGCAAAAGTTGACTGACACAGTGAAGCATCACATTTTATGATGTTGCAGGAGTCGACTGTAAAATAAGTTGGAAGATATTGTGGTATGCCTAAGAACTTCCTTTATTGGTTGGTAGATGTAAAAGAAGTTACACTAGCAAACTACTAGTTATATACCTTTCAAATTAGTATATTGCATTTTCAATTGATAAGTGTTATTGAGTAGATTTTACTGTTTAAAAATCGCAAGTAGCTCTGTGTGATGTCCCTGTTTCTAGCACTGATAAAGAATATGCTCTGAGTACACAAGGCATATGGATGTGTAACTGCAGATTACACAAGCCATATGGATGTGTAAATCAAGTTTACACACGCTATATGGATGTGTAGTGAAGGTTACACAAGACATATGCATGTGTAACTTTCGTTTACACAATCCGTTGTATGTACTCTGTAATCATAATCAGCTGCTGATGCTGCTACTTTTTTTTTTTTTCATAGTCCTTGGTTTTATGTATTGTAATGCAAATGTTCGGTGTAAGTCAGGATTATGCTCTTTGCTCTGCATAGACGATATATTATATTAGTCATGATGTTACATGGAGTTATATGGTGTTTGAAGCTCAGTAATAACAAATGGTCTTCTAGTTGGGTTGTTTTCATAGTGTTGTAATAGAGGTAGCAACAAAAACTTTCATGTTTGATCTTATGATGGTTGGATAGGTAGTATCTTGAAGTGTCTACAGATTACGGAATGGTTGGATAGGTAGTAGCTTTGAGTGTCTCCAGTGTCACTAAGATCTCTGTTGATTTTATGTCACCTTCATGTGAGCCTATTTGTTGTTTTAATAGCAAACCACCATTACGTAGAAATAATTTCTCTCTCGAGTTTGGATAGTTTTCTTTTTTGATGCTCAAAAATAACAATGAGGTTGTTCGATTTATAGGTTTAAGTTCTTATACTTCAACTAAGCCCTTTTGTTGTTTAATTTTGTTTTTGGGTAACTTTTCGTGTTAAAATTGGTAAAGAAAATAGGACTGCAAGGTTGTTCAAGATACTGCGGCACAACTCTAGGAGGTAAAAACTAAACTCCAAGAGCCTTGTTTCTTTTCTCAATTCTCAACATTATGTGAACATCTCGTGCGGAAAATTCATGAACTCTTAGTTACACTAGGAAAATGCATGTGTAACTACCAATTACTCTAGAAGATGTTGATGATTTTGCTAGATTCGATGTGAAATCGAATGCAATTCTTTATAAAAAAGAAAGAAGAAATAGAACTAGAACCGAAGTAGTGGTTGTTTTGGTGTCTGAATTCCAATATGAATGTGTAACTTCTAGTTACACTAGTCATATGCATGTGTAATCGCTAGTTATACTAGCAAGATGTATGTGAAAATTTGAATATACATTTGTTGTGTGTACTTGTTCATTCAATCTTATAAAGCCGATTGCTTGTTGTTATATTTCGTGTTTCCTATAACTTCGCCGGTACTAGAGTTGACGTTGATTATACAAGTCAAATGCATGTGTAACTCACAATTACACTAGATAAATGTATGTGTAACTTTCATTTACATGAGACAAATGCGTGTGTAACTTCTAGTTACACATGCTAAGAAATTATTGTAAATGAATATTGAAGTAATACATGTATTTTTTGTATGCGTTCTTTTTTATGTCTATTTTTTTGATGCGTAACTGCGTTACACATGTCATAAGGATGTGTAACTTCTCGGATACACATGCCATATGCATGTGTAACTTCGTTTACACATTCACATTCGTATTTTAATAATTTTGGGCCTAGATTTAATAATTCGGGCCTAAATTTAAATTTTATTTAATTACGGGCTTGACAATATATAAAAGGGTATGGATGTCCTTTAATAACTCTGGGGCCTAGATTTAAATTTCTTTTAATTAAGGGCCTCATATTATGGGTTATCCATGGGTTGGGCCTTAGCCTAATTTTCCCTTCTAATTAAACAGCACAACAACCGGTTAAGCTGATTCTAGGGCTGGTGCGTTTTATGTGGGCTCTCTTGTTGAGCTGATTAACAACCAATTTAAATTACCCATCCAAAAAAGGTTTAGCATCACCAATTTTAACAATAAACCCAGGCCTGGGCCGTTACGGCACAAGATCATAGCCTGGTAAAACCATATGAAAACATGTTTACTCCAACCATAAGACCTATACTTGCAAATAGGAAACTTTTACTAACTGATTTTCTAAGGCATCCCACAGACGAGTCTCAAAAACCAGATTAGTTGTTCAATTTAAGATGCAAAAGTGACTCGTTTATTTCCTTTGGAGTACAAGGGATTGTCCTGATGTACGTCGTGCCCTGGGTATCCCTGTTTACATGGAAACAAACTAGCAAGTCAGAATACATGAAGCATCTCTAACATGTAATTTCTGCAAAAAGAAACGAGACTATAAATTAACTTACGCAAGGATTAGCGTTTTCTCCTTTGGTTGATAAGCAAGAATAATCCCATCAATTTCCTTGCCTATCGACATGACACTCAGCATCCTCCTAAAAGATCTATAATTTTTGACCCCGAAGGATATTGGTTCATTTGTTTGCACCAGAACTTCCATCATCTAAAAAAAAAAAAACAAGGCACAACTTTAGAGGAAACCAGAAAAGTGCAAAAAAGGAAGACCCATCATGTTCACAATTGGATTATTATCAATTTGATGATCTTATTGATATTCCTAACAACATCAACAACAACAATAACGATAAAATCAACTATCTCAGTCTTACCCTAAAATTAATACTAATGTTTACTGATTCTTAAATCTTAAGATGGGTTGTTTCTACTTGAGATCCACTTCGTCAGTCTAGATTCTAAAACCGTACCTATTATATAAGCGGAATTTTCATTTTTCCCCTGTCTGCAATATATAGGCTTTGTTCAATTTCCAGATTGAATATTTCCAGACATACCATTATTTATGGTACATAGATAATAGTGTTATGGAAATGACAAAGGGTAAAATATGAAAAAGCATGAAAATTTATGAGTTCAAGACACTTTTCTTAATCCACGAGAATTGACCCACCCCGGTCAAAAGGAATATGATAATAAAATAGAAGACACTATACCTGAGGGGATGAGAAAGTCACTAGAGAGGAAATGCTTATTTTCGTGTTGGATAATGAAAAAATCAATATATCAGATGGACCAAGAAGTTTGTTATCCCCAATGAGCTTCAACTGTTTATACAATTTCTTGGCAGATATCTTAATGGAAGAAACAAACTTTGATCGAACATCGGAAACATCAAAAGGCTTGTGTCGAAAGATCCGCGGTCTAGATTTTGGTTCAAGCGGTGGCATGTTATCCATTTTCCCCGCAGACATGGTTTCCATTGTACCTACAAAATCCAATCACAATAATCAGAAACCAAAACTAAAAATCACGAACATAATCGGCGATCAACAGATCAGAGAAGAGATGTATAAGAGAAACCCTAACCTGAAACGGCCGCAACCAAGGGCTTCTTCACAAATCTACTAGTTGACACAATAATTTTGACACATATCGTATCGTTGGATTTGTCTATTTCTGTTCCGTAGGTTGCGTCTGGCTCGGTTGATATCTTAATAGAGGACGCGGGCCTAAGCCCAATGGACAATCATGTTAACGACAACTCTGCAACTCGTACTCGTTAGCATGTTGCGGAGTTGTCGGCAGACACCCAATTCGCATCTTATCTGCATCCGCCCACTTAGCAGATTGGACACCGATGGACATGTCAAAACTCGATGGATACCAAACCCGCCCAATCACACACGTCTTTTTTTCTTTTTTATTTTTATAAACTGAAGGTTTCATTAAAACTTAAAACCACTACAGTAACAAGTTGTTACTGTCATTTCCGTAGGTTACTGTCACGAGATAGTAAAGTATATAACCCCTTATTCTACCGCTTTTGATAACCCCTTAGGGCTTAGCATACTCAACCACCCGAGCATTAAAAATAAACGTCCCTACTACGGTTTTTTTTTTTTTCCGAAGAAAAGGTTATATTAAAAAAGAAAAAAGGAAAACATTTACAAAGTACAAATAGAATCACTCATTCGTAAGGTCTTCCCAATTGCTCCAAATGAAATTAGGGGAACAAAATTGAAAATATTGGTGTCACATGACCATAACGTCCCTACTACAGTTAAGAAAATAATTTCTCCACATGAAACACCCTTTATCACAATACCTGGGTTTCCCTCAATTGGTGGGGTACCACCCATACTGGGGAATCTTATTTTTATGTCCTAACTAGAATACTAGATATCTCTGCGTGAACTATTATGATGTTTTCTCTCTCTTCTTTCTCTTCATCTTCCCTTTCTCAAAAAAAAAAAAAAAAAAAAAAAAAAACCTTTTAGCCGTCTTGCTCAGATTTAGTCCTTTTGGATCAGATCTGAGCAAGGATTCTTTTGTTTAGAGTTTTTGGTAGTAGGTAATTGAATAATATGTTTTTACATCATTTTTGGTGTCTTTTGACATATTTCTTCATCGTTTTGCGGCGATTTTTCCTTGTCGTTGTGGGACGAGTTCTTCAAATTTTTCATGGTTCGTGGCACAGCTATTCTCGATTCAAAAACATCGACGATTTATCACGACATCGTGCATCCGTGTTCGTGTGGATCGGCAATTTTATGGGCTAAGTACTCCTTTGTTTTAGGAGCATCTCTTATAGAAGAAGAATACAATCAATTAAATCATTTTAATTTTCCTGGGATATATATACCATCATCTCTCCCTTATACATAAAATTCTTTTGGATATTTTTGCGGTTTATCGCTCTTTCTCTTCGCGATCTACTTGTAATTGGTGTCCTTATTTGTGTTAGGGTTTTGATTATCTTTTATTTTGATGTTTTTGTTACTCTTGTAAGCGAACATGTAATCATTATTTTAATTTGAATGAATTGAAATATGTTGATTATCCAAAAAAAAAAAAAAAAAAAAATTCTCTGCCTGAGATATTTTTTATTTTTAGGTCGACATAACGTAGATAGGGTCGATCCTCCGTGTAATAATATATGCCAATTGTCGGTTACCCTTTCATTTTTGTTTTTAATTATTACAAGAAAATCAACCGAAAATCATTCCAACCACAAATAAAATGACATACGTTACCATAAAGAAAGTCCATAAATAACCATACAAAAAGAGGGACATAGATAACAAGAAAAAGAAAACAATATCTCTTCGTCTCAAAACATCGTATTATACAACTAATACTAGATTTTATCTCCTTTCTCTCTAAGAGTGCGAAAATGTATGCTGACCAAAGCGCGGTTGACAAAGCTGGGGAAAATATTGCCAGTGCAGCTCAAGCAACTAGAGACTACGTAGTCGGTGCAGCCCAACCGGAAAAGGAAGAGACCCCTGGATTCCTTGAATCAGCGAAGAACACAGCTAACACAGCTGGGGGACATGTTGCCACTGCAGCTCAAGCAACGAAAGACTATGTAGTCGGTGCACCGAAAAAGGAAGAGACCCCTGGATTCCTTCAACAGGTAAACAAAATAGGGTCCTATTAATTAACAGTCAACACGCTTGATTTGTCGGGAATGCATGAATTTATAAATATATATGGTGTAAATATTATGCAGACTGGAACGGCGGTGGTGAACACGGCACAAGGTGCAGTGGAGGCTGTGAAGAACACAATCGGAATGAATGATGAAAAGAAATGAAGAAGTAATTGTATTGATTTTGCTAATTTCATTTCTATGATGTTGTAGTGAATGATTCTCCAAGCATAATGGAAAATGCTTGATTCATAATGTCAGTTACTTTTGTCGCTTCAGAAAATACCACTGTTCGTAACTTCAGCAACAAACTGTTTCATAGTCTGGACATAATCGAAATTCTGACCGGAAAACTAAGAAAGAAAACATATAAAAAAGAGATGATCGTTGCCATAAAAGTCTTAACTTTGTAGGCAATCACTTATATTAGAATACGGACATCCAACTCAAAATCAATTGGCTATGAGTGGAGAGGCCCTAATAGATTATAAACCGCAGGATCTTAAATAACCCAACCATGTGGGACTAATAATCTCAACACGCCCCTCACGTGTGTAGCCTCTGCGGAGTCTTACAAACACGTGGACAATTAAATCAATTGACGCTGAGTAAAGGTGTGCGCAGTAACCTGACTCGACACAAATAGCCTGCTCTGATACCATATTAGAATACGGACATCCAGGATCTTAAATAACCCAACCATGTGGGACTAATAATCTCAACAACTTACTAATTAAAATCAAGGTGAGATGATTTGGTTTTCCAAGAGGGATGGTACTGGAAGTGTAGTTGGCCAAAGCTTTAGAACAATCGGGAGGGCAGTTGCATTATAATATGCACCTATTTCACGGCGGGATGAACATTTCCATTCGCAAAGCTTTTCTAATTTTATGGTTTCAATGTTGTATGCCCAAATGCAGTCGTTTATATTGAGCATAACAACATTCTTGTCTAGTGGATCCAAAGCTAAAGCAACTGCAAACCGGAGAGCGTTAGTTGCCAACCGCGATTTTACCTCTACAAAAATATCAAGCAACTTTATATCTTTATGCAACAATTGCCAGTCCCCTCCTTTAAGTACCCAAACACTCAAACTCGAACTCATAAAATTCATTGGACTCCAAATTCTAGTATAGCAGATCAAACCTTCAGACATGATAAGATTGTGGCGTGAATCACCATATACTAACTCGTCAGCTGGCAATTCAATAAACCTACATTTGTTTTTGTTAAGACTGTAAGCCAGGATTCTGTTTTCCTTTACAATCCATAGCAATTCCCCATTATGGCTGACTAAATCGTTAGACGAACCAAACCTTTTCCTCCACGAGACACTTGGGCACGAAACCTCCTGGATCGTCCATTCACTCATATCAGAAGAAAATATCTCAACGCTGAACTTTCTCGTGTTTTCTTGAAGTTTAGGAATCCGCACAACTTTGTAACTGGTGGACGGAAAGCTCTCGCATATAAAACAAGCCGAAGTCCAATTATACACAGAGGGTGGTAAAGGAAGTGAAACCAAATTTTGGGTGAGAGGATTACATACGAAATATGTGCTCTGACCATGTAAGTCCGGTGAAAGCAGCACCAAACCATTACTTGCATCAACAGCATACACATGTTCATACCTTTCATGTACCTGTGGAGTTAACAAATACTTAAAAGTTAACCCACCATGATTTGATAAGTATCGTGACTTGACATGAGTCATGTATTTGGTCGTCTTCAGTCGCTTATATCCATTCGTGATTGACGAAGCATCCAAGTGGTGTGAACCAATAATGTGAACTAGAGCCCATGGGACAGATTTATTTGAGATGTTATGTTCCATCCACTTGTTAATGAAATAAGGGTTAGATAGAAGTGAGAACCAAACTTTTGAAACACACCTGAACTTGAAGATTGAATATAGAGGGAGAAAAACAAAGATTTCTAACCAGATATCGGTTACATCCATATTTGTGTTCGGCAAAGTGGTTTTGTCTCTGATGCAAACCAGATTATGACAGAAGGCTGTTGTTCTTGCGGAAGCATAGGGTTTCTCTTTCGTTTTATAACTAACCCCTTTTCTCATGGCTCGCCACTTTCTAGTTGAACCCTGTACGTGTTTTGAGACCTACTCGAACCCAACCCACAAATGATCAAACGGACTAGGGTTTGGCCCTTTGGGTGTGAAATTACCAATTTAACGTCCAAAAACCAAAAATGCAGAACCGATCGATATTTTCATCATTGCTAGCAAAACTAGTACCCGCCTTTGGCAATCATGGATATTTTTGCATGGGTATTGCCTCGTGCTTACTTTCATTTTATACATCAATGGTCGCTTTAGATTAATAATGGTGCGGGCACCACCGCCAATGACTTTCTAGGATTTGTATCACCGCCCTCGCCACCAATCTAAGACGTGTGATATTTTTGCCACAGCAGGAAGGAGCTTGACTGCTATTTCAACACCAAATGAGTATTGTGTTATCACATTCAGATCTTTCATGACTAGTACATTTACTTTATACACACTAAGGAAGGCGACGCACGTCTTGGAATGGATTCTTTAACAACACCAAATTTGATAATAATGGGAAAAAAAATCTTAAAATAAAAATTTAATATCCTTGTTTGTACTCATTACGTAGATAATTTAAAGAGCTTTCCAAATATATTAATTTTGCAAAAATCCGATGTGTATTTTTAAAGATATCCAAGTTTTAATTTTTTGATCTATTTCAGATTCTCAGAATATACAAATATTAACTAAAAGCTTAGTTAATGGGATATTATTGTCATGCGAAAAGCTTCACCATTTACCTTTTCTTTATTATAGTAAGATATATACATTCGTGATGTTTGAACTTCCTGCTGGTTTATGTTTGAACTCCGGGGAAGTATTATCATGTCGGAATAGATTTTTTTAATTATCCCCAACTTGATGCAGTCCTGAATTACAAAAGAAAAGTCATTCCTTTTTACAATTATCCGCATTGGCATCCCTGCGAATTGGGGTGAGTGGTGGCATGGAGATGCAAGCTTCTTTTCTTTCACTTTCACCTTTCCAGGTATACAAGATCTTTGACAGGCCGTTTGAAGAAATTTTCAGGGCCCAAGCCCAAGTCAGTTGGAAGAGTACATTTGACTTCTGAATTTCCTCTGAAAACAACATTTTTTTTTTTTTGTTCAACACCCAGAAATCACTGAGATTTCTCAACAAGTACCGATTTCAACTCTCAAGCTCAAGGGAAAATGGAGAAAAAACCAGACACAAATCAGTGTATCAGATGCCGACATCCCAACTCCGTTACGGTCTCCGCATCGTTTTTGTTACATTCAAGCTCTGTTTTAGGATTAGCAATTTCATACTGGGTTGCTCAGAATTTCTTCTCAATTAATCTCATCTCTAATCCAACTCAAACCCTAATTCTCCTCTGGGTAATTTAAACTATACCTCTATTTTTTTTATTTTATTTTTTTGTATTGTTCAATTTTATAATTTGATTAACCTAAATTTTGTTTTTGTTGGGATTTTAAAGGGTGTTCAAAGTCCGATTCTGATTTTACTGTACAGTCTCTTACGACAAGATCCTCAACAATGCTCTGTAAGTTACAAAAGTTAAATTCCTTTTTTGTTTTTCCTTGAGAATTATGGATAATTTATTTTGGAATTTATTAGTGGCTTGATTGACAGTATGGGAAGGCAGTAGGGCGAGGAATCATTGCTCTACCCATTGGTATGTTATTATGATTGCTAGTAAGTTGTTCGGAAATTTTAGAGATTCTTTAATGGAATTCAGTTTTCATGTTTAAAAATGGTCGGGTAATCATGAACGAAAGCTGTTTGATTGAAGTGCTCGATAAATATGCTTCAATGAGCAAATTGTGAAATGAAAAGTTTAGGGTAGTCATGAATTGGTAAATGTTATCATCTTTTTTTAATGGGGTATAGCAGAGGCGCACGCGCGACGCGACTGCCATCCCTTTTCTTGGCTAATGTAATTGGATATCTCTATGATTCTGCTGTTCGTTATCATTTTTCACAGGAAAGCTAGCCCAATGATTCTAGGGCTCGGACAATTTAAACATTGTTGTTTTCCTGTTGAGGGAGGATAACGTAAAGTTTTGTTAAGAAAAAAAATGGCACAAAGCTTAAACTCTCATTACAACAATATTGGTAGATGAGTCTAGATTCCGATGAACCCCAATCTGCATCTAATATACATCAATAATGAGCAAAAACATAGCATAATGCCTTATGTAATTCTCGAGTTCCTGTAAGGCATTTCCACAGACAGTTAAAGTTACCATTGGTTGATTCATTATTTTGTTTCAATAATGACCAAAAAGATCGCGTAGCGCCAGGCATTCTTACATACAACTACACTTCAAAGATTTAAACAGTTGAAATAAGCTTAATTCATTATACTTTTTCAGTAGTGACCAAAAACGTAGCATAATAAATAAGCAGTCGCCTGACTTCCTATAAGGCACTTCCATAGACAGTTAGTGTTGACATAACCATTACAACTGTAAGCTTAACACTGTAGTTTACATTATTTTTTTCCAATATCCTGTCCAAGTGTAAGTGGGAAAAAAGAAGTAAACTACAGTCGATTTCTTTAAATTCTTTTTATGTGTCTTCAAATACTCTATTTTTCTAACTCCTCGGACTAAATGATTATGAATACCACCAAATCTCAGAGCTTATAAAGATGGTAGATTTATAGAATTTATTATACGGGTTTCAAAAATGAAAACATGGAGAGTTCAATCTCTCTTAAAAGTTTCAATGTCGGTGGATTTCATGGTTGAAGATTTTAAGCCCTTTTGATCTCGAACTCTCTTTGTCGCACAACCACCACCAATGTTCTCGGTTGCTTAAACTGGTTTAGAATCACAATAACTATATATGGGTGGTTCAGCGTGTTGTTTTAACTTTAAGTGCTAAGATATCCTAGGATCGGAAGTAAAATGGAAGGAATATTGTAAGTTGAAGGGTATTCATGTGAATTATAGGTCCATGTAAAAATCGCTCTGGTCAAAAATCGACCTTTACATTATTATAGTGAGATGTTTATGTATGAATTGTTCTTAATGCTAGTACTATGTTTACGAAGAAAATGTTGAAATAAACTTGCAGGGGCATTGATAATGGCATTTTGCGGTGTTATGTTGGGCGCACCAATTGGGATTCAGTGAGTAACAGATTATTATCGTGGAGTCTAAACTTAGTATTGTACATGGTCTTTGGTATTCTCCCTTCATGAGTTAAGGTGTGTGTTTTGCATTGGGACAGGGATTTAGGAAAGACAGTTAATTGGTCTCTTCTCATGTCATTGTTCACTGTGAGTACTCGATGCATTTCCCTTCTTCTGTCCTTTTTGAATTCTTCGACATTTATTGTGATTGTGTTTTGTGAAGTTTGGATACAGAGTTGCCGACTTCTGTTTGGCTTCATATTTTTAGTTCTTTTTAGACTGAGCAGGTTTTTATGCTAAGTGGAGGGAATTCCCAACTAGTTGTTCCCGCATGTGTTTTATTCAGGGCAATACTTCAGTTGACAGAAATAAGCCACTAAAAGGGTTCATTGCTTCTCTTTTATGCAAGAATCGTGTTCTTTTTCTTTAACACTATTCATGTTGATGAGAGGCAAATCGATATTTGAGTAATTGAAAAGATGTTCATGGAAACATTCTTGTAGACAGAGATGATTCTGAAATTTCCACTCCTCCCTTCCCCCTCCCTCTTTTCTTCTTTAATAACTGTTTTGTATACCTGTGCAATCTGCAGCCTATTTTTTCCAGATTCTTTTTGTTCTTTTGAATTAACATTACTTCTGCAATCTTTGCTGTTTGAGTTCTTTCGCTTGTAAAGTATTAACTTACCATACTAAACATCGCTTACTGCCTGGACTTTTTTTGTGTGTGTAGATTGTTCCTACTGCTTGTGTTTTTGGGTCATCATGTAAAGATTGGCTGCGTATATTTGCACATACTGAGTAAGACTTCTCTCCTATGTTTCCCGTTGCTTCTTTTTTTCCTTCTCTTTTTATCATTGTATTGGTGTTGGTACTGTAGATTTCAAAGCCTGGAGTGATTTTAGTTTTGCAGTCTTATTTGCGATTTTTATTAAAGATAGAATAATCTAATCTCAGGCCTGGTGGAGTTATTGATATTATCATCTGTGTACCATCTCATGGTGCTCTTCTTGGAGCCTGGTTTGGAGCTTGGCCTATGCCACTTGATTGGGAAAGGCAATGGCAGGTGATGATCACATCTCTTATAATTATCATTTGTATTTGTCCGTCAGTCAGTCAGAAATGTGTTCTTGTTACTTATTATTACTCTGTAGGGTACTCCATTTGTTTCTTATTATAGTAGTCACAAATTAGCAGCCACTTGAAAATCGTTTTCTGTTTATCAAGAAATATCGTGACGGATCCCTCTCCAAATCATGTTTGTGCTTAACTACAAAACTTTGTCTCTTTCTTTTTGGTAAGCACCTTATTCTCCCCAGCTTAAGGTGTTCCTCCTATGTGTGGGTTAAACTTGTTCCAAGTCCGTCAAGCCTGTTGGAGCGTTCAAACTTTTATTTTAACATGATAAAAAGCAATAATTCCTCTGTCCTGGGAAACTTATCTGTTGCGAAAGAAATATAAATGCATGGTTCGTTAGCGTATCTTAAACTCACTTCCCAAATTTCTTTATGCCTTCACTGCAGTTATTTGTTTGCTGAGCAAGTTGTTATCAAATACTTTACTTATTCAGTGTCTGGTTCTTAATTTCTGATTTCAATTTTATTGATTCTTAAAACGTTACCTCTTCTTCGTGTAGGAGTGGCCCGTCTGTGTCAGTTATGGAGCTGTAGCTGGCTATTTGATTGGAATTGTGGCTTCCCTAGGGTTTGTTCTCGTGTTTGGTGAAAGAAGAGAACTTGTCAAAGAAGAGTGACCTAACTCATAGCTTTATGTAATCCAATTACTCTTCCTGTTGAATTTCATTTGCCTAATCCAACAGATGGGTATAATCTAGACCCTGTAGGACCTCAATGTATGTGGAAAGTAACTTCCAATTTTGCTCTAAATGATACAGTAACAAACAACGGCCCAACCGGAATAGAAGCCCGCCAAAGTTCACAACCAATGTAAGTTGGTTGAATCACGTCAATGGTGTGGGCAACAGCGCCACCGCCAATGACTGGCACCACACCCACGGCAAATTTAAGGCGTATGATTTTTTACCACTGCTGCCACAGCTTTATTATGAAATGTCAGCATCAGGGAAACGTTTTCTCGTTGCAAAACTAGGAAAACTAGTAACATTAAACCACTCGGCCAAAAGCTGTGTGGATGTTAGAGCATTGAGGGACCGTTCCCTTGTGCCAGGACCTACTTGCCCAGGGACAGTCTCAAGTAGACAGCTTCTATGAGGTGTAGAGGCCTCCCAAAAGGCAATGGAGGCGTGCAAAGGTTTCCTCAGGCTAGACAGAAATTGGTCCCCGAGTGCAAAGGCAGAAGGGAGCTCAACTGATATTTTAACCCCAAATGAGGGTTGCATTTACTCACTGCCTTGAGAAATTAAGCGATTACAACTTTCAGAACCACAACGTGGTATAGTGTTGTACAGATCTTTTTTGACTAATTACATGTACTTTAATTACACATGTATTCCTTGAATCTCTTGTATGGTACAACTTATTGACATTGTGCATAATAAACTTATCTCCCAATTTTGACCAGCATCAAGGACATCCCAGTTTAGATCAGTATCGACGTGTTGATCATACTTCGCTGCATTAAAATCATCGAAGTTGGATTTTTTTTAGAGCTTCATCTGATGTTGCTCTTTTCTTCAATAATCAAAGTATACTGGTGAATCCATCATCTTCCACTTTAGAACCCTGACTTGATTGTGCCAGTCAAAGTTCTTCTCCTCTTGCTTGCCTCAGAACTAGTACCACTATCACTACTACTGCTACTGCTACTTCTCTTGTCTATACTATAATATTCTGTTAAACTTCTCTGGTTTGCTCCAGAAGTATGACCGCTACCACTGCGACGTCTCTTGCCCTTACTGTAGAAGTCCTTAATTGTACGCTCGATCAATTCCAGTACCCGGTCACCATATTTGGCTAGTTTTGCCCTAAAACCAGTGGAGTTGACGAATGTAAGATTTCACAATAACACCCATAATGATTCCTGTACAAATGCAAACAGGTTTACCTTCCTATGCCACTGATCTCGAGAAGTTCCTCTCTTGTTTGGGGAATTCTTTCGCTGATACGTTGTAATGTAGGCCTCCTATTGTGGGAGTGAGGGAGTGAGAGAGAGAGAGAGAGAGTATCATGATTTTCATATATCAACTGGGACAAATAATCTAAGGAAATAAAACCCTAACAAAAATGTATGGAAGGTAGAACATACGTGAATATGTGGTGAGCACTAACACCTTCAGCAGCAGTATCCAAAATATCACTTCGGAGCAACATCAAAGCATCAAAGATCTTGGCAGAAAGAGGCTGCAAACCGGAGACAAACAAGTGTCTTTAACTGATAATGCTCAAGGGCAGGGAATTTACTCAGGCATCAAAAGCACAAAGAATAGCAAATAGATAGACTGTAATTCACCTTGTCAGCTTCATTTCCCTGTGGATTGTTCGTCTTCCCTGAAGAGACAAGTGGATCTTTTGCCACCAGAGGTTTCGCTGTTTTCATGGGCGCCGGGAACCTAAAAGGTATATCAGTGACAACAGAAACAGAATACATAAGCCTATCATTGCAACTTTATAAGCTGGATTTACCAGGATAAAAGTTAGCCTAGTTCTAAAACTTAGTTAGCAATTTTCTGGACTTACATAGTGTTGAACGTTAATATCTATTCAATATAAGATTAACATAATACTAAAAGATGGATGCATCTATATCTTACAAACAAAAAGACATTCCATTAATAAAAATCAGTTTCATCAAAGTAAAGCTTCAAAAGCACATACTACAATTTCACAGCTCAACGGATATTTGTAGTGAACACTACAATTTGAACTGATGATGGCGTCCAATAATTATGAAGTGGGGTGGCATGTAGGAATAAGATCCTAAACATGTCTGCATTTGGTGCCCATAGGGCCTCAAAATATGCAGACGGTCTGTCATTCCTTTTTCACATTATAATAAGCAACAACATGGCAAACATCGAATGAAATCCTAACCTCTTCGGTTTTCAGTCTTCAAACTTCAAAATCTATTTTCAATCAACTTTGATGC
Organism: Papaver armeniacum; assembly: GCA_023531295.1. Taxonomy (NCBI): domain Eukaryota; kingdom Viridiplantae; phylum Streptophyta; class Magnoliopsida; order Ranunculales; family Papaveraceae; genus Papaver; species Papaver armeniacum. The sequence continues at coordinate 113,407 of JAJJWW010009983.1, forward strand.
TGTAATTACCTAAAGACTAAGGGCTTTCCATAAGCCAAATTTTGCAGGGATGAGCTAAACTTGGGTCAAGCAGCTTTGTTGTTGGATCCCCTCAGTGATATGAACATGAATCTGTCTAGGTTGAAAGTGAATGGACTAAGCTCTGTCTTATTTATATTTGCCAATTCAATAGATTGAGATTTATTTGCCTATGTAAGTTACTTGTCTCATTTATATTTCTTCTCATTTTAACACAGCAAACATGAAAAATGCATGCTTTACCCTTGCATGAAAGCTTGTGAATATCGACAAAGAAGCATATATAGGCTTCCTAACCCACAAAATCCAAATATCTATCTTAGCACTGCTTTCCTGTCGCACCCCTCTTCTACGGATGGCTACTTAAACAAAGTTCAACTGATATGGGACAGAGAGCTCTTGAAAATAGACTCAAAGTGAACTTATCTATAAAATATCACATATTAAGATGCCCGACTACTTGCTCCTCTAAACTACTACTTATTGGGTCTCTTTCATTGATAACGAGAAATTAATGAGCAACACATGACGCAAAAGCTTGAGCTAAGAACAAGCAACTCCGTAAGGAATGAAACAAGCAACCAAGAGAAACAGTTTTCGCACCTTAAAATAATTTTCTCTCCACCATGGCAAAGATTGTAGAACTTGGACTCATTTACCTAAAGACCAGGATAAAGACAGTAAATAGTGAAAGCAAGATTCAGGGACTAACAATTTTGTGTGCAGAAATTGAACTAAAGGACTGCGGTACCTTCAACGCTGATGATACGGATCCATAATCACTTCTCTTAACTTTCTCCACAAGAAATTCCTCAGTAACAAGATGATGCAGAATTCGGGATGCTTCGCCCTTTTCAAGGTGTCTCCCAGCTCCATGATGCTTCACCAAGTCGTATCGATGCTTCTTAACCTGAGTTTTTAATTGCCAGTATCACCAAGGTCAGTTATATGAAGTCAGCAAATTGGAAAATATTTTTATCATATCAACTTACAATTTGGCTCATGGAACCTCTGAAGAATTCCAGGATATGCGATGATGAGTTTTTCTGTCCTGTTGACTTAACTAATTCAATCTGAGCATCAGGAAGAAAAAAATGATTACTTGAACGAGTCCAAGCACTGCAAATGCAAATGCAAATAACTAGAGAATTGATTTTCACCAATTGCTTTGCTACGCCTGTTACATCCTTTTCAATATGAGTTAAAGTCTTGGAACAGTTATCACAAGTTTTATTACACGCCATAGGATCAAACTTTTCCCCAAAATGAATAAGTTGTAAGAAACGTCGGCAATCAACATCATTTTCGCAATAGCTAACCTGTTACACATTTAAAAAAAAACCACTTCTGTGAATCCTCAATCAAAATCACATAACAAACAAAAAAAGAAGATTTTGCGCTACAGACCATTCGCAAAAGATTGTCTATATTCGTCTCCAGTAACTTTGAATTTGTCAAAGAAGTGCGCCTAGATCCAGCTGCAAATGGACCTGGCTCCACGGCTCCATGAGTAAGCATATTCTTGACTCGAATCTGCCCAAATCAGAAAAAGCAGTCTGACAAAAAGCGGAACCAGAAATTTATAAAGATAATAATAGATGGAGTACTTATCAATTAATTGCCTTTCAAGTAATTAGTCTGACAAAAAGCGGAATCAATTAATTGCCTTTCAAGTAATTGATTGTAAAGAAAAATTTCTGCTAATAAAACGGGAATGTTCTATTTCAGACGCAATACTGTCATTTTGAAGGTGAACAAACAAGATATATGAGTAATTTGACAGGAATCAAAGTCACAAGTTATAACTACTATTATAATTGAGTGGGAGGATACATATCTGAGATGCTTACATAATCAGTGTAGCTGTAATATAATACACACGATGACCGGTGACCATCTCTACCAGCACGGCCGCACTCCTATAAGTGGAGAAGTATAGTAAGCCAACTATTACTTAAAATTATAGTTTGTGTATTATTATAACTACTAGTGAAAACTACCACCAACCGCATACTATAAGCGAATCACTGAAGTCTGTCCAAGTCAATTTTCAGGTTTGCGTTTAAAATATGACCTGATGGTAACCTTCGATTGATTTTGGAAGTGAATGATGGATGACAAAGCGGACATCAGGTTTGTTAATACCTGCAATATGTATAGGTCAAAATACGAAATATATATGAGCTATGGCAGAGTAAATTAGGAGAAAAATCAATTTTACCCATTCCGAATGCTATTGTTGCACATATTATATTGATCTTATCTTCACTCCAGTGCTTTTGAACAAATGCTCGTTGGTCAGGGTCCATGCTACCATGGTAAAACGATGCTTTGTGACCACACTCCTGAACATCAAAACAACCTTTAACTGTAAAATCAAACCTAATGAGCAAATTTTTCGATACCAAACTTTTGGATCCACATTAAAGCAGTTTTCACTGGTAGAACTCCACTGCCATTCAATTTAATGACACTAATAAATTAGGTAAGTCTGCCTGATTATGAAATATGATATGAGAATGGTTACAACTTCTTGTACAGATGCAGTTAAGAACGCACATTTTCTTCATCCACCTCAAAACTTTCTCAGCGTAGGAGATTCTGTACCTCAATTCCCTTCTATTCATTCTATTATTTATATTATGAATAGAGCAAACATGACAGAATCTAGAAAGTACAATAGTGCACAAGCAGGAAACGTAGAAACCGTAGTTGTGATGGATCAATGACCATGTCAGGCATGCTTATAACTTCATTTAAGAGGATTGCATGTGTAGAACAGGATAATGTGCCAGTGTTATGTCAGTGTCCCAGATAGAAGAGTAAATAAGGATCCAACCATGTGCCACACACACTGACATTTCCTAAAACAATTCTCAAGGAATGACTTTCTTAGAAGAACTGATTTCAACAGATGAATCACATCCTAAGTTCAAAACAGTGTAAAACCGTGTTCACTTGAAAACTCTTTGCACCCAGTTCAAATCTATCAATGTGGTGTTTGGACATTAACTTAAAATAGACTAGATGACATTACAAAGTAACAATTGCATACTGCCCACTGTCAGCACTAGGTTGAAGAGTTTGGCTTTGAAAACAATCTAAGCCTTCAGTATCATCCAAACTCTCAGAAAAAAGAGAGAGAGAGAGAGAGAGAGAGACAAACCTGCAACTTCTCCGCAACTTTCTCACAGTCCATTCTTGAAAGACAATATATAATGCCACATTCATCAAGATGGTTGTTTCTAATGAATTTGTCGATGTCCTCCATACAGTTATTTGTCTTGGGAACCGTGGAATACCTGCAAGTTGCCATTAGTGAGGCTTGTCAAATGCAAGTAAAAAAATATTGCAAAGCATATAATACATTTTGATACTTACCACAAATTTGGACGATTGAAACTCTGCGTAAAAACAATGCAATTCACAAGACCAAGAGCTTGGACAACATCTTCTTTAACACTTGCTGTTGCAGTAGCAGTTAAAGCCAATACTGGAGTATTTGGAAACTTTTGTTTCAAAATGCCAAGACTCTGGAAAGAGAGCAAGACATTGACCATCAGAGACAAAAAAAAAATCTCAATAACGAGACTCAAGTCGTCAGTTTTAGCCAGATCATCATTTTTGTGCTTCGGAAAGGGGAAATAAGATCTCCACTCATATTTTACATGCGCTGGACACCTCAGTGAAAACATACACTTGCTATCCACTCTATTATTAGCTTAAACCAGCTACGGTAAGCATGGGATGATCCTTGAATTGTCATAGATTATGTCTCAGAATACAGATCAAGATCCGCTATCTAGGTTCTACAGGCAAGTGTAAACAGCATGTAAATGAATTAAAAAGAAAAAAAGAAAACTGGGTGCAAGTTGTTTTCCATCTCTAAAAATGTAAATGTACATATATCTCAAGACAATGACAAGAATTCCCCTGTGTGCATGTCTATACTATAAAATACAAATGCATTATAGGAAACAAATCGAGCGTACACAGATATGCACAAAGCAACCGTTACAGTATGAAAATGAAAAGACTTTTTAGTCAAACCTGATAGTCTGGTCTAAAGTCATGCCCCCATTGGCTTACACAATGAGCTTCATCCACAACTATCCTCGAAAGAGATTGACGTGCATGCAAATTTTCCAATTGTCTCAACAAAACATCACTCCTGCACTCAAATCAGTGTCATGTGAACATTAAGGACAGTACTAAATTCCAAGGTATCTCATTACAGAAAAGGTTCCCCAAAGCCTCATTAACTCTTTTTAATATTTATAGAACAGTGCAGCTCATTTAGTAATCATACCAAAAGCAATTTTTTACTTTCTCTAATTTAGGGTAACAAATGGCTTATTAAGTACCCAATGCCTCAAAATCTCAATGGAAGCAGAACTGGTTTACTGAGGGTTCTGTTACGTACTTAGATGAAAGCAAGGTGAACATAAAATAAACAGGAAATGCGGCCATTAACTAATCAGCACATTCATATATATATCAAATTAGAGTGAGAAAGCACTCACTTAGCAACTTTCTCAGGAGTGACATATAATAACTTGTAGTTACAACAACTAGAGCTCAGTTCTCTAAATATCTCTTGCTGTTCAGTCCAGTCCATATTGGCACTCAAATGAGCAGCAGGGATATTGGCCTAATTCAAGCAATTCAGAGGAATTGTTAAACTAAAATCTGATAGGAGAAAGAGAAGTCAAAACCATTAATTAACAGAAAGTAACATAAATATACAGTACCTGTTGCAAATGCATAATTTGATCTTGAATGAGAGAGACAAGAGGTGAAATCACCAAGGTTACACCCTCACATATAAGAGCAGGAAGCTGTGGAGAACACCATGGAGTTTAAGAAAGGAACTAATTGGGTTAATAAAATACACGACATAACTTGATGTGCATTTTCTGTTTCCGTCAGATTTTTCGAGACCGCCAAAGAATGAGCATTCAGTGTTGTTGCTTATGTTGAATGACACCCAATAACTCTTTATGGCGAAAGAGAAGAGTGGAAAGCAAAAAAATGAAAATGACATCCTAAAGAATCATAATCACTAGTTTTTGTTCAGTGTGCGCCTTTAACAGTTTAGTTTCATCCAAGAGAAGACTAAAGCCACTAGCAAACCCTATTAACCTAGTGAAAACTGAGATAAAATTATTACCCACTTTCTTTATGGAACATGTCTCAGGTTACACCAGAGTGCAGGACAATGTGATAAAATTCTTAATTATGAATGGCCATTGATTTATGCACAGGCATAGAAGCTCATAGTTATTTTCCTACCTGGTATGTCAAACTCTTTCCGCCTCCAGTTGGCATCAAAACAAAAACATCACAGCCGCTCATTGTAGCATTAATCACCTCCCTCTGATTGAGGCGAAACGAACGATTCCCAAATACTTTCCAGTTATTGGCCTGAAGCAATGCACTAAAATTCAGAAGAAGTTGTACAATACAAAAATCAAAAGACACTTGTATAATACTAATTGTCAGAAGAGATGTATCTTAGATATATGACTACAGACAAACAGAACTGCATGCACTCTTCAAGTACTAGCTTCCCATGGGGATTGCGAACATTGTTACCCGTAAGGTTAGACTTACACGAACTTATTATGGGGATATTAATATGTTGCCAAAACAATCTTATAACTTTCACACTGTTTCCATTAGGATGGACATCTGTTGATGCAATAAGTCGATGATCTGTTGCTCTTGAAGTTACCAGAAGCAAGAAAGATGCTTAAAAAGAAAAACAATAGATAAGCACCACCGATACTTATGAGTATCTATCTATATACCTTACTCATTGGAATTTGAATATACCTTTACATATAGGCATACCATTAGATTCACTTATGTAGTTTAGAAACGAACCTCCAGCTCTTCAGTCCATGGAAAGTTACTACTACTCCAACATCCCTTGTCATTCGATCCGTCGACATATTTAACATCAATGATCTTTTGAGTAAAGGCTTCCCTTTCCAGAGAGCCTGGTGTGACAGAACTACCCACAGAAGATAATGACAATGATGAGGTCGCCCCACTAATACAGTAGTTAAAATCGGTATGCATATGGACTGGAGCATCAAATCTTAGAGGACCAATCCTGGATGTGGTTGCTGGTGTCTCAGATATGGAACCCCTGCATGCAGTGGTGGATGCTGAAAAATGTAAATTATGTCTATCTTCATTCAGCGATGAAGCCTGGATATAATTCTCAAGAAGCCTAACTTCCTTGCTCAACTGCAACCTGGTTATGAGTAAAAAGATAAATTAATAGTTTCTCACACTCAAATTAGAATCAAAGAGTGTATTGGGAAAGATAACTGGGAAACAATACATACAGAAAAGAGGGACTAACCTATCCTGGCTAAGCTTCTTTAACTGAGGTGAGCTTCTCAGATTATCCACATTGTCAAGAAGCTCATTTGATATAAAAATTAGTAACTCCTTCATCTCCTGCAAATGAGTTGCAGCTTCTGGGCAAAGTGCTACCTGGATCAATTTTAGTAATATGTATCAAAAAAAAAAAAAAAAAAAAAAAAAAAAAAAAAACGAGAATATGAGAATATGAGATGGGCTGAGTTGATCAGAACACAAAGAATATACCTTCAGTCCATGAACACAGTTCGCGGATAACTCTGGCGGCAAACATGTCCCTTCAGCACTTCTACAGTTATCTATTTGTACAACTGGGGTGAAAGGTGGAAGCTCAGGCATTGATAATTGTTGAGTGCAAGTTGAGCGGAATTGTTCGTGAATGATTTGATCCACATCAAGATTCTGAAATCAAGAAATGAAGAACAGAAAAATTTTAAGCTTCAGATTTAAGTTTTATTACAATACTACTTACATCATGAAATATGATAATGAGCACATGATACCTGAAAGAACTCATCATCATCAAAAACATCAGCAAAGCTTTCACCTAGCCTATGGTCAATAAATTCATTACTAACAGGATCTGGGTAGATCATTGCTTCATCTCTCCCATAGGGCATTTCCATATTTGAATCTCTGAAAGTTTCTGCAGCATTAGACCTTTCTGGCAAAGAAGTGCTAGTGCTTACTACAGGTTTACCAATCGTGGAATTGGAATCAACGAAGTTCTGGTGATTTAACACTTTTTCAGGAATTGAACTTTCAGAAGATTTCCGAGACGTATCAAATGAACTCCATACAGTAGTTTTCTTTGGTGTATCATAACAAGAATATGTTGCCGTGGATGGTGAATTATCTGCACCACTAATACAAACTACAGGTGAACTTACTCGAGGATTCAAATCATTCCTGCACCCCGCCTTCAGGGTGCAAAGACTATACCAAGCCTGCACAACAAAGTTTGATTCAGCTAATCAAGGTAACTTTAAGATCAACACTGGCAATATGTCAAAGATGAAAGCTTTGACAATGAATAAGCTTAACCAGTTCAGAAACTGAAAACACATGCAATTTTAAGTTGTTTGTAATATTGAAAACGCCAAGATGAGACGACATCTATATGTAAGCCCCAGAGTAAAAGTGGTCAGATATAATAGCAGGATATATTACAAAAGCTGCAATCGTAAACTTATCAGTATACCAAAGTCACATGTATGCTCAGGGATCATTGACAACTTACCTTTCTAATTTGTGGATTTTGCAGCCTTTGAGGATTTACAGTTGCACAAGTCACTGACCTTAAAAGATACAACAAAACTGTATGAGAAACAAGAATTACTTGCCCACATGTAATTAGTGTCACGTGATATTCAATGTGTTTAGATAGTTATATGGACATATCAATGCAGCTCAAAAAGTATCAGATTAAATGTCATGGATTTGAGCATTCCCATATGCAGTGACTGGTACGCTTTTGAATGCGGGTTCACTTTGAATGGCCAGTTCCTTGTAACTTATGCTATTACACAATTAGATTTCCTCAGATATGTAAGAAAATGATGTTACTTCTTAGTGCTTATAAACTCGTATAAGTGAAGGGAAAGGATGTGATCTGGAGAAGTGAACAAGGTAAGTCTACATATATGAAGAATGCATCTGCAAGACATTTTGGTTAACAAGTCTACAAGATAGAAACTCCTTCCACCATCTAACCACCCAGCCCTTTGATAAATTTTGTTGAGCACTCGACTCCAGACTAAAGCAAGTATACTTTTAAAAAAAATATATGTATTGCACGGGAGGCAACTGACACAAGTCTTGCACCACCTTAATGGTACAGAAAGTATCTTCTAAAGTGTTTTCCTTATAACATATTTGTCTGCTAAAGTTCACTGCACAATCTCTTGAAAGAAGAAATGAAAGTTCAGAAGAAGCTTAATTCCTTCCTCACCAACAACCTTACATGATCGACCAACAGAGCTACATTATTCTCTTAAAACAACACTATTACCAATTAAGAGAAACTCTTTGTAAAAAATCATCTATCTTGATAATTCTAGAGCTTCTAAGAATGTGTAATAAAATAACCGGGGGTCAAATCATAAAAATCCCAGCTGCATGAAGATAAATATATCCCTTTAAAGTTTCAATGAATACCTTGCAGCACCTGGTGCTCCTTCAGAGCTAGGTTTCTGTGTGGGCAATGAGTAAAGGAAACTTGAGCTTAAAAACCTATTTTGACATGAGAATCCATCAAGAGCACTAGCGTGTTGTGACAAGTTGAACTTTGGATGGTTCTCATACACTGTACTCAACCTCCTTCCACTGCATAAGCAAGAAAATAGATGGTCAACATAGAGAAACATTGGCCTTATAACAGAAAAAGAGTATAGTTATTCTTGCCTAGCAAATTTTGCCATAGCCAATGGTTAGCCTGATCGCAACATACCAAACCACTTTTGACTAAAGAAACCTGCAAAAGAAATTAACAACAAATCAGACTTGATGATTCAATGATGGTGAGGGAATACATTAGGTGATTTATTAAAGCCATAAATGATGTGCAGTGTGTATGTGGCCACAGTTGTGCGTTAGCTCACTACATATTTCATTTTTCATCCCCCAAAATTATCAGTCAAAACATTAGGTCACACTCATAACTCACTCAACAACAGCACTTCTGGAACCTCCATCAATACCTTCGCTCCACCTCCACCAGCACCATTTATTCACCACCCTGTCGATACCCTTCACTGCCACCACCTACTGAACCGAAAACTCACCTCCACCAACACCTCCATCCCCACTAAAACTACCACCCAATCCAATGCCTACTCTACCACATTTACCAACTCCTCCATCAACAACACCTCCTGAACCATGACCGACTCCTCCACCAACAACAACACCTACTAAACCATAACCAGCACCACATTAGCCAAGTCCTGAACCGTGACCAACTCTTTCACCAACAACATTACCTCGACAAACTCCTCCACCAACAACACCTACTGAACCATACCTCTTGAACCACAACCAACTCCTCCACCAGCACCACCAAAACGTTACAATTAACCAGATCCTTAACACTAATCTACTCAAACCGTAATTGATTTCCATTTAGCTCAAACAGCTCATGAAAACAAATCGTACTAATTAATCAAATCTAGTCAAACATTTCTGAATCCTTTTAACAATTATCGAATCCAAATCTACGAATCTTCTCATTTTGTCAGTAAAATTTCAAAACAATAGAATTAAGAATTTTCAAAACCTAGCATTAGCTTAAATTATTGAAATTCAAAATCAAAAAGAAAGAAGACAGGAGAAGAGAATCCAGTGAGAACCTGGCGTTGATGATGTTAAGGGAGATAGCTTATTACGAAGCGTGATCGAGAAGATGACGAGATCTGGTTTTTCGATGATTTTGAGAGAGAGAGAGAGAGAGAGAGAGCGAGAAATTAAGTGATTTTGAATTTGGGCGGGATGAAAATGCGCCATTTATTGTAGTGAAAATGCATTGGGGTTTTGATGTGAGCCTTGAGCATCAAAATCAGCTGGGAAAGCACTCGACAGCTTTGTGTTGAATTTAATGAACAAAAATCTAAGATGCGCCGAGTTCTTATTCTGTTCCCTGATTTGGATCGTTGTACGTTTTCCTTACTGACTTATGTGGACGGGGTGGAGCCAAGTGGCAGCACAAGGTAGAGTTTATGGGTAAAAAATCAAAAGCTGGTGCCAAAATAATTTTTCGACAAGTAGAAGTTAAAAGCAAAATTATTCTGTTTTATAACAAGTTGATTTTTTTGTTTTTGGAAGGAAATCATTTTGAAATTTTATACTCAAGTTAACTTCTTGTTTTTTCACTTCTAAAAATCAAAAAACTATTTTTAACCTCGCACTTTTAGGGGCGACCCCGAAAGAATTAGGGGCGACTTTTTTATTCCCAACCCATATACACCGTTAAGGGATGTCCAAAAACGCGGAGAATACATTAATGCCCTTACACAATCGGAAGCTTATTAACTATGTTATACTACCGATTATTATCGATTTTGTGCCAAACTCGCATCTGGCTTCTATAACAATCGGAAGGGAAATAACCTCACGAGACTACCGATTGTTAAAGTATAGAAATAAGAAATCTTTTGAATTTTGCATTGGTGAAATTTGGGGCTCCTATATAATCGGACGAATAAAAAAATGTGTAAGCTACCGATTTAGGGTTTCCAATAATCGGGTGGTAAAAGTAACAATGCCTACCGATTATGGTAGATTTCAAATTTCCCTGCAATGAAGGATTCTCGAAAAAACTCATTTTAGGGCGACCTATAATCGGGAGGTTGGGTAACCTATTTGGCTTACGATTATGGCTACATCCAAATCACGAACCACATGGTTATGGTCGGCTCTGCACCCTCAAAACCTAGGAATTTGGCCAATGCTCAATTTGGGGCTTCCAATAATCGGTAGGTTATAAGTAACCATTTCTACCGATTTTGGGCTACTCAACAATCGGTAGATAATTATGTGGTATTACCTACCGATTAATAACCGTTTGACAGATAAAACCAAAGTCGACCTAAATTCAAATTCATTTCATTTTCTTTTCAACTTCAACTTCAACTCCTCTTCTCCTCTTTCCTTCTAATTGCAGAGAGGAAAACTCTCCCCCTCTCCTCGCTATACATCGTTCATCGTCGAATCGAATCATCGTTGATTATTCTCTATAAAGATGAAAGAAACGGAACGTAAGAAAGCTCGAACCAAAAACGTAGTGCGCGGTGAGGATCCGAATATTGGATTGCATGCCCGTAGTAAAGAGGTTTTAACTCACGAACCCGAAGAACACGAAGACGATGAAGTAGGCGATACTGATAGCCAAACTCTCAGGCAACTTCAAATGGCGCCGATTAGGTAAGATTCTACCATTAATTTGGTTTATATTGCTTCAATTGGACGAATCCATGTTTATTTATTTTAGGGTTTTCGGTTATTACCCAGAATCGGTAGGTTAGGTATTGTTATAAACTTCCGATTGTGGTCGAACTCTTCATTTCACGAGAAAATTTGTCATATTCGGGTGGTAAAAATTTAGGTATCCTACCGATTATATAACTTTTTTCATTACTGAGGCCTAAATCCATCATAATCGGAAGCTATTTGTGCTTTTGCCTTCCGAATATACTAGGGAAGAACAAGTATTAGAGACGCAATAATCGGGTGATATATTCTGTAATTTCTTTCCGATTGTTTAGGCTAATAACTTGATTTGTTTCTGGACACAAAGTGACGCATATTCGGTAGACATTAGTTTTGTGAGGCTTCCGATTGTGTGGCATTCGGTATGTGGACTTTTTTATGCCTTTCGACTATTTGTATTCGGAGGGTTATGTTGAACTTTAGCTTCCGATTATTGTGTATAGATAAACATATTCGGACACCAAAATTTTTATTTTGTTTCCGATTATACGTATTCGGTAGCTTTAGGTGAACTGATACTTACGATTGAGAGTAATCGGAGGAAATTTGTTAAATCAACCAACCGAATATTTAGTTTCATAACCTGTTGTACTTTTTTTTGTTGTTTAGGGATAGGCGAGGTAAAAACATCCAAGATGCAATTGTCTCGGCTAGTGCAAGGAAGGATAGGCGTCAGAACCTGATAGTTAGTGCAAGGAGAGCTAGGACTGCTAACGCCGCTTCAAGTGGTCAAGTTGGAACTCAACAAGCAAGCCAAGAAGCTGTTCAACCTAGTGCCCCTCAATCAGAACCGGTTCAATCGGTGTTCAACCAAGTGCCTCTCAATCACAACCAATCCAAGAAGGTGTTCAACCAAGTGCCTCTCTATCACAACCAATCCAAGAAGGTGTTCAACCAAGTGCCTCTCTATCACAACCAATCCAAGAAAGTGTTCAACCAAGTGCTCCACCATCACAACCAGAAATTGAACAAGTAGAAGAAGTAGGACAAGCCGAAAAGAAAAATCCTCCTCGAAAGAAAGCGAAACACCTTGTCAGAGATGAACTGAAGGTGAAGGATATTCCAGAAGGTGTAATCCTTGGGCTACCGGAGGATGGAGGACAATTGTTATTTGGATACAAAGAATCCTGGGCCAGAGAAATATATGAAACTGAGGTAATGATCGTATCCATTTTATTAACTTATTATGTTTTTTTCCGTAATACTTTTAAGGGTTGTAGTTTTAGGTTATTCTAATTTTATTTTTTAACTTGTCATGTGTTTAATAGTATCATTCCGATGCGGTTCGTTTACTCAAAGCGACCGCCGCACCAACAAAAATGCTAGATTGGCCTTTGGAGGATGAATGTGAAAGGTTCAAGACCATTATTGCGAATTCAGGGTTGGCCAATGCTGCGGAGAACTCAATGTTGGAACATGACCGGGTGGCTATATCGGCGTTTGTGGAGAGACTTTATCCTGAGATCGACAACTTCCATATGCCGTTTGGGGAGATGACGATAACCCCATATGATGTTGAGCAGATTCTTAAACTTCCCGTCCATGGCAAGGGTATTAGGGCCGAGTTCACTAAGCAGTTGGAATAGAGGAATCTTTATGATCTGACTAAGAAGTGTTTGGGTTGGGATGAAGAAACATCAACAACTGAGTTCAAAAGATGCATGAAGTATAGAACTCGACAGTTCAACATGGGTACTGTGATGGATATGTTCAAGGGCACCAAGGATAAAGAAGAGAAAGGAACTTTAACGGACGAGCAAGTCAACCACGCGGCCACCGCATATCTCCTATGTGTATTGGGATGTGTCATTTTCCCCAATACCAGTGGCAATCGGGTCGACGCCAACCTTTTACAACTTCTGGATCCTCTCGATAAAGTGCATGAGTACTCTTGGGGCACGGCATGCCTTGCGTGGTTGATGGAAGAGTTGAGAAAAGCGTCGAGGCTTGGAATTAGCCAAGTGGCCGGGAACGTGAGTCTGCTATAGGTATTGTTTATTAACTCCACATACTTGGTTATTTTTTTATTTTTTTATACTATTGAAGAATCAATTTCCTAATACTTGCAAAAATGACATTATAGACTTGGATCTACGACCACTTCCCTATCTTGGGATTGGCCATTGAAAACCCGGCGTGGGAGAAAGGTGACCCTATAGGAAGAAAATACGTCTTCGATGACAACCATTCTAGGACGAAGGAGCATCAGCTGATTCGTTTGAGGGAGATTTTGGACTCACTTAATGCCCAAGACGTATGCTTTGATCCATACAAGGAATACCGAACTACTTTGGACATATCGCTGGTCGGTCCGATTTGGCACTTTATTTTGGACCGTTGTGGCACCCCACGGGATATGTGATGTACAATGCCTCAAGGGTGATGCGACAACACGGTTTTGTACAAGGTATACCAAATGAGGAAATCCATGGCAATTTCACTTTGGATCTGGAGCACTGCGAGTCTGATAAAGATTCTATCACGGTGGTTCACAAGGGTTCACCATCCTATAAATTCCACTGGGATAGAAGGGCGCATTACTTGATCAACCAAGGAAGGGCAGCCAACCAAGGTTTTGAAAATGCTCCCAACTATATGGATTGGTACCGCAATGTTTCTCATATTCGTGTAATCCGTGATCTTAAAGCAAAGCCAGCTTCGTACAAGAGTATCCTCAAAGAGAAGCCTGCGGGTTTTGATAGATTGGTACGTATTGTTTTGTTAATTTAGTTTAATATTATGGGTCAAAATAGAGTAATAACCTTTTGATGGTATGCTATGTTTTAAAATAGATGAACAGGTTCAAGCGTTTGTCGAAATGGTGCACTGATTGTATAAAGTCCGGAGAGCCTGTTTCAATTGAGAAGATAAAAAAGCACCAATAGTTGATTGATAACGTTGACAATGAGGAGTATGCATCTCAGTTCGGGCAAAAATTGCAAAAGAAACCTACAACCAAGGTGAACAAAAGAACTCGGGCTTCATCAAGCACAAAAGTTGATGAAACCCATGATGATCTTTGGTCCAAGTCGTAGAGAGTGGTAAAGGTCGCAAAATCAAAGCAAAAAGGAACAAGTAAACTTTCGATGTTGTAAACTCTCGATGTTTTTCGTTAACTTTATGGATAACTTTGTTTATGTTGGATTATGTCGGATTATGTCGTTTTCTAAGTTTGTGTCGGAATATTAGTTGTTACGTTATGTTTATGGATTAAGAATAGTTATTTTACACATTTTATGCATTTAACAATGACTCGCAGGCGAATCACATGAAGAGACATGAAAGTGTTGAATTTTGGAACACAATCGGAAGATAAGTTTATATATTAACCTACCGATTTTGGGGATGTTCCATTTTTTAGTCGAATCGGTAGGGTTATATGTTATTAACCTACCGGTTCGGGATTTTGCAAAATATTTGGTCGAATCGGAGGATTGCTAATATACGTTTCTCTCCGATTATCATGTGTAAAGAAAACTTGTCTTCTGTATCCAAACAACACCACAATCGGAAGGTAAATGTGCACCTTCACTTCCGAATAACAGTAATCGGTAGGTTTATTTGTAATGTTCCTTCCGAATATTCTATGTAAAAAAACTTTGTTTTCTGGAACCAAACAACAACATAATCGGAAGGTAATTGTGCACATTGACTACCGAATATTGTTAATCGGTAGTTTTATTTTTTGTTAATTTCCGATTATTCTACCAAAAAACAACTATGGTTTTCTGGAACCAAACAACACCATAATCGGAGGGTAAAGTTTCACCTTGACTTTCGAATAAAATGAATCGGTAGTATTAATTTTTGTTAATATCCGATTATTCTGTGTGAAAGAACTTATGTTTCCTGGAACCAAATAACACCATAATCGGAAAAAAAAAGTTGACACATAAGATAACCGAATATTTTAATCGGTAGTTTTCTTAACAAAATACGCTTCCGTTTCTTTATAATCGGAAATTTTTCATATTAATAATCCTCCGATTACCTCCATTACATAAAGTTCAAACGACCTTAACCTTACAATTTCGTCAAAAGCACCTAAATCCATACTCCTAATTGAACATAAAAGTATTAAAAAAGATCATATCGTCCAAACACCATAGAAATTATCCCTCTTGATCTTGTAACATCCTTCATGTTCAAATCGTTTCCCGTAGAGGTCCATATACCGACGATCAGCAAGATTTCTCTGAAATTACGAATGAGTAACAAGTTAGTACTAACTTATGTTAATGCGAGTCGGATTTATAAAGATACTTACTCGTTTTTCATACGTCCACCAAGAAAAAGCGTCCCTAACAAATCGTTCTTCATCTTCAAGTTTGTCAATCTCCTTGTCGACCGCATCCTTTCTCATCTTAATGTCATTGGACGATCTTCGAATTCGATTACCATCTAACGCCTCAAATACCATTAGAATACGGTTCCATGCTTGCTCTTCGGATTCCGTTTGTGGAGCTTGTGAACACGATCACGAGCAGTTACCACAACCCACGCTCTATAAATAGCACAATCTTCTTCTTCGGCAAAAGCAATATCCATGTTTTTGGTTTTCAAAATTATAACTCAAGAGAGGAAAGAGTTTGTTGCAATTGGGTTGATAGATATGAGTTTCTTTATATAGGTTTAGGGTCCAACGACTCTTTTTCTTTTTCCCAAAAACTACAACGGCTATTTCTTAAAGTTGGTTTAAACTGCAACGGATAATTTGACGTAGGTGATATCTTGGAAAACCAATAATCGGTAGGTATGTAAGTTAGTATATCTACCGATTATGGTAGCTTTCAAAATTTAAAAAAAAAATGGTTTTTGAAAAAACTCATTTTGGGGCAACCTATAATCGGTAGGTTGTGTAACCTATCTTCCGTACGATTATGGCTACATCCAAATCACGAACCACATAGTTAGGCCTGGCTTTGTACCCTCTTAACCTATGGATTTTGGCAAGGGTTCGATCTGGGGCTCCTTACAATCGGTAGTATATTAAGTTGCGTAGACTACCGATTATAGTAGATTTCAAAATTCATCACATGAAGGATTTTAGAAAAAACTAAATTTGGGGCAACCTATAATCGGTAGGTTGTGGAACCTATTTGGCTTACGATTATGGCTACATCCAAATCACGAACCACATGGTTATGCATGGCCCTGTTGTTTATGGGTGAAAACTACTCCTGCAGAATTTGGTAATTTGGGGTGTGGATGAGGAATGAATTTAAACCTTAAACAAATGCACTGCGCGGTGAGTGCTTGTAGATTCGAGATATCAATCTGTGCAAGTCCGGCCTAAACCAATAAATGGCCGTTCCGGACTTGTTTCGGTCACAAAGTGAAGGAGATGGGGTTGATCTTAGGGAGGGAAGCGAAGAAGGTGTTGAGATTGTGAAGGTGTTGGCTTGCTTATGACTTGTAACAGAAAAGTGAGCAGGCTTATGGTTGATGCAAGCAAGCTCTGGGTGTTTGAATACGATTTGTATTAACACTTCGTTTTCTGTCTCGTCTAAACTTGTGTTGTTATTCTCCCTCCTATTTTTCCCTGTTGTTTTCTGTTGTTGAAAATAAGGAGGAGAACCTATTTATACAAGTCATTGAGACTTATTCACGTTTCTCGTGGGAAGTGGAGGAAGTGGAGTGATGGAGTAGTGAAGTTGTGCGTTGGTGTCACACGACCAGTCTTGCCCACTTCTCCTGTTCATCTCTAACCGTCCATGACTTCCTGACACGTTCTTGTGATGGCGCGTTGCACGCTGCACGCTGTAAACCGCCAGACCAATACCCCAGTATGTATCCCCCAGTTTGTAACATGATTGATGTCTGGAATGCGTGGATCGTGGATCCACGAAAGATAGCATGTAATGCTGAGTTGAATAACTGTGTTATTCAGGAAGTTGATACTTGTGAAGTATCGTGTGTATTTTATGCAGTACTGCATTACGGTGCGGTAAAGTGATGGGTAATGACTCCTCACTAACCAAATTACTCCTGACCAGGGTTGTATAACCAAGCTGGTGAAGTCGGACGGATGATATGATCTTTGAGACACTCATCTGCGACCGTTAATGGATATTGAAGAGGAGCGCAAGCATGACTCTTCAGCTTGGTCGAAACCAAGCATAAGAAGGATTTTGGAGAGGACCGACCGGACGTGTATGTAGATGGTATGCTGGCGTACACGTCCATGTCTCACCGTCTCATGAAGGTGCGATCTAGGCCGCTCAGTTTGACCGGCAAAGAGGAGTGGTTGAGATCGTTTTGCGGCAGAAATCCTTGCCGCAAAGGAGTTGGAAACCGCATGACATTCCTGCACGCGTTTCGAGACGACCCATCTTGGTCGGCCTTGGTCGATCACTCCAGCATGTAGGTGGTAGGCTGGTGTTCACACATATACCTGACTATCCCATGAAAACGTGATCTAAGCCATTCAAATCATCCGGTGAAGTTGAGCGGTCGAGATCAGTTTGCAATTTGGGAAGTGTAACCACGCATGTTTGGGCGGGCGTTTTGGATTAGCCGGGCATGATATGCCTTGGCCGATCACATGAGGAGGTAGATGGGCCCACGGTGGTCATGCTGGTATGACCGGACCTGCTTAATCTAATCTGTGACCCTCCATTCGTACCGGAGAAGATGGACACGCGTGATGGCTTGAAACCCTAATTTTGGTTTTCAAAGCCGTGCGTCTCTTCTTGTTTGGGTGACGATTTTGTCACGGCCAAACATTGTTGGTCTTGACCGATTGGTCAAGTGTGTAGGCGGGCCCACGGTGGTCGTGTTGACATGCTCTGGGCCCTTTGAGTCTACATCTACACCCTCCATCTATACCTGCGAAGATGGATGGTTGAGACTGCTTTGCAACACATGTAATATGCCGCAAACCCTAATTTAGGGTTTTCCGTCCACAATGCTTGGTATGAACGGTTTTTTGGCAAGCTTAGGCCAATGACGACCATGCGGGGTCAGCCGTGGGTATTCCATACCATGCTTGGGGTGATGGAATTGATCTGGGGTCATCCAATCATGCTTACGGAGTTGGATGACTGCGATCAGATCATATCCGAACTGATACGTTCAGTGCCGGATGCTCAATCGGGCTAGTATAACACACCGAGAGGGGCTCAATCGGGTTAGTATAACACACCGAGAGGGGCTCGGGATAGTATAACATACCGAGAGTCAGCCTGTACGGGTATTTCTTACATGGTTTCATTATAGTGTTTGGAGGTTCGTGTTACTGTAAGAGTAACACTCGATCGTCATGCCGCATCGATAATGATTCATTATAGTGCTTAGAGGTTCGTGTTACTCTGTAAGAGTAACACTCAGTCGTCATGCCACACTGATAATGAGTACAGGAAATACAAGGCTGATATGAAATTCACAAGAAGGGATTGTTGCTACATGCTCCAACCGGAGGAATTTCATGTATTCACAGAATGGGATTGTTGCTACATGCTCTATTCTTGGTGAATTAAGTGAGGGAGCATCCAACACTTATAAACGGCTTTATCTTTTACAAGATGTCAGCGCATGATTTTTTCGGTTTTTACAAATTTAACCTTGAACGAAAATCCACCATCAACATTAAGTCCCCTGCCTAGCACATAATGGTTACACTATTTTGTGGTAGGCATGAGATGGTGACAGTTAAAGATAAAACTTATGAGGCAAAGTTAGATGTTACCAGGAGAGACGGGTCATACTGTCCTTGGAGTATGTCACGTTCAAAAGGCATATAGGAGAGCGTTCCCCTAGTATGATGTCGATCTTGCCTGCTTCGGTCGAGGGCCCGCTCCGTGCTTGCTCCGCTCGATCGTGGGGTTGTGCCTAATCGACGGACTGCTGCGCCTGCTTCGTTCGTGGGGATACTGCGCCTTCTTGATCGAAAGTGGGATTGAATTTCGTGAACATGATTCCCATGACATAAGAGAACCGTGTTGTGAAAATAAATGTGGTCCCGCCATATATGCTTGATTGAACGTGGGTCCCACATCGTGTATGAATGTCACCTTTATACCAGCCTCGTGCCCTTGACCAACACCGGTCTTGAAACTTGAGCAATACCGGACTTGTCACTTGATCAATACCAGACTTGAAGATTGAGCAATACCGGACTTGAAGATTGAGCGATACCGGTCTTGAAACCAATACCAGACTGAAACTTGTACCGGACTTGAAATCAATACCAGACTGAAACTTGAGTAATACTGGCGTTTGGACTTAATCCCAGCTTTCGTGCATTTCAACGTGTCTTGTCGTGCGTGACTACATGCTTCATGCGCTTTTCATATAAGTTCTAACTCCTGTCTTTTATTTCATTGTGGAATGAAGAAAAGAATTCCTGTTGAGGTGTCTTCTGGAGATAATGCTGGTACCAAGTCAGGAAGTGTTGGCAGCTTCAAAGATATGCCGAACATTGATGATGAGTTGTTCACCACGCCTTTTCAATTATATGAAAATATCCGTTCCACAAGATAACTCTTCTCCTACGACTTTAAGGTTTTTCATGCTTCGCTGGGCCGTCATGAAGAATGGATGATACGTATGTTGAGCAATGAGTGCATCAAAGATAAATTGACCGGAGCACAGATTATTGATGCATCTTGAGTGTTGAAACGGCTCGAGAGGATGTTAAAGTGGCTTATGGTGTGAACGTTGAGGTGGATCCTGGAGAGAGTGTTGAAGCAGGATTCTGAAGCGAACAAGGTCCCAGAGAGAGCATTGAGGCGGCTCTTGAATAGACCATTGAAGCAGCTTCTACTGGAGGGAGCGTTGAAGTGGCTTCCTCTTCAGTTCGATTTATCCTTGCGAATTCCATGATTCTTGACTGACCATCTTTCTCGTGTTGAAGAAGTCCTTGAATGACGGTGAAGGAACTTCATCCGAGCCTCGATCCCCAAGCGTGGTTTACATGGTTTGTTCGTAGTGGTTGTTGTCGAGCCAGGTATGGAACATCTTGGACGTTGTTTCATCATTGTGGGAGTCGTGCATGTGGTACTGGAGTTGGAGTTGACGGACGCGCAGGATGTCGTATCTCGGTGGTTTTCCTCTTGCTTCAGGAGGAACTTTACAGAAGGTGAAGGTTGTATCGCTTTGTTGGTGAGATATATGCCCCTACAAACATTATGAGGCTCTTCATTACCGGCAGGCTCTGGTTCTTTCCATCGGGGCATATGTTGTTGTAGATGAGCGTTCAACGACTCAGAGGATGACCAAAAGTGTGGATTCTCCAACATAGCATGATAGACATATACCACTGTCTGATAAAGTGACTCGCCCGGATCTTGTTCGACCACTGTCTGATAGAGTGACTCGCCCGGATCTTGTTCGACCACTGTCTGATAGAGTGACTCGCCCCGATCTTGCTCGATATGATGCGTGGACATCGTCATCTTCTTTGAGGCTGCTCCTTGCATCATGCTCGTACATCCTTATCTGGTTGTAGCCGCTACATCCACCCATGGAGGAGAACATGTCGTGACCGCTGGTTGCATCTACTAACATGTCGATGTTAGGTTGAGGAGGATCGTTTTGAGCAAAGACTGTTCAAGTCTCTCAAGTCTATGCAGCTTTCGATCTATCCATTTTTCTAACTCGCAACTCGTTGAACCGACTTGGATCCGGGTATGACATGTAGATGATGGGTGACCAATTTTCATCTAAATACGGCATTTCTTCATATCTCCAAGCGAATATGTCTTAGTAATTTTTGAGAAGTTCCACGAGCTCCGTGCGTTTATCCGTACTCAAGGTTGAGTGATGGAGATAGGCCTAGGAGATTCCCAACGATTTCAATCTCATCGAGTTGTGGAGTTGGTGCCCTCTTGTAGTGTTGTTATGGAATATCTAGCACTTGCTCTTGTGGTCCGTTGCTGTTGTAGCATTCCATTAGGTGGAGAGACTGGGTAACAGTCTCCACTGCTAATTGATAATGGCAGTGTCGGTATACCGTTTTCCCTTTCTGGTAATTGACAACGCCATAAAAGTTCGTTCCCTCTTCGTGTGAATGTGGGTCGTGGCTCCACAGGATGGAGAAGAATGCTTCGTCAACAAAGATGCATCGTGAGTACTATCCCTCAATGATGCAATCCGGTATTCTTCCTGAATTGACGCCCTGGGTAGTGGGATGCAACGAACTTGTCTGATTCTTTCCGCGGAGCTTTTCCTGTATGTGCTGGTTTGGTTTCCCTCGAAGTCCGTCATTGTGGTAGGATTCCGTACGACCTTGCCCGGGAGAACTTTGGATGTCCTGAGAGTCTTGAGAGTAATCACATTCGAAGACGCTCCTGTGTAGATAAGGGCCATATTGAACTCTGAATCCTTGATGCGTGCGGTGACATGTAGGTCACGGTCGTGACCTTCCTCTGGTTGATTGCAGCAAAACGTCTCCGCGCGCTGATTCTTCGAGAGGTGTGAAAGTTTGCATAAACTTTCCTCTAGAGAAACCGCTTCCCGATCCACCGACCTCGGTTCATAGTGAAACTATTGACTTGAGGAAGATCGTTGTGAGGATCAGTCCCCAGTGTAGGAGCCTCCATGACATGACCGCTCATATCTGATGTCGCTTCTTTGATCAGGTACATGGAGGTCCGTGCCGCTGAAGTACCTTCTCCGGTGCGTTGAATGCGTTCCTTTTTTGCTCCAGGGGCTGTCATGGTTCTTGTGGAAATCGATCAGTTAATATCTTAAGAAAAGTGAGTACCTCTTTCTGAGTTGCGGCCATATCCGTCTGAGTCTTAGCAAGAACTTCATGCTTCTCCATCAAGTCTGCAATGGTAATGGGGGATGGTCCTCCTCTCGTCCCTCCGGCTCCTCGTCCTGATGAAAGAGTGGAAGTTGTTGCTCTTGTGACTACCAGAGGTGTTACACTTGATGAGATGCCAGGATTTGCAGCTGCTCTGGCTCTGGTGATGGGAGGTGTTGTAATATCACTGCTGAGTGATCGAATTAAACGTTCCCATCCTCTGTACTCACATGTTCCTTGATTGATCTCTCCTTCCTCAAGCATTTTTTCACTTAGTTGAAAGGTCGATGCGGATTAAACAGTCTTCCGAGCTTTAATAAGGGTCTTGAGATATAAATCTTCCAGCAGGGATCCGTAAGATGCAGGCTCCAATTCTTTATCCGTTAGACGTTGTGGTACCCCGGACAAGTCTTTTCCTCTGTGGAGTTGCCTCGAATCTTCGTTGTCGGCTGGACCATGTTGTTCGTCTCTCCTGAGTCCCCTGTGATTACGCGCTCTTTCTGCATCTCCACCAGTAAAGGTGTGACTCCTGACTAAGGATCCATCGTTTCTTGCACTGTTTGAGTAGACGCCTGCCGACCCTTCTTATAATTGCGATGTTATATCATTCAAAAGGTGGAATGTCTCGCTCTGTCTTCTAGTGATACCGGCTTTATTTACCAAGACATCCTCAAGCATTCTAGCTACACTTCCCATGATATCTGAACCACCCGTGGTCTCCTGATGAGGATACATCGAAAGATGAAAACCGAAAAATTGAGGATTCATTTGCAACCGATAGATCAACCTCCCACTGTGGTCGCCAATTGTTTATGGGTGAAAACTACTCCTGCAGAATTTGGTAATTTGGGGTGTGGATGAGGAATGAATTTAAACCTTAAACAAATGCACTGCGCGGTGAGTGCTTGTAGATTCGAGAGATCAATCTGTGCAAGTCCGGCCTAAACCAATAAATGGCCGTTCCAGACTTGTTTCGGTCACAAAGTGAAGGAGATGGGGTTGATCTTAGGGAGGGAAGCGAAGAAGGTGTTGAGATTGTGAAGGTGTTGGCTTGCTTATAACTTGTAACAGAAAAGTGAGCAGGCTTATGGTTGATGCAAGCAAGCTCTGGGTGTTTGAATACGATTTGTATTAACACTTCGTTTTCTGTCTCGTCTAAACTTGTGTTGTTATTCTCCCTCCTATTTTTCCCTGTTGTTTTCTGTTGTTGAAAATAAGGAGGAGAACCTATTTATACAAGTCATTGAGCCTTATTCACGTTTCTCGTGGGAAGTGGAGGAAGTGGAGTGATGGAGTAGTGAAGTTGTGCGTTGGTGTCACATGACCAGTCTTGACCACTTCTCCTGTTCATCTCTAACCGTCCATGACTTCCTGACACGTTCTTGTGATGGCGCGTTGCACGCTGCACGCACGCCGTAAACCGCTGGACCAATACCCGAGTATGTATCCCCGAGTTTGTGACATGACCGATGTCCGGAATGCGTGGATCGTGGATCCACGAAAGATAGCATGTAATCTTTGAGTTGAATAACTTGTGTTATTCGGGAAGTTGATACTTGTGAAGTATCGTGTGTATTTTATGCAGTCTCGCATTATGGTGCGGTAAAGTGATGGGTAATGACTCCTCACTAACCAAATTACTCCTGACCAGGGTTGTATAACCAAGCTGGTGAAGTCGGACGGATGAGATGATCTTGAGACACTCATCTGCGACCGTTAATGGATATTGAAGATGAGCGCAAGCATGACTCTTCAGCTTGGTCGAAACCAAGCATAAGAAGGATTTTGGAGAGGACCGACCGGACGTGTATGTAGATGGCATGTTGGCGTACACGTCCATGCCTCACCGTCTCATGAAGGTGCGATCTAGGCCGCTCAGTTTGACCGGCAAAGAGGAGTGGTTGAGATCGGTTTGCGGCAGAAATCCTTGCCGCAAAGGAGTTGGAAATCGCATGACATTCCTGCACGCGTTTCGAGACGACCCATCTTGGTCGGTCTTGGTCGATCACTCCAGCATGTAGGTGGTAGGCTGGTGTTCACACCTATACCTGACTATCCCATGAAAACGTGATCTAAGCCATTCAAATCATCCGGTGAAGTTGAGCGGTCGAGATCAGTTTGCAATTTGGGAAGTGTAACCACGCATGTTTGGGCGGGCGTTTTGGATTAGCCGGGCATGATATGCCTTGGCCGATCACATGAGGAGGTAGATGGGCCCACGGTGGTCATGTTGGTATGACCGGACCTGCTTAATCTAATCTGTGACCCTCCATTCGTACCGGAGAAGATGGACGCGCGTGATGGCTTGAAACCCTAATTTTGGTTTTCAAAGCCGTGCGTCTCTTCTTGTTTGGGTGACGATTTTGTCACGGCCAAACATTGTTGGACTTGACCGATTGGTCAAGTGTGTAGGCGGGCCCACGGTGGTCGTGTTGACATGCTCTGGGCCCTTTGAGTCTACATCTACACCCTCCATCTATACCTGCGAAGATGGATGGTTGAGACTGCTTTGCAACACATGTAATATGCCGCAAACCCTAATTTAGGGTTTTCCGTCCACAATGCTTGGTATGAACGGTTTTTTGGCAAGCTTAGGCCAATGACCGACCATGCGGGGTCGGCCGTGGGTATTCCATACCATGCTTGGGGTGATGGAATTGATCTGGGGTCATCCAATCATGCTTACGGAGTTGGATGACTGCGATCAGATCATATCCGAACTGATACGGTCAGTGCCGGATGCTCAATCGGGCTAGTATAACACACCGAGAGGGGCTCAATCGGGCTAGTATAACACACCGAGAGGGGCTCAATCGGGCTAATATAACACACCGAGAGGGGCTCGGGCTAGTATAACACACCGAGAGTCAGCCTGTACGGGTATTTCGTACATGGTTTCATTATAGTGTTTGGAGGTTCGTGTTACTCTGTAAGAGTAACACTCAGTCGTCATCCCGCACTGATAATGATTCATTATAGTGCTTGGAGGTTCGTGTTACTCAGTAAGAGTAACACTCGGTCGTCATGCCACACCGATAATGAGTACTGGAAATACAAGGTGATATGAAATTCACGGGAAGGGATTGTTGCTACATGCTCCAACCTGGAGGAATTTCATGTATTCACAGAATGGGATTGTTGCTACATGCTCCATTCTTGGTGAATTAAGTGAGAGAGTATCCAACACTTATAAACGGCTTTATCTTTTACAAGATGTCAGCGCATGATTTTTTCGGTTTTTACAAATTTAACCTTAAACGAAAATCCACCATCAACACCTGTACCCTCGGAACCAATGGAATTTGGCAAGGGTTCGATCTGGGGCTCCTTATAATCGGTAGGTTGTTCAGTTGAATAGACTACCGATTATGGTATATTTCAAAACTCATCACATGAAGGATTTTAGAAAAAACTCATTTTGGGGCAACCCATAATCGGATGGTTTGGTAATATATTTAACTCCCGATTAACGCTGCATCCAAAGCGCGAACCAAGTGGTTACGGCTGGCTGTGTACCCTCAAAACCTATGAAATATGGCAAAGGTTGGATCCGGGGCTCGTTATAATCGGTGGGTTATATAATAATATACCCTACCGATTATGGTAGATTTCAAATTTCATCACATGAAGGATTTTAGAAAAAACTCATTTTGGGGCAACCTATAATCGGTAGGTTGTGGAACCTATTAGACTTCCGATTATGGCTACATCCACAGCTCAAGCCAAACGGTTATGGTTGGCCCTGCACCCCTCAAAACCTATGGAATTTGGCCAAGGTTGAATATGGGGCTCCTTATAATCGGTAGTCTTACGAGTTGGATAAGCTACCGATTATAAAAGGGATTATTAGCCGAAGTATCTACACAATAATCGGTAGGTATATTTTCAATTTAACCTACCGATTCACCTTTACCCTACCGATTATGGTGTTGGCTACCGATTATATAAGGGCATATTGGCCATTTCGAAAAATCGAAGATAAGGGGTAGCTTAGATTTACGTTTGGGTGACCTTTTTTGTCTTTTAGTGTCGCCCCTAATTCTTTTGGGGTCGCCCCTAAAAATGCAAGGATTTTTAAATGTGTATCCAAAAAAAAATTTGGTAAATGTGTATCCAAACGAATATAAATATATACAATTTCAGAAAGACTTCGACAAACAAATAAAGATATAAAATTTTAGAATGACTTCGACAAACAAAAATTCTATCATGGCTAGGAAATTTATGGAGAATTCAAGCTTCTCATAATACTTGCAGCGAGGAGTTCTTCATATCCCAACCGTAATAATAAAAATATCTAACTTCGGGCTGGGTGTTCATCATTTCCTAGCCATAACTTGTTGTTTAGGACTAGGAGTTCATCAATTCCTAGCCGCATGTAGTTCTAAAACTGAAAGCTGAATTCATAACCGAATAATTTTTTTTTTTTTACTCTAAAACAGAAATATATTAAGAAAAGATAATGCAAGAGGTACATACATCCCTTAACATGTCTGCATAAACTTCTGGGATGTTATCAAAATACTGAAAATAAGCTCTAGAAGTTCTAGCTTTGTTAGCTAGTTTATGAGCCACAGTGTTTGCGTTTCTTTTTACATAGCTGATAGAATTACTACTGATTGTACTTAGAAGGTGCTTTATTTCTAAAATAAGACCCTGATTCTCCCACTGCACATACAGGGTTGCACCTATTAGAGAATTTACAATATTTATACATTCTATTTCAAACACAACTTTGCTCAGATTTAAAGATTTAGCCCAGCTAATAGCTTCCTGAACTGCAAGACATTTTGTTCTTTCTGCATTTAGTCCTCTATTATCGTATCTGCCTCTGATTCCCCTGCAGGTACCTGTAGAATCTCGTCTTATTATCCCAATTACAAACACATTATTTTCTTTATTAAAGGAAGCATCAATGTTGATATTTAAATGGTTAATATGAGGAGGTTGCCATACCGGTGAAATGCTTAAAGATTGATTGAAATTATGATGAAACTGATAAGAATTCATGCTTTTGAAACATTGGTTGATTTGGTAATTTATGCTTTTTACTAACTTTAAAGTATTTGGGGTTGTGTTCCGAAATACTTTATTGCATCTACTCTTCCAAATCTCCCAAGTGATTATCATAACTCTAATTATCCATGTCTTCAATGAGTCTTGCTCCATTATGGTTGAATCTGAAAACCAATTGATGATCCAAGAGATAACTGAGTTATTGAATGCTAATGACATTTATGTTCCTAGCAAACCAAATTGCCCTAGATGACTCACAACCTATGATTAGATGATCTAGAGTTTCAGGCATTTGATTACAAATTGGACAGTTGGTTGATATATCTTCCTTATAGAAGCTCATCCTAACCATAGTTGTTATAATGTTTCTGAGGCATTTCCAAATGAAGTGCTTCACTCTATGTGGAATGTCACTTTTTGCTTCCACACTGTTTTTGGTACTAGGTGAGATTGTCTACTCATATGAGATAAAGCCTTATATGCAGACTTAATTGTAAAGGCACCTCTTCTGTCTGGTTCTCATATTATAGTATCCTGGCCATATTGAGTTAAGTGCATTTGCAAGATGAGATTAGTTGTATCTTCATCAAACACTTCTCTAACTAAAGAAACATTCCATTTTTTTTTGGATTTTGTAACATGGGATCAAAAACATGTACAATCCTAGCAGGTTCTGCATAGCTGTTGTTTGGTGTAGGAGGATGATCTCTTCCTGTGATCCATTTATCGTACCAAACTAAAGTTTTTGTGCCACATCTGACATCCCATACGTGATGCTTCCTAACAATATCCAGCCCCTGCTCTATTCCTTTCCAAATCCATGCGGAATTAGAGTGTTCTTCCTGGAGATACAAAAAATCACAATATGGAGAGTATTTTGGCTTCAAAATTTTGACCCATAACTGATCTAATTTTGTGCAAAGCCTCCAAGCTAACTTAGTTAGAAGAGCCATATTGAAATGTACTAGATTTCTAAATGCCAGACCTCCTTCGTATTTTGAGTTACATAGAGAACTCCAAGATATAAAGCTGATTCCCCTATTTGTTTTATGACCCCACCAAAATTTTCTTTGAATAGCATCAAGTTGCTTCAAAGTGTATTTTGGTAACTTGAAATTACCTATGTAATGTGTTGGGATTGAGTTTAACACTGTTTTGACCATTGTTGTTCTAGCTGGTTGGTTCAAAAGTTTAGAGTTCCAGCCACTGAGTCTGTTTTGAAAGATATCATTTATTGGCTTGAAAGATGATGATTTTGATTTGCCTAGCAGAATTGGCAATCCTAAATAGTTGTCTGATGTACAAAGCTGTTTTACTCCTAATTTTCCAGTTATTTCCATTTTCTGTGGATGCGATAAGTCTCCCGCAATAAAGGCTGCAGATTTTGAAAAGTTTATCATCTGACCTGATAAAGTTCCAAAATTATGCAAGATATCAAGAACAAAAGTGATGCTCTTTTGATCAGCTTGAAAGAAGAGTAAACAATCATCTGCGAAAAGCCGGTGGTTTACTGAAGGAGCTTCCTTTGTCTCCTTGACACCTTTAATTAAATTTTTATGGTCATCCAGAAACAAACTTCTTGAAAGAAATTCCATAGATATGATAAAAAAATATAGGGGGATAAAGGATCCCCCTATCGTAAACCTATAGTAGGAGAGTACTGATCACAAGGACTGCCATTCAGTCTTATAGCTATCTGAGTTGTCGAGATACATTGGTTAACCAATTCCCGTCATTCCATGTTAAATCCTAAAGACTGAAGCATCTGATCTAGAAAATCCCATTCTAATCGATCTAAAGCCTTGGACATATCTAGCTTTAAATCTATGTATCCTTTCTTCAATTTCGATCTCTTCATTGAGTGAATCAACTCGTGAGCTATAGTTATGTTGTCACTTATGAACCTTTTTGGGACATAGGCCACCTGAGTAGGAGAGATAATTTTATCCATTAGGGTTTTCATCCTAGTAACCATCAACTTAGATATGATTTTGTAAGAATTATTACAGAGACCAATGGGTCTGTAATCATTTGGTGTTGAAGGATATTGAGTTTTAGGTATGAGACATATAGAAGTATGATTTAGGTAAGATGGTAATTTCATAGTTCTAAAGAAATCATGCACCATGGAAGAAACCTGCAGGGAAGTCGTCTGGCCCCGGAGAGTTCCAATTATGCAAACTTTTGACTACGTCGTGGATCTCCTCTTTAGTAGGTATCTCCATAAGATTCACATTATCTGAAGAGGTTATTATTTTTGGTATGTGATCAAAGGAAGAATGCTGAAATAATGGTTTACTGGTTGTGGATATTTGCGAAAAATGACTGGTAAGAAGACTTGCCAAATCTTCTCTTGTGTGATACCACCTTCCGTTAGAGTCCCTTAGAGAAACTATGTTGTTTCTTGATCTCCTTCTATTAGCAAAAACATGAAAATAAGAAGTATTATTATCAGCTTCTTTGACCCAATGATCACAAGATTTTTGTTGTTAAAATTCTGCTTCAATTTTCCTCCGATAATTTATATTTTTGATAATGCAGTCTATTTGAGAACTGATGTGATCATTAAATGGTAATGACTGCAGTTGATACAATTTTTGCTTTAGCTGATGTATTTGATTTTCTATATGTCCAAATTTTAGTCTCTTCCATCTACACAAATTTTGCCTTGTAAAGGAGAGTTTTCGTTGAATATCATTTTATGAGGAAGAAGCTGATTGAGATTTCCATGAGACAAAAATTAGTTGAGTGCAAGATGGATCTTGCAGCCAATATTTATAGAATTTCCAGCAGTTTCTGGGTCTTGTACAATCTGCTTCTGTCACTAAGAGAATCGGGCAATGGCTTGAGCCTAAGAAAGGTAATGATACAGAGTAGAATCTGGATACTCAATTTGCCAATGAGCATTATGTAGAGCCATATCTAGTCTTGATCTTTTATAACCCTTTCCATTTATTCTATTGGACCAAATATATTTGCTTCCTACAAAACCAAAATCCTTAAGACCAGCAACATCAATAGTGGCATAAACCCAATTATTGATAGATGTTTGATCTGAGGATTGACCATTTGAAGTAATGTGAATATTTAGATCACCTAAAAGAACCCAGGATTGAAATTTTTTTTGACTAAGATCTCTAATGAAGTTTCATTGCACTTTTTTCAAATATGTATGAGTTGAACCATAGATGCAAGAAAGAAGCCATTTTTCTTTTGAAGGATTTTACTAAATCAATAAGTGAATCATGTTGTCCTGTGTACAAACTACATCACATGGAAAACCATTTTTCCATGGTAGAATGATACCACCAGACAATCCTATTGAGTTAACAAACAGTGAATTAGGATAGCAGTATGGCCTGGTTAAAAGTTTTGCTTTATCCTCCTTAATCTTAGTTTCAACAAGAAACATTATGTCTGGATTATGTTGAGAAACGATGTCAGCTAGGTGATATCTAGTTTATTTTGAAGCAAACCCTTGTACATTTCAACTAAGAATTTTCATAGTGATAGGAAATCTAAAATCTAAAATTATTGCAAGTATTAAATGGAAGATTGCAAGTAGATTATTGAAGTAGAATTTATAATAATAGGTATGGTGAAAGATTACCTGACTATCCGCACTTGAGGATTTGCCTTTGAATCTCTTTGAGTAGTTTTGCTTAGACACTGTCCCATGATAAGAAGGAAGGGAGTTCGGTGAATCAGTATGAGTATCACTAAATATCAGGGTGTTGTCATTGGATTGATTCAATTGACTCGAGGAATTTTGAATTGATTGGGTAGGTTTTTCGAAATGCTTAATTAAGCTTTGAAGTGGCTCTTTGTAACACAGAGTTGGATGAATAGAAGCTAAATCTAGGTTATCCATATTATAATTGTCAAAGATAACATCAAATTCCCCCATATCCAAATAATTTCTTAGTACATTTGAATCAAATCCCTCCTCCATATTTGCATCATTATTCCCCATGAAAATTTCTCGATTGATATTGGTGTTTGAAATGTACTCTAAGATGTTTGAGGTAACTATGTTGATTTTTGGAGAGGATAAAGAGTCTACACCCTGAAATTTACTAGGACCTCCTTCTTCCATTCTAATTCTCTTTCCTTGCCTATGAACAATAGCATCCTTATCTCTTCCTCTATTAAATTGTATTTGTATCATACCTTGTTGATTAAATCCAAGAGATACATCCGATTCATCCCGAGTTTGTGAGTTGACTCCATGATTCAACATTTGATTTTGTACATTAGTATAGGTAATCGTTTGCGAAGAAATTTGTGCAGCGCATCCTGGATTAATGAGGCTTTCTAGTACTTGGTGTTGCACTGCTATTTCCTGAGCCTCATTAATTGCATGCATGTCTTCATCCGTTACAGGAGCTGCATGTTCACTAGCCGCATGTTCGTTAGGGGCATGTTCAATTTTTTGCTCCACCACTATTTGAGATCCCCTACTGTTGCTTGTTTTAACACCTCTAGTGTCTGGATTATTCCAAGAAGGAGGATCCAAAATATAACTTGAAGATAGATAAACTTTATACTGATGGAGTAAGAAGTTTGCTATTACTTCACATTCTTGGTCCTTGTGATGAATTGTGTAGCAGTACCCACAAAGATTAAATGGCTGCTTCTCATTGAAAATCCTGATCCACACTGGTTCTCCTACTACATTAGTCATCCAAAATCCCATTCTTAATGGGTCTCTTACATTTATAAGAACTTTAAATTTTTGAACCTTTCCTTTTGGGACAATACAATCAGGAGGATCTAGCTCTTTAACTTCACCCATTGTTGATGCAATCTTTTTAACTATCAGGGGATTAGCAAAATCGTGTTGCATGTTGTATAGTCTCAACCAAAGAAGTTGTTTTGTGAGATCGACACTACTCTTTGGTATATTAGGGTTCCATGGCTCCATCACAAGTAAGTCTCCCTCTATAAACCATGGACTGAGTTTAAAGACCGTATCATACTCCTCCTGGGTATAAAATTTAATCATATAACAATATTCCTCTTCTTCCTTCTTGATATATATATGTATGTACTCTTTATCCACAATTTTTTAAGATCCTTATCTAATTCAGTTATTGTGTGATCTTTGCATGAGTAAACCTTTCAGAGAAATTTGATCCCATAAGGTGGCTCTTTGGATTAAATCTTTAGTTGACAGGATAGGTTGCTTGAGTGCTTTGAGTCTTTCCGAAAGAGATGTTTTTTCCATAACTTGTTGAACCTCTATAACTTGGTTCTCTATTTGGAGACTAAGTTTTCTGGCAAATAAAATAATATTAAATATGGGAAATGAAGATGAAGGATTTTCAGAAAGTTGATATTGTATCTTCTTAGAAAGACAGCCAACGACAGTGTGAATCGGAGATTTAAAGTGAGAATCAAGTAAAAGGTATGATATTGATGATGAGACAGATTGGAAAAACCACTTTATTTGTCTGCAGGAAAATCTACAAAGTGCTTCCAATCAGGACCTAAAATAAATTAAGAAATAGTCATTAGAAATCTCATAAAAGATATCAAAAGGTATATAAAAAGAAGATTAAAATATTTAGAGTGTGAAATATGAGATTAAAGTATATGAATTTGTTATATTTGATGAAGAAAAAGATTCTGATTTAACTCCGAGTTAGCGAGTCAAAAGCTTAGTGAAGTTTCTCATCTCGTGGTGTGGTCCGGTGGAGTCTATACGTATTTGGCATGGGTTGGGGACACTGGCCTTCATAACCGAATAAAACATATACATTCTTAGACTTGGATTATTACCACTGCCCAAAAAATACTTGCATCACATGAAGATTTGTAAACGAATAAGATTCTCGACCTTCCCTATGCAACTCTCTGGTTTTTCTAAAAATATTAAACCTTCAATAATTTCTTTTGTTGTAAATCCCTTTGGCTTCTTCTGTTTTACTTTTAATTCGGTTTCTTAGAGCAACCGATGGACCAATATTTATTTCGTTCATACCTTCTTTTCAATTTCATCATTCTCTTGAGATTAAAAATTCACAAGTACACATCCACTCTTATTCTCTTGGTCCACTAATGACAAGTGCACACATTTGTTACTTTGGTTTGCACTAATGAAATCTAGTGATGAGGGGTTAGAGTCCTATCATGTTTTGGCGTTACTTGTTAAGTGCGCTTCTTCTTTTCATTTGGTCGATTCATAAAATGTGTTAAGAACCATGTTCAGTGCATATTAAAGCAGAAATGTTTACAAATAAGTAAATTAAGATTTAATATTTTTTGTTCATTTTTAGATCCAATAACAGCTAAGAATCAAGACTATGACCTAGCTGTTAAAGCCTCGCAGTATTACAAAGGTCAATAAGGAGGAAGCTCAAAAGGTTAAGGATTGTCAAGGAATCAATACATAAAGGAAGAAGAAAATCATATCAAAAATCATGTCTGATTATGAATCTGATAGTTCTACTGGATCTCAAGATGAGTCATGCATGTTGGCTTACAACCTTCAAGATCCAACAAAGACCACGTGGATATGTTCTAATAGTATGATTGACTATATCCAAGGCTTTGAAGAACTAAGAACTAACCTCATAATGACGATCCGTCATCAAGATTGGCTCAAGGATAGAATTGACGAAACAAAATCCGATCTTGAAGGTATGAAGGTTCAAGTTGAAAAACTTGACAAACATGAAGTGGTTGCAGACAAGTCCCTGGAGACATGCTTCAATAGTTTGAACACTGAAGAAACTTCAGTGAACAATAAGAGCACCACTAGAGATTAAGTTATATGCTGTAATATTTAATCTAAACAAAATAGACATCAGTTTTTTATTTATTTCAATTATTGTATAAGGTCTATTGCTGAATAAAACTTTCTATTATGTATGAATAAAATTATTATTTTATAATTTTTTTGTGATAGTTTTTCGATTACATAGCCTGTGCTTGAATGTTTTATATTATTGTTATGTGTTTATGGGATGTTTGATTTCGGTTTTCTTAACCTTAATATTCGATCTCATATGATGTGTGAACCCTTATGGTTTGTGTGGCTTTTTGATTTAGCGGGATTAAGTTCTAGACCATGTTGGTAGGCTTATCAAAGGATCATTAGGTGTTCCGATTGAAACTCATATGTGAAAAAGTCACAATATGTTGAAACGATTTGTGTTTAACATAAAATCATATGTGTTTCGGGGTTTCAACTTTTGCTATTGGCACGCATTAGTTAAAACCGATTCAACCTTTCTCTGGTAAGGGTTGATTTTGTTTTTATTCTTTTGTTCTTGCGAGAGGATGACAACACAATGGGGGAGAGATCTAACTTGAACTTGCGCTTAATGATATATCTTTCTGTGGAGAAGAGGATGCGGATTCTGAGGTAACGAATTTGTTAGTTAATCGTTTTCTTGTTTAAGAAAAGCATGAGTTTATTGCATATATTTTGCTTTTGCTTAACAAAATTCGGTACAATTGACGTTTATTCCATTATGTATGTATGGATGTATGTGTGTGTGTGTGATTCAATTGTTTCCGGTTAAGAAAAACTAGTTTGATATCCTTCTTTATTGTTTGGTATCAATTGTTTTAGACTTAACGAAATTTCGGTGCAATTGCGGTGCAATTGCGGTGCTTTAATGTATATGTTTGTTTCAATTGCTTCCGGTTAAGAGAAATAATT
This sequence comes from Papaver armeniacum, assembly GCA_023531295.1. Classification (NCBI taxonomy): domain Eukaryota; kingdom Viridiplantae; phylum Streptophyta; class Magnoliopsida; order Ranunculales; family Papaveraceae; genus Papaver; species Papaver armeniacum. The sequence goes on from JAJJWW010009983.1 coordinate 148,233, forward strand.
GTGAAAGTCAATTTATTTGGTTTGTATGTATTGTTTATGGCTTACCAAAATATGGGATCATTTTTTTAGTCCAATTTGATTCTGGATAAGAGAAACTAAGTTAATTCTGATCTTAGTTAGACTTATCAAAGTAAAGGATTCGGTTATTCAAGTCTAATCGAATGACCTGACAAGAAATATTAGTTAACTAACCTAGTACTTGTCTTGTCTAAAATGTAAGGTCTAAGTTATTGTCTGAATAATTAGAGGCATGATGAGAAAAATAAAGTTAATTCTGATCTTTATTTTGGTCTTATCGAAATAAGCGATTGTATTTGTGCAATCGGTTTAGCAAGGGAACTAAGTTTCTTAGTCAATTTGTTAAACTATTAGGGAAAATTGCTTCGGGCAATTGTTTCCTTGATAACATATTAAAACCAAATTACTTGCAGTTTCGGTTTTGATATTGGTTATCTAAAATGGTATGTGAAACCTTCGTGCTTAACTTTTATAGGTTGTACAATTCTTTTAGATTTGTAAGATCCTTTCGTTTTTGTATTTGCTCGGACCTTTGTCATTTTGTGACAAAAAGGGGGACAAGTATATGGAATAAACAAGTGATTTGTTATCACTTAGTAAAGGACAATTGTGCTTAAACGTTATATCTAACGAAAGAGTAAAGCATTGACTAAGGGGGGGAAATATATCATATGATGATTGTAGTTATTTGGACTACAAATGGAAAATAAAAAAGATGTGCGGATTGTAAATCTACCTATCTTACCTTTAGGGGGAGTATTAGCTTTGTTATTTAAATGTCAACAACGACATTTATGGATTGAATATGCAGGTTATTGTGTTGTTGAAACTTGGAATCAAGCGTATGTATAATGAATTTTTTGTAATTTGTTTATCCATATGTATTAAGAGTTTTGTCACTAAAATTGACAAAGGGGGAGATTGTTAGAGCATAGCTCGGTTGAACCCACCGAGCATTGGTATGTCAAGTTTGGTTGTCGTATTTTAGTGAATCAAACCTCAATTAAAGAGTCGCTTGATTATATACTAGAGACAACTTCGTATAGGTTAAGCTAGAAATATTAGGATTATGAGACATACAAGTATTACTCGAAGACTTGAAGAATGTAAAGAAGTAACAAGCTACATTGACGACATCATCCTTCCTTTTGAGGTTAGTAATATTGTGACTTGAACTGTTTCATTCCTAACGTATCTTTCAAGTCGTGCTATATTGAAAACATAAATGCGAAGCTGTGAATGATTATACTCTAGTAGACATAGTGTTAAGGATTAGAATACGAAGTATAACTCTTATCTTTTGAACTTCGTATATAAGACATCGGCATAATTGTATGAATGTTATTGTGATTATGTGTATGGGTATGAGTGAAGATTTCCTCCTAGGAAACACTGTTTACATTCGTTTAAAGGAAGTACATTCATGAGCTTATTTTATGAATCGAAAGGGAAATCGCTAGGCTTATTGGTATTTGTTATTCATTGCACCAATATGTGTGAGTTAGTAGAACCGATCATAAATTGTTATGTATCTTGGTAAAACTAGTCACAATGTCTGACTTATGTATTGGTATGACTTTTATTAGTGTAACCGATCCTAAGTAATCACCTTAGATGGTATGATCGATATTTGTAATTAGTGTAACCGATCATGGTAATTGGTATGACCGATCACAAAATAGTTATAATCGATCCTTGTAATTAGCGTAACCGGTCCTGGTAATTGGTGTAACCAATCCTAGTGACTAGTGTAACCGATCACAAGTAATACCACGAGAATATGGTAACCGGTCTTGTTAATTGACGTAAGCGATCCTGGTAACTGATGTAACCGGTCCCAATAACCATATTAAGGTAGACTCGAACCTTGTGTTTGGTAGAACCGTAAACCCATTGTTAGAGCATAGCTCGGTTGAACCCACCAAGCGTTGGTATGTCAAGTTTGGTTGTCATATTTTAGTGAATCAAAACTCAACTAAAGAGTCGCTTGATTATACTAGAGACAACTTCGTATAGGTTAGGCTAGAAAGATTAGGATAATGAGACATACAAGTATCACTCGAAAACTTGAAGAATGTGAAGAAGTAACAAGCTACATCGACGACATCATCCTTCCTCTTGAGGTTAGTAATACTTTAACTTGAACTGTTTCATTCCCAACGTATCTTTCAAGTCGTGCTATATTGAAAACATACACTAGTGGAAAATGAATTTTTAACCACTTCTTGGGATTTAAGAAAACCACTGTGTTAAGAAGAATAAAATAATAATGTCGTGACCGGAAGTCGTTTTTGCGCTAAAAAAATTAAAAAGTAAAACTTGTTCCAAACACAATGGTTATTCTGAGGGGTATATTTGTAAAATCATCGAGCTTGTCGGTAGACTGTAGGAACGACTATGAGGGTCTGAGTTTTCAGTGAAGCAAATTTTAATCTATTTTGAGATTTGGGCTTCTATTTTGATCCAATGGTTTTTAACATTTCACTTATTTATACCTCAGTATCGGGTCCAAGCAAAAAAATCTTATCTTCTTTTCACGCCTCTCTCGCCTTCTTTCACCCTTTTTTTCTCTCTCACCAAACCCTCTTGAAACCAAGTCTCTGATTCCTAGTTAGCAATTCGGGATACGGCAAACGTACGGAACGATAAACATACGTGTATTATTCGGATTTGTAAAAATCATAATCCGGTCAAGAATCCGGTCAACGATTCGTAGTTCGGCAGTAGTTAGGAACGACATACGTACATGTATAATTCGTTTTAGAGATATGAATTCGGAATGAAAAGTTCGACTTAACATATGTAGTAAATTGATAAGAATTTATCACCTTAGAAGATTAATTTTCATATATCTTTGGGAGTAAGGTTGGAAAACACATTTTAATGTGATTTTGCTGTGAAAATATATGAGAATCTAGTGGTGAAAATATAGTATCTTTAAAATAAATATATTACTTGCCATAAACGGGCCATCAGAATAATGGTTTGGTGGATGATGTAGGTCAAATCGTGGTGAGTCAACACAGACAGAGTCAAATCATACCGAATCAGTCAAACGAATAATCCGTGAATCTGAATTATTCGCGTATTATCCGGGAAGCTCACATTGTCCGCGTATTGGGTTCGTAGTTTGATCCAGACGCGTATAGTTCGCAAAATGTATCAATTCGCGAATCAATCGCCAAATTTCTAACTAGGCTCTGATTTCCTTGGTAATTTCTCTCTCCGATAAAGAGAAATGATGAAAAAGGAGATCTGAAAATGAATAAGAAGAAGAAGAAGAAAGAGTTGCTGAAGAAGGTAAATCAAATCTCAAAATCTCTTCACAGAGTTTCAATAAATGTCAAAATCGAAGATCACATGAACCAATTTGTGAAATTAAAAGTAAATTTCAGTAAATCCATAATTTGTTCTTTAGGTTTGAAAATTCAACATAAACAGGTATAAGTAGGGTTTTAAAACCCCTGTTTCTTCTCCTACTCACTCTTTTTGTTTTTCGGCAAAAATTAATTTTCATTTTTTTTTATTCACAGGTATTGTCAGCATCTATAGGATTCCTTGCGGATCTTTGGTATAATTTTTTTTTAGTTAAAGTTGATTTGATTTTGTTAGCGCTATTGTTGGTATCGGTTACAATTTCCTTGGAAATCTGTTTTCATTTAGGTTTTTTGTTAGTTTGTGAAATAATGTTTATTTGGATTATGCGAAAGGTTCTGTTGTTGATGTGGGGTTTGTGATATCATGATCGAAGTTTCTAAAATATCCAGTAAAAATAAGAGAAAACCTTGAGTTTTAGTTGAAACCCATGTTAATGACTATGTCGGTCAGAACTGATATGGACTAGGGGGTGTATGTTTGTATTAATAGTAATCTTGAAGTCAAATCACATCCAAGTGTATACGCACTTCCTCTTTATGAATCCAATTTATAAGGTTGTTTACCTTTGTTTTTAGGCACCAGTTTTTAGCCATCTTAACAATCTAATTTATACGACAAGAAAATCATATCTTTGAATCATTTTTTGATGTCAATGCTAGATAATTACTTGCTGAAGGAATTCACCTATTTTGATGGGTATATGTAAGGTGGATCCAGCCCTGGCTGCTGGGAGTGCAGCTACAATAAAGGCCTTTTAGTTGACATCCATATAATACTTCTCTTTCGTTCTTATATTTTTTTATCTTTCCTTTTTGTTTTTATTTGTCTATGTGCCCGTGAATATTTTTACTTGTCCTGACTAGCTCATTGCATATTCGTATTCGTAGTACCTGTTTAGAGTTGGGGATATCCGTAGAGAAGTTGGTTTACCTTCTGGTGTACACAACATTGTAACTGGATTAATTCCCGAAGCTGGTGCAGGTACAATTATATATCTAGTCCAAAAACCTGTTTTTATGTGTTTGTGTGCTTGCTTCTCTAAGTCGTGTAGTTGTATGTATTTTCCATGTGATTAAATGTAAAGGCCTTGAAATGGTTGGTTGGGACTGGGTTTTGGCATTTTGTTTTAAAAATCTCCCAAGAGATTAGGCCTAAATGTGAATGCTTATAGAGATCCATATGTGTTTACTGCATTTGCGAATCAATCTCCACTAATTTCAACATTTGTATCCCACAACGGGTATTGAGATGGAGATCATGTAATAACTAACTCTCGACTTAATGCTTGAATTTTTCTTCTTTTTATCTTCTCTATGTACATGAAGAGCTGAACACATGGTCGCCTCTTTATGTTATCAGGAAATAAGTTAAAACCAAGGATTTCAGAACTGTCATTGAGGTATATATCTTCTTTACAAGTTAACGAACACTACCATTAGCAGATTACAACTGCATTCTTCTCTGATTGTTGCTTGCAGCACCTACTTGAATTGTTTATTATCAAGTCGGATTTACACTTCGTTTTCCCTCCCCTTATGACCAGTTTCAGAGCTTTCGGTAGAAGTGTATTTGCTTTGTCATTTATAATTCATTTTGGATAGCACTACTAGATAGGCACTTATTAGAATAGCAATTTGAAGTAAAAGTATGCGCAATTTATGCTTTTATGAAAGTAAAAAATGGTTGGTTACTATTTCATTGAATATGTTCTATCTTAATCATCAGTAGGTGTAACTGGTCTTGATCTCCTCCAACAACTATTTACCTTGCGAACTTGCAGAGATATGTAATGATATTTGTGATGTTATAGCAAAAATGCATATGGTCGATAATAAATGCTTGACACCAGTATTTGTGTTGTTAACTGCAGGAGAGATCTTCCTGTATACTTAGCAAAAGGAGTGCTCCGTGCACTTTTCTTGCAAGCATTAGGCCAGGTACTATATTGCTCATCGAAGTTATTTGGTTTTATATGCATATATGTGTTTATTTTTATGTAACATTCACGCTTGCAGTAAGCTTGTCTTTAATTTCAATGGGTTATTCACTTTGGCATCAATCCACCTTGCTTGCAGTAAATGACTTGTTTGTTGCTTTTTACGTAATCTGTTAGTTGTGAATTGGTGTAGTGCTTGTTGAGAATTTTTGGTTCCTTAAACAAGCTCTTGTCTGTAAGAAGCCAAATTTTGTGTTTAGATCAACAAGCAGTTGTCTGTTCATGTTCGTTTCATCTTTTAACAAGTCTTGACCTCTTATAACCAATAAGAAATTGTGTAGTTGTAATACCCGTTATTTTTATTTACGATTTGGGTCAGATATTGCTCGACTAATTAGTTAACCTTGTGATTTGGGTTTTTGTAGAGTCGTTTTGTTTGCCTTAGGCTAGTAGGTTATACACTTGAACTTAGATACCTATAATACATTCTCTTATCACTTAGTAAAATGTTAAGGTGTAAATATAATAACCTAATTATTGTTAGATGAACTAATGGATTTAAGGAAAATAAAAAGATCATAAAAAGAATAAAATAAATAATAAATATTTATATAATTGTGGTAATTAGTAGTATTAATTTATATAGGATTTAGAATAAAGTAGAAAGAAAGGGAACGAGAGAAGTTAAAGAAAACCAAAAAAGCTAGAGAGAAAGAGAAGGAGATGGAGCTAGGATTTTTAGGGAGGAAGACTATGGAAAATCAGTGGAGGCTTAATATAATTGAGGTAGAATGTTTAATCCCTTTCTCTTTGTGTTTCTTTGGTATACTTTGATTTTTATTTATTTTAATCTTATATCATTAGGGTTCTAAAATTTATATGTATAATTAGATGCATTGGATTGATTATCGGCCTTTGATTATTGGTAGGTAACATAATTGGGTATCACTAGTTAAAATCTAAGAATAATCCACCGTAAATTCACCGTTGAATGTTTGTTTGAATTTGAGTGATAGCTTCTGAATTTCTGGACAGTTTCGTTGTGCTGTGGTTTCGAAGTTCTTAGGAAGTCTTAATGATGTTAAAATGATTTGAGGTCTTAACAAAAGTTGTACATAAACAACTTATCTTTCATTTTGCTTTGGAATTGATTGATTTGAGATTAGTATGAAATTATTGTGAATATTCTTCTAATATGATGTTATCCCAATTTTTAAAATGATCATATAAAACAAATATATTTTGTTTGAACCGTTGGTTTGATGTGAATTTTGGATATGTAATATATGAATGTGTCAAGAATGTCCTTGTAAAGTTTTAAGATGATCAGATAAAGTTATTAGCATGGAACATATAATGTAATGTGGCTGCAGTTAACTTTTTTGCATAAATTCTTGAAAGAGATTCATGTTGTAAGCCATGGTTGCTTGTTTGTATAAAAAAAATGATTTCCAAAAGGAAATGAGCCCATGTTTTTCTATTATATGGAATATGGTTTCATGCTAACGGCGGGTAATGATCCCCGAGAGTTAAATGGGTAATGATCCCCATGGGAACTTGTGCTTCCCGACCATCGATGGCGGCTGTCCGTGCCGGTAAACGATAGGTGGTGTACGAACCAAGGTTTTCATACCGTGAATGAAACGGGTAATGATCCCCGAGAGAATATGGGTATGATCCCCATAGGAACTTTTGTTCCTGACCATCGATGGAGGCTGTCCGTGCCGATAAACGATGGGTGGGTGTACGAACCAAGGACATTCGTACCATGAACTCAATTGTTAAAACCTAAATTGGCAGATTTGTCGAAATCATTATTGATGTTTTGAACTCAATTATGAAATCTAATTGGATGAACTATTGAAAGTATTATTGGTATTATGAACTCATGATTGAAGGATGATTTGTTGAAATAATATTAATATTGTGAAGTTTTGTTTTGAAATCTTAAGATGATTTGTTTGAAACAATATTTGTATTGTGAATTCATGATTAAACAAATGTACTTGTGTGGTGATCATGTTGGGTGGGTATCTATATTAGTGATTTTCTCGAAATTATGTCTTATGCTCATGTTGTATGTTATTTGACTCATTGACATTGTTATGCATGTTTTGAGATTGGGAATGCATTCTATTGAGCTATCATCTCACCCCAATTGACATCCTTACAGATTTATCAGAGTTGTGCAGCGGAAGCTAGGAATGAGTAGCTTAGTGATTGAATTGTTTCCTTGTATTTGATTGAAATGTGAATCGATATCAAATGTTTCATGTATAATATTGTGAAGTATAAATATACCTAAGAAATGATATTTTTCCTATTGATTAATTTTGATGTATTAATTTGATTTAAATAAAAATAAATAAATAAATTTCCAAGTCTCTTTCCGACTCCTAACTCTTCGAGTTATGATCTCCATATGGGTTTGACCTTGGTCTGGAACTCGGGGTGTTACAGTAGTGCTTGTATCTTCTTGAAGCACATGTACAGTGGTGTTGGTATTGAAGTGGTCAATAAATTTTTTAGGACATACTTTGTTGTTAGAACTTTGTTTCTTATTTTTAAAGCAGTTATAATTTTTTTATTAAACTTCTAACGCCGAACTTATTTTTGCTGCAGTATACTATTCCGAACAGTTGGGCAGCTCATTTTATCATCTTTTTGCTGGTTTTAGCTCTTTTTTTGTGTCTGTAAGTTGGGTTCATGTGATTATAAGAAAATTAATCTTTAAGAATGCTTAAAACTTAGAATGGTATGAATTCAGTACTTGCCTAGAGTTTTTCGGGGGTTTTGACCTAAGTGTCAACCTGATTCAAATGTAAATTGAGTTACTGTTGTAAACAAATTTGAATTGAATGGTGAAAGTTTTGATATCAAATGAGCTTCTATTGAAATTTGGTTTAATGAATTTCAAATTTTAGTCAGTCAGTCAGAAATAAGTCAGATGAATCATCAAATTTTCCAAAATAGGTTCAGTCAGAAATACCAGTTAGACTGGGATTTTTACGAATCAGATTTTTGAAGATATTCAGCCCAGATAAAACAACTACTCAAAACTAGCGATTTATGTTTAAGTTGCCTATTATAAAACTAATCAAACCACCACGTTTGTCAGTTTTATTGACTGACTGTCAAAGGAAGTCATTTTGTTTTTTAAAGATTTTAACCTTTGTGAGACACAGTCGTTTTGGAAAAAACCACTTCTAGATTCCAACTGATGAAAACAGTCGTTTTTGGCGGAATTAGCTCTTGTCTTGGCAGTGGTTTAACTTTCTTTTTCCACTAGTGATAATTACGAAGTTATGAATGATTATACTCTAGTAGACATAGTGTTAAGGAATTAAAATACGAAGTATAACGCCTATCTTTGAACTTCGTATATAAGATATCGACATAATCATATGAATGTTATTGTGATTATCTGTATGGGTAAAGGTGAAGATTTCATCATAGGAAACAATGTTTACATTCGTTTAAAGGAAGTACATTCATGAACTTGTTTTATGAATCAAATGGGAAATCGCTAGGCTTATTGGTATTGTTATTCATTGCATATCTTTGGATTACCAATATGTGTGAGTTAGTAGAACCGATCATAACTTGTTATGTATCTTGGTAAAACTAGTCACAATGCCTGACTTATGTATTGGTATGACATTTTTTTTAGTGCAACCGATCCTAAGTAATCACCTTAGATGGTATGATCGATATTTGTAATTGGTGTAACCGATCCTGGTAATTGGTATGACCGATCACAAAAGTGTTGTAATCGATCCTTGTAATTGGTGTAACCGGTTCTGGAAATTGGTGTAACCAATCCTAGTGACTAGTGTAACTGATCACAAGTAATACCATGAGAATATAGTAACCGGTCCTGGTAATTGACGTAACCGATCCTTGTAACTGATGTAACCGGTCCCAGTAACCATATTAAGGTAGAACATATCCTTGTGTTTGGTAAAACCGTAAACCCATGATTAGTATATTGATATTTGATCAATCACATAGTTCTTGGAAATCAGATGAACCAGTTCTAACTTGTTTGGAAGTGTGGTATAATCAGTTCCAAGATTGTAAATATGAAAAAGGATTTACAAAGAATAAGATGTCGACGTACTTTGAACATGTTCTGTAACTCTTATCTTTTATTGTTCAAAGATATTCCATAAATAACTAAAGGAGATCCCGGACCGAAATAAGTTGAGAATCTTTCAATTAAGGTTGTTAATTTTATATGCTTTTAATTACCAGCAATTAAAATGCATATCTCTGGAAAATAAAAATTGGTAATGTGTGTTAGAGAACTGCTCGGTCGAACTCGCATGCGTTGCTATCTCAAGCATGTTTATCAATGTTAGTGATCAAAACTATAAGTCTTGATTTATAGCTTATCTATAGATGTCTCAGACTAGGACATAAATTGTTTAGTTGAGCTTAGTTTTCATGGAGTTCATCATTTGAAGACGAAGAACTACTAAGAGGAGCTTGTGGAACTTCTTCGACAAAAGATATGTGGAGACTTGAACTCATCTATCACTTGGAAAGTCGATTTCTACTATCTCTTATATTGAGACATAAGTCGTGTCAAGATATAGTTTTCTCTATACACATTTGAGATTTGAGATTTCGAGCTGAGTATATCTCGCATACATATTTCTCGAAATATGTGTTGGTAAGTTTTTGATTCGACCAAGTTCATCTTATATCATGAGATAATTGTCGAGTAACATCTTACATGGTTTGTGTGATACAATCATTTGATGTAGGCTTGAAATGTTTCGATAATGATTATTTCAATATCTTGAAAATTTCTTTGATGCTAATAGTGTGTGAAAATGACTATTATCATTATACAAGAATGTTTCAATGATTGAAATAAAGAGTTTAGAATCTTATAACCATATTTGGACATAAGCGTAGTGTGTTCGCACATTAGAGTATAAGTCCGAAACTGGGAACCTAAAGTATGCATACTTGTGTGTATACAAAAAGGTTGTAGGAGACAGGGTAAGTATGCGTACAAGTACGCATACTGGCGGAAGCTCACGTCAGAATGTCTCTTTTTATCAAAAGAATTTCACTATGCAGTACTAAACATTGTCTACAAAGACTGTGGGTTATGATTTGTGAACGAAGAAATCAGGAACACAAATTATCTTGTGCTCTTTTTATGTTCTTTGAAAAACTTGTAAAAACGGTCCCTTGGGTTTCTTTCAATATTGTAAGATGTAAGAGTAGTTGGAAAAAAACTCTTTCTTGGTGTCATGGTGAGCAAGAAATTGTCCACCTCAACACAGCTTAACTGTGTTGGAACTGCATCCTCACCAAGAAATGCCCTGCTATGTATATGGTGAGGGAAGCACAAGAATTGGGGCGCACAGATTATGTTCGGTAAGGCTGCAGAATTCGATTGGATTCTTCTAAAAAGGTATGTCTATAAACTTGAGCAAGATTTGTGTTTTTATTTGCTTAGAGTACTTATAATGATCCATGTACCTTGCTTATCGTTCATTTCTACCTAACTTGATCTGTGTTTGAGGTTCTTAAATGTTTAGGTATGAAAATAGTAGTTCGATATGTTTGGACTTCATGGTAGACATACCATGTATGCATATGATCATTTAAAATCAAAATCCAGGGATTTTAGTACGCATACGCGTTTGCATACTACCCCAGGTCATGAAAATTTGTTTGCATACCCGTATGCATATTTGCCTGTAATAGTCGATATTTGGTAAACTTGTTTTGGCCGTATTTTCTTCGTCCGAACTCGGAATGACCTCATTTTTTTGCATTCTCTTCTTCTTTGAATTCTCTTCGAAATGGATAATTCTTGGATTTGGATGAGTTAAGATTGGTATTTGTCCTGTCTCTTGTTTTTGAGTATTTTGCTCCGTTTCATCGCGCTTGTTCCACTTCTCTTGGAATTGGGCACTTGGATTCTTGGAGTAATACTCTTCTAAGCTCATTTGTAGCTTTTACTAAAATATTGTTGGTGAAACACAAATAAGGAAGTTCAAGAATGGACAGTAGTACACATTGTTATGAGATTCTTGAATGTTCACAATCATCTTATGTGAACTATATATGGTGCATGGTCATTATTGACTTTGTATGTTCTTCTTTGAAAATCTTTTTATACGCCTTCAGTAGATATTCTTGGTGTAAATCCGTGCGAAAAAGATTGATCCTACCCTGTAAGGACAAATCATCTTATATATGCATTACGAGTTTGTCTTGATGTCTAGTAAATCTTTTTATGAGAATTTATTTCTTGTGTTTTTAGAAGAATAACTAGGGTTTGGAATAGCCATTATTGTGAGTACACATAGCTATGTCCAACGATTTTCATCTTCAATGTCTTTAGATTTATTTATTCAAATTCTAAGTTATTTGGAAGATGATTTTTGCAATTTTAATCTTTATGATTTTATATATTGCAAATTTTTATGGGATATGTTATTTACGTCCATGAACCCGTGACTATCCCATACTTGTTCAAAAGTTATTTCTATTATGTCGATATGAATGTATTGATAGAAGATAGAATGAACTTTTGACATTACAAAAATTAAAGCCTTTTGTGTCATTAATTTGATGGAAGAAAGGATAAAGCTTTTGTTTACAGGGATTAAGTCTATTATGTGTCATTGTGCAAATAGTGATGGAAAATAGAATGAATCCTTGTTTATTCCTCAGTATTAGTCGATCTTCGATCCACATTTTTGTGCATATACTGTGTTGCTCCGTAAGGTTCCTTATGTTTGAGCATGACCAATTGAATTGATCACGTTGTTGTGGTTAATTTGGTTGTGTATTCCAATTAAATTAATCATGTGTTTTCTTGTGGTTAATTTAGTTGTTATTTTTCGATTGCATTAATCATGGGTTCTCTTGTGGTTAATTCAATTGAATGTTGGATACAAATTCATGTTTTCATGTGATTTGGTTTTATCCAAAAGAAATCCTTCTTTCTTTTTAAAATCAAGGTCGCCTTTGTTGTTCTTTCGGGAATAACATTTTATGGGGGAGAGTTCTTTTTGAACTTGTGCTTAATTACCAAATCTTTGTGGGGAATGCGGCTGTGGAATATTAAAGGGGTTATCTTGTATCTTTATAAATTCCTTGATGAATGCATTTATCTTCGGCTTTATGATGACATCTAAATAAGTTGATATGGTATTCTCTTTTGGTCATGAAGTATCTCTGTGAAAATTTCATGAGGATCCCACTAGTTTTCGTACCTTTGCCAATTTATATTGACAAAAAGGGGGAGAATTAATGTGTAGTGTGACACTACAAATACATATGGTTTACGGATCATTATGTAAGGGGGAGTGGTTTTCATGTTGAGATGAAGTATTGACTAAGGGGGATTGATACATATCACCATAGTATTGTTGTCAAAGTTTTGATACAATTGAACTTTGATGTTGTGTAATAATAGTATGACACTGTATAACAATGATTGAGAGCATTTTGTTTTCTCATTGTTATCGCTACGGATCTTCAACAACTATGATGCTGAACTTACAACCTTTAGGATCATGTAGTACTTGGAAGTGACGAAGATTTTGATTCATGTTGAAGATGCCATGGAGATCAAGCATTTGGATGATAAGCTACAATTTTTATATATTTTGCAATCCATATGTATTGATATATAATTTTGTCACTAAAATTGACAAAGGGGGAGATTTTTAGAGCACTGCTCGGTCGAACTCGCATGCGTTGCTATCTCAAACATGTTTGTCAATGTTAGTGATCAAAACTATAAGTCTTGATTTCTAGCCTATCTATAGATGTCTCAGACTAGGACATAGATTGTGTAGTTGAGCTTAGTTTTCATGGAGTTCATCATTTGAAGACGAAGAACTACTAAGGGGAGCATGTGGAACTTCTTCGACAAAAGGTATGTGGAGACTTGAACTCATCTATAACTTGGAAAGTTTATTTCTACTATCTCCTATATTGAGACATAAGTCGTGTTAAGATATAGTTTTCTCTATACACATTCGAGATTTCGAGCTGAGTATATCTCGCTTACATATTTCTCGAAATATGTGTTGGTAAGCTTTTGCTTCGACCAAGTTCATCTTATATCATGAGAAAATTTCCAAGTAACATCTTACATGGTTTGTGTGATACAATCATTTGATATAGGCTTGGAATGTTTCGATAATGATTATTTCAATATCTTGAAAATTGCTTTGATGCCAATAGTGTGTGAAAACCGCTATTATCATTATAGAAGAATGTTTCAATGATTGAAATAAAGAATTTAGAATCTTGTACACATCTTTGGATATAAGCATAGTGTGTTCGCACATTGGTGTATAAGTCCAAAACCGGGAAACTAAAGTATGCATACTTGTGTGTATACAAAAAGTTTGTAGGAGACTGGGTAAGTATGCGTACATGAACTGGCGGAAGTTCACGTCCGTGAATTTCTGTTGAGTTTGGAAACCAAAACCAAACTCATCTGGTTACCTAAACTGCGCGTACCCATACGCGTACTGGCGGAAAGTTCACGTCTGTGAATTTCATCTGAGTTTGAACACTAAAACAAACTCAAAATCCGGTTACTTAAGTACGCATTCCCGTACGCATACTTAAGTGTGTTACTTTTCTAAAATCGGTTATACGTGAACCTAAACATTTAACAATAAGGAATGCAATCTTTGCAAACCGTGACTATAATGTTCATGTATTGATTCGAGTGAATCAAACCGATTTTGCTTAAATTGTGTTCTTGTATAATCCATGAGAATATAGCAATTGAACAACTCTTTAACTAGTTTCATTTGAGTCATTTGAACTAGTTATGGTTAAGATGAATAAGGTTAATATGAGAGTAATCATATGGCTAACCTCGGTTAACTATTTGTGAACCAACATGGTGTAGAGAATTAGGTACAGTTACATAAACCTAAATGAGGGTACATTTCATTTGTGTGTAACAAGCTAAGTTCGAACTAACGGTTGAAAGATATTAGCTTGGTTGAATCAGGTTTTTCATCTAACGGTGAATATTGAATGCTTTGTTACCAAGGTAACTTAAATTACAAACCATGATTTGAAAACTATATAAAAGAGAACTCTAGCAACTGGGAAACCTAATCCCCACACCTCCTGTGTGTAACTAGTTACATAACTAGACTCGATTCTCCTTTAACCTTCGGTTTCTTCTCGGGACCCTGTAGGTTAATGACTTGAAGACTTCATTGGGATTGTGAAGCCAGACCCAACTATTATCTTGTAGTTGCGTGATCTGATCTTGTTGTTTCTATCGTGTTGAGTACAATTGGAATAATTGACTCAAGATTTTATATCTTTGATAGGCAAGATAGAAAAGTAATCACAAACAACTTCGTCTCATCGTTTGTGATTCCACAATATCTTCTTTCGCTAGTCGATTAAGATTATTGTGAGGTGATTGATAATTCTAGGCTGTTCTTCGAGAATATAAGTCCGGGTTATCGATTAGTTCCTGTTCACCTTGATTTATCAAAACACGGAACAAAAACTCTTGGGTATTTCTGTGGAAGACATATTTATTCAATCCTATAGACTTTTCTGTGTGAGACAGATTTATCTATCAAGTCTTCGACTTTGGGCCGTAGAAACTCTTAGTTGTGGGAGAGATCAGTTAAGGGAATCAACTTTGTAGTATCCTGCTGGGATCAGAGACGTAAGGAGCGCAACTATACCTTGAATCAGTGTGAGATTGATTAGGGTTCAACTACAGTCCAGTTAGAAGTTAATTGGTAGTAGGATAGTGTCTGTAGCGGCTTAATACAATATGGTGTTCAAACTGGACTAGGTCCCGGGGTTTTTATGCATTTGCGGTTTCCTCGTTAAAAAAATCGGGTGTCTATTTTATTTCTTTTCGACATTATATTTTGTTATATAATTGAAATATCACAGGTTGTGCGTTAAGATCAATCAATTAGAGTATCCAATATTGGGTTGTTGATTTACATTGATTGACACTTGAACATTGGTCTTTGGCACCATTCAAGTTACTCCTCTTATATTCAATAGGACTCGCAAATTTTATTTGCTGATTGCGGATTGAATCAAGAGTTAGAGATATTAAAATCTTTGATACATTTTATTCTAGATTGAGTCTGATTGTCTAGTTGATTCTCTAGAAAGTGTATTGGAGTAAGTCCTCTCAGATTGCCAAACGAATTGTTGGGTGTGGTTGTTAGACCCCCGCAGTTTCAATGTGCATTTACTAATTGGAGATTTTCTAGTGAGATTTCGGTTAATATTGGACAAAGATTTTTCAGGAATTATGAAAACCGATTTGGAAATATATTGCATATCTTAAGAATATTTCGGTTTTGGAAATTCCTTGGTGTCCAAATTTCCTTGGTCTATAAATACCCAAGTTTGCATTTCGAGCAAACTATCCTAAGATCCAGCAAAACTACCTTATTGTGTTCTTACTGGTGGAGCCGTCTAATGTCTCGACTCAAAACATAGACAATCACTTTCGGTAAGAGGACTTATAGGTGGAAAATTTTATGATTGTGGTATATTTGGGTACCCTCGTCTTTTCAATTGGTATCAGAGCAGGCAAACACGAAAATATCTAACAATCTGTGTTTGGTGCGATCTAACCTGTAATAATTGAATCTATGGGTGATTCAGATAACGTAGAGCAAGAAGATGATATATTTCAGAAAGACTATTTGTTTTCAAAACCTATTAAACATCTCAGCACTGTTAGTTCACTGGTTGGACACAACTCATGAAATATTAACCGTGATGGGTAAATAAGAAAACGAATACTTATGTCATACAAGTCAGACTCAGATGATAGTGATGAGATTAAATATTTCATAAAGCTTGCTGAAAAATATAATTTAAAGGATAATATTTATTATCCATCTGTCAAGAGAATCATCAGAAAATCTCTGATAAAAACCAGGTTTCATGAAGAAGTTGTCTCTCAAGAAATTCTTGAAGTTCATGAACCTCATGACATGATAGTAATCACATCGAGTCTATATCAAGATGAAAATATTGCTCCATTTTCTCTTGAAACTGAATCTGAAGGATTTGACAATGATCAAATCAGAAGAAATCTATTAGTTAAGAAAAGGATATGTACTTCATGGCATCTCTTAGCTAATAAACGACATCCTGATTATAATAGTCACTTGCAAAAATCAAGAGAGATGTGCTTCAAGGATTAATTTGATAGATGATACGTTGTCAAGCATGATGTCTGACATGGATTATCCTACTGACTATGGCAATGATCAGCTGAAATGCACTCAAACGAATGATTTCAAATCATGATGTTTTGCTGTTGATCAACTGTCTAAATCAGAATCAAGGAAACAATCTCATCAAAAGATGATGTCATATTCTAAGAATTATTTGGGACGATATAAGAGTTCTGCTCACTTCGTGACTCAAAAGAATTCCTGTCACACTTGTGATTCTTTTGTTGCATCAGATCACTCAAGTTGTGACTTAATGAAAGAAGACTATTCATGGAATAGTTTCAAAAAGGAAGATGTCTGAAACTATAATGATGGGTCATGTCCCAAATACAAAGATGAGCAATCAAGTGCTCACTTCAACAATTAAGTTTGTTGATCGGAATTTCCCATCTAGTGCTCAATATAAATAAAATAGAAAATTCTTAAAGCAGCACTGGAATATGAGAAAGGTATATTTTTGTACTCATCATGAATATCTAAAGTATTTTTCTAGTTTTGGAATACATTTTCTATTTTTAGAAGAATACTTTCGATCTTAGGAAAGTTCATGACAAAAATTGGGTATAATATTTTCGGACCCTCTTAATCATACTGTTTCGGAAAACTTTCAATTTTATTTCCGAAAGTGTATATTTTCACGTATTTTATCAAATAAAAATACCTTGACTAGGTGTCTCAAAACTTGGAAACCAAGTTTGATTTGATATATAAAACATCTTAAGAACCGATTCTTCCCTACTCGTTTAGTCTGCGGTTAAGATGGGTGAAGATACTATTGATATCAATTCACAATTATAGAATCTTGAAACATGTCCTCCCACTGATATTAAGTGCTACTACTCAAGGGAACATAATAGGAATCACATATCACTTGATCTCATGTTCTATTTAATGAGAGATTTTGAGATTGCTCGAGAACAATTGGAAGCTTCTGAAAAGAATGAGAAGTGGCTTGAGTCAAATCTGTTGAAGTTGATTGTGGAAGTGAATCTCTTAAAGCGAAGACTCAATCATCTGAAAGAAAAGAGAAGACTCAAGAATCAGTGCACTGAAGAATCTTCGGTGAATAATAAGATCACTTCTAGTGATAAAGTTATATGATGTGATACTTAATCCGAAGAAGATAGACACCAGTTTTTGATTATTTCAATTATTATGTAAGGTCTATTGTTGAATAAAACTATCTATTATTTATGAATCAAATTATTATTTTATAATTTTTCTTGTGATAGTTTTTTTTTTTTTTAAATTACATAGCATGTGCTTGAATGCTTTATATTATTGCTATGTGTTATGGGATATTTGATTTCGGTTTTCTTAACCTTAATATTCGAACTCATATGATGTGTGAACCCTTATGGTTTGTGTGGTTTTTTGATTTAGCGGGATTAAGTTCTGGACCATGTTGGTAGGCTTTATCAAAGGATCACAAGGTGTTCCGATTGAAACTCATATGTGAAAAATTCACAATATGTTGAATCGATTTGTGTTTAACATAAAAGCATATGTGTTTTGTGGTTTTCAACTTTTGCATTGGCACACATTAGTTAAAGCCGATTCAACCTTTCTCTGGTAAAGGTTGCTTTTATTGTTTTTCTTTTGTTCTTACGAGAGGATGACAACATAATGGGGGAGGGTTCTAACTTGAACTTGCGCTTATATATCATTCTGGGGAGAAGAGGATGTGGAATCTGAGGTAACGAATTTGTTAGTTAATCGTTTTTCTGTTTAAGAAAAGCATGAGTTTATTGCATATATTTTGCTTTTTCTTAACAAAATTCGGTACAATTGATGCTTATTCCATTATGTGTGTATGGATGTGTGTGTGTGTGATACAATTGTTTCCGGTTTAGAAAAAATGGTTTGATATATTTCTTTATTGTTTGGTATCAATTATTTTAGACTTAACGAAATGTCGGTGCAATTGCTGTGCTTTAATGTCTATGTTTATTTCAATTGCTCCCGGTTAAGAAAATTAATTGTGCAAGTCAATTTATTTGGTTTGTATTTATTTTTTATGGCTTAACAAAATATGGGTTCATTAGTTTAGTCCAATTTGATTCTGGATAAGAGAAATTAAGTTAATTCTGATCTTAGTTAGACTTATCAAAGTAAAGGATTCAGTTATTCAAGTCTAATTGAATGCCTTGACAAGAAATATTAGTTAACTAACCTAGTATTTGTCTTGTTTAAAGTGAAAGGTCTAAGTTATTGTCTGAATAATTAGTGCCTAATGAGAAAAATAAAGTTAATTCTGATTTTTATTTTGGTCTTATCGAAATAAGCGATTGTATTTGTACAATCGGTTTAGCAAGGGAACTAAGTTTCTTAGTCAAGTTTTTAAACTATTAGGGAAAATTGCTTCGGGAAATTGTTTCCTATATAACATATTAAAACCAAATTACTTGTAGTTTCGGTTTTGATATTGGTTATCTAAAATAGTATGTGAAACCTTCGTGTTTAACTCTTATACTACACCAAATATAGGGTTTAGCAACTCAGATTCGCAACAACTTAGCATCTGTTGCGAATTTTCAATTGCTAATTTCAGTTGCAAAAAATTTGCAACAGTTTAAAGCAGTTACTAAACTCGCAACAGGTTGATTCAATTGCGATTCGCAACATTTTGGTTTTCCACATGTGCTACTCGTGAGTGTGGATGGTCATAGTTTAAACTCACTCACTCAGCCCATTCAGCTAGAAAACTGACTCGGTTATGTCTTATCTTAGAGCATCTCCAACAAAGGGTGAATCTTTTTTTTTTAAGTGACATATATGATTTTAGACCTCCGTTTGGCATAAATCAATCTCCAATAGTAGGGTCCTACAAACTAGGAGGGGCCAATTACTAAATATGAAGGTGTTCAAGAAAGTGTTATTTACACCTCCGGCTCCACCTCCACGTCATATTTTTCACTATATTTCTTAAAAATTTCTTTATTGTTGGAGATGTGTTTTTTTAGATGTGAGGTACTATATTTACTCTATGTGTAGACCCCATAAATAAAATGACTAAATTAAAAAGCCACATAGGATTTTTTACACCTTTTGTTGGAGATGCTCTTATCGAGCAGACCAAGACCTCTCATTCTCTTATCTCATTTTCTTCTCTCTTTCTCTCTGTTTATCTCAGTTGTTCAAATAAAAACCCATGTCCTTCATCACTGTCGTGCATATTTTCGATTGAAAACACATATCTAACCCTAACCCTAAATTTACTTCAAACAGATTTAAGGTTCCTGCTGCAGAAATTGAAAGTTATGGTTTGAGGTTATGTTCTGAGATGAATCGGGGTTTTGTTGCAAGAATCGAGATTGAATGGGTTTGCAGAGAATGATGTTGGTGGTTGGATTTGTGGAGTTTGAAAGTTAGGGTTGGATTTGAGATTGAAAGTTAGGGTTTGAGATTTATGGTGTTTGAAAGTTAAGGTTTGATTTGAGATTGACAATTAGGGTTTGAGATTAAAAGTTGTGTGAAAAAGATAGAAATTGAAAGTTAGGGTTGGATTTGAGGTTCTGAGATTAAATGGATTTGCAGAGATTGAATGGGTTTGCGGAGAATGATGTTGGTGGTTGGATTTATGGAGTTTGAAGTTGCTTTAACTGGCAGATGAAGTTAAGATCATGAAGTGGTGCTGCCATTTGAGAATTGAAGTTGATGCCGAGGCCTGATTTAGGAGATAGGAATGAGAAGATTCAGAATTTCATGTGGTGGTGTTGTTATTGGGGTGGTGAGAATTTCATGTGGTGGGTTGTTATTGGGGTGGTGTTTTGTAATTTGCGATGGTTTAATGTTGTAGAAAGTGGGAGTTGGAATGAAAGTTTTCATTCCTTTTGTCCAAGGATTTTTATTGCTTGTTTACAATGATGAAATAGAGAAAATGATGAAAATCTAGTATTTGCAGGTGTTTTTCCCCTATATATTTTTGTAATAATGCGAAGTTAAAAACTTTATCTTGTGGGCACCATTTGTCAATAACATGAAACCGCAATATCATTCTTGATGTAGTGCAGAACTCGTATATTTGAAGTTTTTTCATTCCACAAAGAATTATGATGTCAATTTACATTGGACGTCTTTGAATAAGAAATTTCAGCCAAATTTTGTTTAAGGAAGAAGAAAGGGGATACATGTGAGTTGAACAAGTGTATATATGTGTCATTTTTGTTGTTCTTCAAGAGTTTTTTTAGGCATTAAGCTTTTATGGGTTGTAACTTGATGCAGCAATACTGGAAAAAAGAAATCCAAAAGAATGGTGGGAAAGTTTCAAACACAATCCCACAAGTAACCTTTGTTTAGCAAAACATCTTGAAGAGTAAGGAAATATTACCGTGTTGCAAGGCATGGGTTACCTCCCAAGAAGTGTTAAGTGTCTATGTTTATTTACTTGCAAAACTTACAAGGTGTTGCAAATAGCTCTTACAATATACGATAAAAGGAAATAATCATTGATATCTTGAGACATTTGTGCAGAATGTTCTTCGTTCTTTCGAAAAAATATATTTGATTTTCTTCACTCTGCAACTCATTTTTGGCCCAAACTCTCTCCATCTCTTCATCCCCCTTCTCGGCACTCAAGCAATATACTTCACGAGATGCACAAAATCTCCAAAATATCTGTCATCAATTCAATATTCTTTACGGGTTTTATTTTATTCTTCACGCGATTTTCTTTCCTTCCTCATTTGGCACGCGTTAGCGCTACGATCATTCAAACACGTTCCATGATAATGAGTTATCTTCTTTGCGGAAGCTCGTGTAGTTTATTTCTCCCCTTGTGCTGCAATTCCCAACGATGTATATCCGAGAAGGACTTGTCTGTTTAGATCAAGGGACCAAACCAATCGGTTTTGATTGAGTCTCGTCAAACTCTTCTGCGGAATTGCAACGAGTTTTCAGTTTGAGATAAACCCGAGATTATGATTTTCTTCAACTCCACCATTATAGCCAAGAAACTATTGATCATACAATTGAAGTCTTCCCATCTGATTTATGTCTCTACATATCACGTTGAATAACGAGAAATTTCCCGCCAAATTTTGTTTGAGTCCCCTTATGCAGGGTGTGAATATCGGTGGTTACCCCTTATCATCTGGGTGCCCCTTAACCCGGAATAAAAGTCCTCAGGGTGAAACTTTTCCAATTTTCCACAAATGTTTAGAATAAAACACCATAATAAGTACAAAATCGAGTGCCAACAATTTATAGTATTGAGATCAAATTAGACACAAAAATGTGTCTATCGAGATTAAAAACTTTTATCTTGTGGGCACCATTTGTCAATAACATGAAACCGCAATATCATTCTTGAAGTATATTTAGTTTTTTTCATTCCCAAAGAATTATGATGTCAATTTACGGACGTCTTTGACGGATACATGTGAGTTGAACAAGTGTATATATGTGTCATTTTTGTTGTTCTTCAAGAGTTTTTTTAGGCATTAAGCTTTTATGGGTGGTAACTTGATGCAGCAATACTGGAAAAAATAAATCCAAAAGAATGGTGGGAAAGTTTCAAACACAATCCCACAAGTAACCTTTGTTTAGCAAAACATCAGGAGTGTCTATGTTTATTTACTTTCGCTACTAGATTTGGTTCTTATCAGTTGGCGTTTTTGGGAAGCATAGGTATAACCTATCTTGTTGTATCCCCTGCTGAACGAGAACGTGGTGGATCGGGAAAGTTCATCGCAGCAATGTAATGTTCATTATTAAACAATTTTATTTTTTGCTCGACATTTGCCAGGTACAGTTGCATTGCTGATTTTTTTGGAGTTACCATCCACTCTTTATATACAGTCGAGGCTAAAGCTTGTTCTTTTGATTTCCTTCTGTCGTTTATGTACTTGCAGCTAAAGTATTATGGAAAGCGAGAATGGTGCCGATGTTAGGCATGGTGGTCTGTGTCTCAGGCAGCTCAGAATAGATGCTGCACATTCCAAGCTGGACCCATTTGTGGAAAATTTTCTGTATGTTCTATGTAGTCAAGAGATATATATGTTTGTGATACCCAATACAATCTTTCTTAACAAATTCTCGTTTTTAGGTTGGCTGACGTAGATTTGTGTTTAGGTATACATTAATGGAGATGGGACTGGACTCGCCTGATTCTCCCATGGGGATGCTGATAGACTTTCATTTGAAAAGATGTAAGAAAAATCTGTGTCACAGTATATGAATAAATTGTTACTCATCCAAGTTGTAACAGATGCTAGGTGATAACCTTTTCAGGTGAGGAAGTTCTTAACGAGTTCATAGACAAGTTCAAAATCGGAAAAGAGACTGGATAGATAATGAAGCAATTTGGTCAGATTTCAGCCAGAGATAGTTCATGACTCTTATGCATTCAACCAGGCCTTTCAACTTGACCCTAATGATTATGAAGAAAGATGCAGGAGATATGTGGTAAGTTCAGTTTATATCTATATATATTGGATTTAGATTCATAAGTGTGTTTTTTTAGTTTGATTTCCACTTGCTTATAATTTCTGTTATACTACCTCCGTTTTAGGAAAAGTGATACTTTCACTTTTTCATTTTTGCCTAAAAATAGGCCAAATTGAAAAAGTGAAAGTATCACTTTTCCTAAAACGGAGGGAGTACTTTGCAGGGAGTCTTATTTGCTGGGTTGTTTGTATGTTGAGATATATGGATACTTGTCATTTTTGAACTACTGTTATCCTTATTATCTACAAATTTTTATTTTTATTTTTTAATGGTTTGATGTTGTCCCTGACCTCAGTCATATCCTTACTTTATCCTTACCATCTTTGTTGGTGCAAGTTCAGGTTAGAGGATCACCAATTTAAAAAGTTGATAGGCTACTTGTTTGCTGGGTTGTTAATCAAATGTGGAATGCTTAACCTTGTTGATCTTGCATTTGATGTTGCGATTTGCTTAACATGTCTAATACTTATGGGGAAAAGCTATTACTATAAAAATTGGTATATCATAAATTTGTATATTTTGTTCAAGGTATTTATAGAGTTAACTAATTTAACTACTCTCTAGGCCATGACAGAGAAAATATAGAACATGAAGCTTAATTCGGAATCCAAGGACAAGGTACTACTACAGTTGCCAGTAATTGAAACAAGATGTATATTTGCTAACATCATGCAAGAACATATAACATCCTTAAGTAGATTTTAACTGCCAGTAATTGACGTAGACTTTTCCTCACCATATATTGATACGTACTAAACAGCAATGGGAAATGCTCCAGGACCTTCATAAGCTCAGTTATTGTTGACAACAGAGTTGAGTGAAAAACTCGAAAGAATCGTGTAATTTACTATTGGAGTGGTTATGATCGATTTTTTTTTTTTTGGCTTTTTCTCTGCAGTGCAAAGACTTATTGTATTTTCTGTTACTTTTTGCCTGCAGAATAAACTCGAGAATACTGAACAAGCACTTTTCGATCTAAAAGAGATAGACAAGCAAATGCGACCATCAAAGAAAATGAAATTTTGATCATTAATCTCCTTTGAGTAGGTGAGCGAGAATCTATTTTAATTTTTTCCGTTAGCTTATTGATGCATAAGCAACGGAGATCCTATTTCTTTAGTACCCAAGAAAAATTTGGCGTACTTAATCCGGATTGCCTCTTCATATTCCCACACTTCAACCTTTGATGTTTTTTGTCCTAGTAGTCTCAATACCCTTGGTTTATGCTTATTGTTACATTCTTGATTAAAATCTGATGTTTGCCCCGGTTGAATTGACAAGTTTTCTTTCTAATTGTCTTCACCGTCATTTGGTTTGGTTATTTAGAATTGACTATCTTTTTAAATACTTTTCCAGGAATTGGAGAAGAACATACTGCAGAAGGTGTACAAGCAGATGATAACTTTGTTTAGTCTTTTGAATTTCTTGTAAAGTTCATTAATTAGGTAGTTTTGGTTCTAAAACAGGGGTAACTTGATTTTGTTGGATTAATATGATTTTAAATGAACAGGGTTAACTTAATTTTGGTACAGGAAACTCTAGTTTTGATCCTGGTTTTGACTGGTCAAAACCACTTTTCTTATAATGTTGCAAATATTTCGCAACTGCAGAAAGCTGTTGCGAAATTCTAGTTTCGCAACTGTTTTTATCTGTTGTGACCATCTAATTTCGCAACTGTTCCAAACTGCTGCGACAAATTCACATTGCAAAAGTTTGGAACTGTTGCGACCGGAAATTCGCAACTTCTTATAAGCCGTTGCGAATATTTGCAATATCGACTTTCGTAACAGAGCTGAACTGTTGTGACCCCACTTTGCAACTGCATGTTCCCGTTGCTAATCACTAAATTTGGTGTAGTATAGGTTGTACAATTCTTTTAGATTTGTAAGATCCTTTCGGTTTTTGGTATTTGCTCGGACCTTTGTCATTTTGTGACAAAAAGGGGGAGAAATATATGGAGTAAACAAAGTGATTTGTAATCACTTAGGAAAGGAAAATTGTGTTTAAACGTTATATCTAACGAATGAGTAAAGCATTGACTAATGGGAGGGGAAACATATCATATGATGATTGTAGTTATTTGGACTACAAATGGGAAATAACAAAGATGTGTGCATTGAAAATCTAACTATCTCACATTTAGGGGGAGTATTAGATTTGTTATTTAAATGTCAACAACGACATTTATGGATTGAATATATGCAGGTGTTTATAGGTGAAAATCGTTTCCGCCGATTTCGGTAAATTCGGTAGGTGAGTGAGAAACTGGTTTAAACCCTAAACAAATGTGCTGCACGTGAGCACTTTATAGATTCGAGAGATCATCTTTACAAGTCCGGCCTAAACCAAGAAATGGTCGTTAGGACTTACTTCGGTCACAAAGTGGAGGAGAAGGGTTGATTTGGGGAGGAAGCAAAGAAAGGTGTTGAGACCGAGAATAGTGCAGGAGAGTAGTGTCTCGACTTGTATCGAAAGTGAAAGCTTAGGAAGCTTGCAAGAGATGAAAGCTTTTGGAGAGCTTGCAAAGTTGCCTTTTACGAGAGTGTTGTATTTTTTTCCGAGAGACTTGTTGTCTGGGTGGAAATAGGTAAGACTTATTTATACAATTCGAGATTGAAACGTACCTGGCCTCATGAAGGAAGAGAGTAAAGGGTGAAATAATGGGAGGAGGTGGTAACCGCATGGTGTTTATGGGTGAAAACGTTTTCACCATTATTTTCTCATTTATTTGACCGCTTTATTCCTATTCACGCTTTCTTAATGTGAGCGTAGTGTACGCTGCAAGATGTGACCGCCAAACCAAAACCCTGGAAAGCATCCCCCAGTTTGTGTTGATGTCTCGAGTGTTGGTTGCACCTTGAGTGCAAGTGGTGCTGCTAGTGGCGCGTGTGGCATGTGCCATTGGCATGTACGGAATGCCTTTGTTGCGGGTTGCACCTTGAGTGCAAGTGGCAATGCCAGAGCTGCTAGTTGCGTATGTGGCATGTGCCAATGGCATGTGCGGAATGCCTTGGTGGTAGGTTGTACGTTGAGTGTAAGTGACAATGCTAGGCTAGTGACGTGTATGGCAAGTGCCAATGGCGTGTGTGGAATTCCTTGGTGGTAGGTTGCACGGTTTGCAGGTTAGGCTACCAGCGTGTGCGTTTGGCATGTGTCAATGGCACGCATGGCCATTAGGGCTATGTCCTGGTAAGAAAGCTACCAGCGATGTATGTTGGCATGTGCCAATGGCATGCTCGGCCATTAGGGCCATGGCCTGGTAAGAAAAGCTACCAGCGATGTGTGTTGGCATGTGCCAATGGCATGCTCGGCCATTAGGGCCATGGGCCTGGTAAGAAAAGCTACCAGTGATGCGTGTTGGCATGTGCCGATGACATGCGTGGCCAATTTGGGTCACGTCCTGGTGAAAAAGCTACCAGCGATGCGTGTTGGCATGTGTCAATGGCATGCTCGGCCATTAGGGCCGTGGCCTGGTAAGAAAAGCTACCAGCGATGCGTGTTGGCATGTGCCAATGACATGCTCGGCCATTAGGGCCATGGCCTGGTAAGAAAAGCTACCAGCGAGCGTGTTGGCATGTGCCAATGGCATGAGTGGCCAATTTGGGTCGCGTCTTGGTTGGAAAATCTATCAGACAAGCGTGTTGGCATGCGTGGCCAACCTTGGTAGGAAAAGCTACAAAGAGGATATGCATTTCTTTGTGTCTTGTTCAATGAAGCGTGTTGGCATGTGCCAATGGCATGCGTGGCCAACTTGGGTCTCGCCTTGGTAGGAAAAGCTACAAGCGAGCGTGTTGGCATGTGCCAATGGCATGCGTGGCCAATTTGGGTCGCGTCCTGGTAGGAAAAGCTACCAGCGAGCGTGTTGGCATGTGCCAATGGCATGCGTGGCCAACTTGGGTCGCGCCTTGGTGGGAAAAGCTACCCGGCGAGCGTGTTGGCATGTGCCAATGGCATGCGTGGCCAACTTGGGTCGCGTCTCTAAGTAGCATAATTGTGGTAGTGCTTGGGAAAGCTACCAACGAGCGTGTTTGGGTCGCGCCACGGTGGGAAAAGCTACCGGCGGATTGAGCGTGTTGGCATGTGCCAATGGCATGCGTGGCCAACTTGGGTCGCGCCTGGTGGGAAAAGCTACCAGCGAGCGTGTTGGCATGTGCCAATGGCATACGTGGCCGATTTGGCCTAGGTTGCATGGTTTGCAAGCCTAGGCGCGGGCGCCATTTTAGCATGGCGTGGCTAGGGCCAAGGCAGAGTGCTTGGCTTGGCGTGACGTGACTAGCGTAGCTAGGGCCAAGGCAGAGTGCGTTTGGCATGGCGCGGCTAGCTCGGGCTAAATGTGGCTGGCATGATTTGCCATTGGCACGGAGGTGTGGCTAGCATGGTTGGCATGCTTTGGCGCGTTTGGTGTGGCTGGCATGATTTGCCATTGGCACAGAGGTGCGGCTAGCTTGGGCTAGGTGTGGCTGGCATGATTTGCCATTGGCACGGAGGTGCGGCTAACATGTTGGCATGCTTTGGCGCGTTTGGTGTGGCTGGCATGATTTGCCATTGGCACAGAGGTGCGGCTAGGGCCAAGGTAAGTGTGTTTGGCTTTGCGTGGTGTGATTAGCGTAGCTAGGGCCAAGGCAGAGTGCGTTTGGCATGGCGCGGCTAGCTCGGGCTAAATGTGGCTGGCATGATTTGCCATTGGCACGGAGGTGCGGCTAGCATGGTTGGCATGCTTTGGCGCGTTTTGGTGTGGCTGGCATGATTTGCCATTGGCACAGAGGTGCGGCTATCTTGGGCTAGGTTTGGCTGGCATGACTTGCCATTGGCACGGAGGGGAATTAGGGTTTTGTTCGTTGTAACCCTAATTTGAAAAAATACCCCCTATTAATTACTGACTACATGCATTAAATGTTCTAATAAATGTGTCATCGGTGACATTAGGTTATTCAGGGTTTTACAATTTTACCCTTTGTCTAAAAACCACCATCAACATTAAATCCCCTGCTTAGCTCGGAACAGGAGCTTTGTTGCGAGGTAAGCATAAGATGGTGACAAACTATCAGCAGTAAATCGTAAAGAGAATTTAGGAGGCTTGTCTGACCTTTTTATAAATAGGATTTGGAATCCTTGCCTCTGGCAGTTTTGTACAAATCAGGAGGCTATCACGATTGGGAAGTCAACATCACTGAGAGGCAGGAAGCTGGCCGGCATTGAGAAGTTGACGCGAGTTGGGAAACTGAGTGTGCTAGGTGGTGGGACCGGCGCAAGGTAGGGAAGCTGAGCGTGCTAGCTGGCTTGACTTGGGCGGTCCTTGGGAAGTTGGCGCAATTGGTGGGACCGGTGCAACTTGGGCGACATTGAGAAGTTGGCGCAATTGGTGGGACCGGTGCAACTTGGGCGACATTGGGAAGTTGACGCGAGTTGGGAAACTGAGTGTGCTAGCTGGTGGGACCGGCGCAAGGTAGGGAAGCTGAGCGTGCTAGCTGCCGCGACTTGGGCGGTCCTTGGGAAGTTGGCGCAATTTATGGGACCGGTGCAACTTGGGCGACATTGAGAAGTTGGCGCAATTGGTGGGACCGGTGCAACTTGGGCGGCATTGGGAAGTTGGGCGTCCTTGTGAGCCCGCACGATTTTTGGTAAAGGGAAATCCTTCCCTATTTCAGAATCTTCACGCCCATATATATAAAATCCCTTTCTCTCATCTTGCACCTTATTCCTTTCATCCTTTCCTACTAGCGGCAGAGTCACAAAGAAAAACCAGCTTCCAGGTATGTCTTCTAGTACTTCTCTTGTTTCCCTTTTCATGTAGGTGCAAACCCTAAGAGTATGCGTTTTTCTTTATAATCCTTGCAATGATATTGCGCATATAATTTCTTGGCGTGCTTCTTGTATAAAATATTGTATATATGCACCCAAGGGAAAGACTGCATATATTATTCGAACCCGTAGAAAAATGCTCCATATATAATTTTGGACCCGAAGAAGGATACCATAAACGCATTCGAGCCCGTAGAAAATACTGTGTATATAGTTTTAAACCCGAAGAATGATACTGCAGACGCACTTGAGCCCATATAAAATATTGTGTATATAATTTTGAACCCTGAAGAAAATACTGCGTGTGCAGTTTTGAACCCGTAGAGAATACTATATATGAATCCCGAAGAAGAATACTGTATATGTGATTCATATGACTTCGAACCCATAGGAAATATTGCATATATGAATTTCGGTCCTGAAGAAAATATTTGCGCGTGCGATTTCGAACCCGTAGAAAAATGCTCCATATATAATTTTGAACCCGAAGAAGGATATTATAGACGCATTCGAGCCCGTAGAAAATACTGCGTATATAATTTTGAACCCTGAAGAAATACTGCGTGTGCAGTTTTGAACCAGTAGAGAATACACCCTCTTTTTTTTTGTATTCCAGGTTTTCCTTTTGTTGGGTGCGGTTATGTGTCAGGGAGATAATTTCGTCTTTCTCCGTGTGCAGATATCTTGTTACTAAGTTGTTATGAAGAAATCCGACAAGATGTTACCTGAACAAAATTTCGCCTCATTGAAGGATGTATATGGTTCTTTGCCAAACCCCTCTCCCCTGCTCGGAAGAATCACCCAGGTTTTGTGCCAATTTTGTTAACCGGTGGTGAAGATGAAAAGAAGGCACGTTCAGTTCGCCCAGAGAACACCATACGATTCTGTCTTCATAAGGGGTATATTCTTCTTCCAACATTGATTTCAGGATGTGTCAAAGCCCATTGCGTTCTTTTGATAGATGGGTTGAGTTAATGGTGAGTAGGGAGCACATAAATACCAACTTGACTCGAGCGCAGTTATTGATCTTGTCGAGCTTCGGAAATCTCCCAGATTAGGAAGGATATCCCGGGCTTGGTTGCTTTCATCTCCGGATGGTGTTCGGACACCCATACGATCATATGTAGATGGGGTGAAATAACTTTCTCCTTGGAGAGTGTGGCTCTCTTCTTTGAATCTTCAGTGGCAAGGGAATCTCAATATCCGATTGTCTGAAAGTGAAGAGAAGATGCGGGATGACCTTGCCGCTAAGTTGGGAGATTTCGCTCGAAAAGACTCCATCGCGGAGTCAAAGGATTCTGTCCGGAAAGAGGATGAAAGGTGCTTTTACAGCTGGTGGATATCTCAATGGTTTCCGGACGAGCTGGAACCTAAACAGAAAAGCAATGATCTTCATGTTGCGGCGTTTTTGGCTCTTTGGTTGTCTAGAGATATTTTTGATGACGAATCTGGCAAGAAGGAAATAAGACCAGAGTTGCTAGTGATTGCTGTGAAGTTAGAAAAAGGTGAAGTTCTTCCCATCGGCAAGCTATTCCTTGGTTCTCTGTATGTGCATCTGGATCACCTAGTTGCGAACATGCGAGTTTTGAATGGTTTCATGAAAGTGGATTCATATGTGCACG
The DNA here is from genome assembly GCA_023531295.1 of Papaver armeniacum. Lineage (NCBI taxonomy): Eukaryota > Viridiplantae > Streptophyta > Magnoliopsida > Ranunculales > Papaveraceae > Papaver > Papaver armeniacum. The sequence continues at coordinate 178,679 of JAJJWW010009983.1, forward strand.
TTGCTTTTACGCAAGCTTGGTTATGGGAGCACTTTGAGAAGTATGCTCGAAACCGTTGCCTTCGATTCCCGCGAGTTGGGGCGGCTCCAATTCTTCGATGGGTGAACGGGCGTCCAAGAGTTGGCATGAGCTTGGTTAGTCTTCTCGATAAATCGCATGAAATCGGTTTTCACCCATGGGAGCCGGTCCATAGGTCGGTGACTCAAATTGACACCTTTGCTTCTTCTCCGATCATGTCTTTGTCTTCGCGGCAACTTGAGTGTTGGTGAAAACTTGTTTGTTCAAAGCTGCATGTCCAGCTATATGCCGTCTTTCTTCATGGGGTCTTTCCAGAATAGCATTTGCTTACAATATTGACCGTCTTTGCTCGTCACAGGGGTTTCGATCAAGGGGTGCCTCTTGCTTACCAGCTGGTGGTTCCTAAGGATTCATTGCATGCCGCCCTCAATGCCAGTGCCCTTGATCCGGGTATCCGCCTTCCCTTCTTTCAAACGGGAAGAGTGACTTCGATGACTTTTGGCTATAATGAGTTCTGGTGCGATGAGTTTATTATGATCCAAGATTTTGTAAAAATCGTGGTGGAGAATGTTCGTTGTAAACCTTCCCCCGCAGTTTTGAAGAAGTATACAATGTTGAGAGATCCCAAGCGAAAGTTGCCTGGCAACTCGGAAAGTCCACAGGCAAAGGAACAGAGACGAAGAATCGTGATGGCGGGTTCCGGGCGGTTTCAAAAGATCCTCCCGCAGCTCTCGTGTCTTTCAGTTCTTCCAATAACCAGGTATGTGTCGCCTCCTTGTTGGTTTGTCTCAAAACACGTGAATTTCTGCTGAAAAGATGTGTCTTGTTTCTTACAAGGCTTCGGTAGTGTTAATGCCTTCGCTGCCCTTGCACGTTGCCAAGGCAGAGTGCGTTTGGCATGGCGCGGCTAGCTCGGGCTAAATGTGGCTAGCATGATTTGCCATTGGCACGGAGGTGCGGCTAGCATGGTTGGCATGCTTTGGCGCGTTTTGGTGTGGCTGGCATGATTTGCCATTGGCACAAAGGTGCGGCTAGCTTGGGCTAGGTGTGGCTGGCATGACTTGCCATTGGCACGATGGGGAATTAGGGTTTTGTTCGTTGTAACCCTAATTTGAAAAAATACCCCCTATTAATTACTGACTACATGCATTAAATGTTCTAATAAATGTGTCATCGGTGACATTAGGTTATTCGGGGTTTTACGATTTTACCCTTTGTCTAAAAACCACCATCAACAGTACGGTATTGTATTGGTTAAACTTGGAATCAAGCGTATGTATAATGAATTTTTTTGTAATTTGTTTATCCATATGTATTAAGAATTTTGTCACTAAAATTGACAAAGGGGGGATTGTTAGAGCATAGCTCGGTTAAACACACCAAGCGTTGGTATGTCAAGTTTGGTTGTCATATTTTAGTGAATCAAAACTCAACTAGTCACTTGATTATATACTAGAGACAACTTCGTATAGGTTAGGCTAGAAAGATTAGGATAATGAGACATACAAGTATTACTCGAAAACTTGAAGAATGTGAAGAAGTAACAAGCTACATCGACAACGTCATCCTTCCTCTTGAGGTTAGTAATACTTTAAGGTTGTTAATTTTATATGTATTTAATTACCAGCAATTAAAATGCATCTCTGGAAAATTAAAATTAGTAATGTGCATTTACTAATTGGAGATTTTCTAGTGATATTTCGGTTAATATTGGACATAGCATTTCCAGGAATTATGAAAACCGATTTGGAAATATATTGCATATCTTAAGAATATTTCGGTTTTGGAAATTCCTTGGTGTCCAAACTTCCTTGGTCTATAAATACCCAAGTTTGCATTTCGAGCAAACTATCTTAAGAGCTAGCAAAACTACCTTGTTGTGTTTTTACTGGTGGAGCCGTCTATTCGGAGAGGAAAGTACCCTAATTAGGCGAAATCTCTTACGACCACTCATTTAAAGACTTTTGTGGGATCAAGAAGCTCTACGAGTACCGTTAGTGGGAAACTAGATAATTGTAGTGTTTTTAGTTTTTGATTTGTTTTGATTGACTAACGGTTGTTGAACTTTGATTGCACCTAGTTTGTTTATTCTTGAGAATCTTCTCTTCTGATATAACATATAAGATTCACTCAAACTAGATCGAAGTGTCGACAGGATCTTTAGAACTGTTTGTAGATCTAAAGACGTCTTGTGATAATCCATTGTTAACAGACCCCGTTCTGTGCGTGATTGATCACAAGAGATTCAAGTTGTGGTGTGAGGTGTTTATTGAAGATTTAAGAAGATTTGAACACAAAGAAGATTTCTTATTGGGTTCATAATCTTTGATGTGCACAAAACTTGATCGTCTGGGATCCAACTATAATCAGTTTAACTTTGATAGATTAGATTGATTAGTTGTGTATATCGGCATCATTATATAGTATCTTGATAGGTCCTATTTTTGATTGCAAAATCTAAACTCTGCTACTTTGGTAGTTGTTGGATACATAGATCTAAACCCGACAAAGGAGATTATTGGATTAAACAGAAGAGCCTTTGTCTAACTCATATCACTGAGATTGAATAGAGTTGTTACCGAATAGATTTGTTGTTCCTTTACTGTTTGGAATACGAACCAAAGGAATTGTTCCAATGTGTGCACTTATTAAATGTCAGAAGCACAAGGATACTGAAGAAACTAGGTGAACTATAGGTTTAGTTGTTTGGTCTCAACTATACAAAGTTGGTTTGATTTTGTATAGCGGCTTAATTCTGAGAGTATTCAATTCTGAACTAGGTCCCGGGGTTTTTCTGCATTTGCGGTTTCCTCGATAACAAAATCTTGTTGTGTCATTTTCTTTTGTTTTCCGCAATTATAATTATTGTTATTATAATTTAAAGTAAATTACACAAACGTTAACTCTGTATTACTTGATAGTGATCCTATAGAGTTTGGTTAAGTCCGAACCTATTATCAAGTAATCATACTTTGATTGTTGTATTGTCTCGATCTCGTATCCATAGACGGTCATACAAAGTGTGAATACCGATTCGTTGTATTGTCTCGACTCAGTCCATAGACAATCACTTTCGGTAAGAGGATTGTTATATGCTCGGTTGAACCCACCAAGCGTTGGTATGTCAAGTTTGGTTGTCATATTTTAGTGAATCAAAACTCAATTAAAGAGTCGCTTGATTATATACTAGAGACAACTACGTATAGGTTAGGCTAGAAAGATTTAGGATAATCAGACATACAAGTATTACTTTAAGACTTGAAGAATGTGAAGAAGTAACAAGCTACATCGACGACATCATCCTTACTCTTGAGGTTAGTAATATTTTGACTTGAACTGTTTCAATCCCAATGTATCTTTCAAGTCGTGCTATATTGAAAAACATAACTGCGAAGCTGTGAATGATTATACTCTAGTAGACATAGTGTTAAGGAATTACAATACGAAGTATAACGCTTATCTTTTGAACTTTGTATATAAGACATCGACATAATCGTATGAATGCTATTGTGATTATATGTATGGGTATGGGTGAATATTTCGTCCTAAGAAACAATGTTTACATTCGTTTAAAGGAAGTACATTCATGAACTTGTTTTATGAATCGAAAGGGAAATCGCTAGGCTTATTGGTATTGTTATTCTTTGCATATCTTTGGATTACCAATATGTGTGAGTTAGTAGAACCGATCATAACTTGTTATGTATCTTGGTAAAACTAGTCACAATGCCTGACTTATGTATTGGTATGACTTTTATTAGTGTAACCGATCCTAAGTAATCACCTAAGATGGTATGATCGATATTTGTAATTGGTAGGACCGATACTAGTAATTGGTGTAACCGATCCTAGTAATTGGTGTGACCGATCACAAAAGGATGTGTAATCAATCCTTGTAATTGGTGTAACCGGTCCTGGTAATTGGTGTAACCGATCCTGGTAATTTGTGTAACAGATCCTGGTAACTTGTGTGAACGATCACAAGTAATACCATGAGAATATGGTAACTGATCCTCGTAATTGCCGTGACCAATTTGGTAACTAATGTAACTGGTCCCAGTAACCATATTAAGGTAGAACCGATCCTTGTGTTTGGTAGAACCGTAAACCCATGATTAGTGTGTTGATTTGATCAATCACATAGTTCTTGGAAATCAAATGAACCAGTTCTAAACTTGTTTGGAATTGTGGTATAATTGGTTCCAAGATTGTAAATATGACAGAGGATTTATAAAGAAATAATATGTCGACATACTTTGAACATGTTCAGTAACTCTTATCTTTTATTGTTCAAAGATATTTCTTAATAACTCAAGGAGATCCAGGATCGAAATAAGTTGAGAATCTTTTAATTAAGGTTGTTAATTTTATATGCTTTTAATTACCAGCAACTAAAATACATATCTCTGGAAAATAAAAATTGGTAATGTACATTTACTAATTGGAGATTTTCTAGTAAGATTTCGGTTAATATTGGACAGAGCATTTCCAGGAATTATGAAAACCAATTTGGAAATATATTGCATATCTTAAGAATATTTTGGTTTTGGAAATTCCTTGGTGTCCAAACTTCCTTGGTCTATAAATACCCAAGTTTGCATTTCGATCAAACTATCCTAAGAGCCATTAAAACTACCTTGTTGTGTTGTTACTGGTGGAGCCGTCTATTCGGAGTGGAAAGTGCCCTAATTAGGCGAAATCTCTTACGACCGCTCGTTTAAAGACTTATGTGGGATCAAGAAGCTCTACGAGTAACGTTGGTTGGAAACTAGATAATTGTAGTATTATTAGTTTTCAATTTGATTTCATTGACTAACGGTTGTTGAACTTTGATTCCACCTAGTTTGTTTATTCTTGAGAATCTTCTCTTCTAATATAAGATTCACTCAAACTAGATCGAAGTGTCGACGGGATATTTAGAACTATTTATAGATCTAAAGACGTCTTGTGATAATCCATTGTTAACAGACTCCGTTTTGTGCGTGATTGATCACAAGAGATTCATGTTGTTGTGTGCAGGTGTTTATTGAAGATTTAAGAAAATTTGAAGACGAAGAAGATTTCTGATTTGGGTTCATAATCTTTGGTGTGCACAAAACTTGATCGGCTGGGATCCAACTATAATCGGTTTATCTTTGATAGATTTGATTTATTAGTTGGGTAGATCGGCATCAGTATTTAGCATCTTGATAAGATCCTATTATTGATTGCATAATCTAAACTTTGCTACTTTGGTAGTTGTTCGATAGATTGATCTAAACCCGACAAAGGAGTTTATTGGATTAAACAGAAGAGCCTTTGTCTAACTCATATCACTGAGATTGAATAGAGTTGTTAGAAACAGATTTGTTGTTCCTTTACTATTTGCAATACGAACCAAAGGAATTGTTCGGTCGTGCACTTATTGAATGTCGGAGCGCGAGGATCTTGAAGAAACTAGGTGAACTATAGGTTTAGTTTCTTGGTCTCAACGTATGAAGTTGGTTTGATTTTGTATAGCGGCTTAATCCGAGAGTATTCAACCTGGACTAGCTCGGGGTTTTTCGCATTTGCGGTTTCCTCGTTAACAAAATCTTGTTGTGTCATTTACTTTTGTTTTCCGCAATTATAATTATTGTTATTATAATTTAAAGTAAATTACACAAACGTTAAAACTGTATTACTTAATAGTGATCCTATAGAGTTTGGTTAAGTCCGAACCTATTATCAAGTAATCACACTTTGATTGTTGTATTGTCTCGATCTCGTATCCATAGACGATCACACAAAGTGGGAATACCGATTTGTTGTATTGTCTCGACTCAGTCCATAAACAATCACTTTCGGTAAGAGGACTTATAGGTGGAAAAGTTTAAGATTGTGGTATATTTGGGTACCCTCGTCTTTTCACCCATGATTAGTGTATTGATAATTGATCAATCACATAGTTCTTGGAAATCAGATGAACCAATTCTAAACTTGTTTGGAAGTGTGGTATAATCGGTTCCAAGATTGTAAATATGAAAAAGGATTTACAAAGAATAAGATGTCGACATACTTTGAACATGTTCAGTAACTCTTATCTTTTATTGTTCAAAGATATTCTTTAATAACTCAAGGAGATCCCGAACCGAAATAAATTGAGAATCTTTTAATTAAGGTTATTAATTTTATATGCTTTTAATTACCAGCAATTAAAATGCATATCTCTGGAAAATAAAAATTGGTAATGTGCATTTACTAATTTGAGATTTTCTAGTGAGATTCGGTTAATATTGGACAGAGCATTTCCAGGAATTATGAAAACCGATTTGGACATTTATTGCATATCTTAAGAATATTTCGGTTCTGGAAATTCCTTGGTGTCCAAATTTTCTTGGTCTATAAATACCCAAGTTTACATTTTGGGCAAACTATCCTAAGATCCAGCAGAACTACCTTGTTGTGTTGTTACTGGTGGAGCCGTCTATTCGGAGAGCAAAGTATCCTAATTAGGCGAAATCTCTTACGACCGCTTGTTTAAAGACTTATGTGGGATCAAGAAGCTCTACGAGTACCGTTGGTGGGAAACTAGATAATTGCAGTATTATTAGTTTTCGATTTGATTTCATTGACTAACGGTTGTTGAACTTTGATTGCACCTAGTTTGCTTATGCTTGAGAATCTTCTCTTCTGATATAAGATTCACACAAACTAGATTGACGTGTCGACGGGATCTTTTGAATTGTTTGTAGATCTAAATACGTCTTGTGATAATCCATTATTAACAGACTCCGTTCTGTGCATGATTGATCACAAGAGATTCAAGTTGTGGTGTGCAGGTGTTTATTGAAGATTAAAGAAGATTTGAAGACAAAGAAGATTTCTTATTGGGTTCATAATCTTTGGTGTGCACAAAACTTGATCGGCTGGGATCCTACTATAATCGGTATATCTTTGATAGATTTGATTGATTAGTTACATAGATCGGCATCACTATATAGCATCTTGGTAGATTCTATATTTGATTGCAAAATCTAAACTCTGCTACTTTGGTAGTTGTTGGATAGATAGATCTAAACCCGACAAAGGAGTTTATTGGATTAAACAGAAGAGCCTTTGTCAAACACATATCACTGAGATTGAATAGAGTTGTTACCGAACAGATTTTTTGTTCCTTTACTGTTTGGAATAAGATCCAAAGGAATTGTTTCAGTGCGTGCACTTATCAAATGTCGGAAGCGCATGTATACTGAAGAAACTAGGTGAACTATAGGTTTAGTTGTTTGGTCTTAACTTTACGAAGTTGGTTTGATTTTTTATAGCGGCTTAATTCTGAGAGTATCCAATTCTGGACTAGGTCCAGGGGTTTTTCTGCATTTGCGGTTTCCCCGTTAACAAAATCTTGTCGTGTCATTTACTTTTGTTTTCTGCAATTATAATTGTTGTTATTATAATTTAAAGTAAATTACACAAACGTTAACTCCGTATTACTTGATAGTGATCCTATAGAGTTTGGTTAAGTCCGAACCTATCATCAAGTAATCACACTTTGATTGTTGTATTGTCTCGATCTCGTATCCATAGACGATCACACAAAGTGTGAATACCGATTCGTTGTTGTCTCGACTTAGTCCATATACAATCACTTTCGGTAAGAGGACTTATAGGTGGAAAAGTTTAAGATCGTGGTATATTTGGGTACCCTCGTGTTTTCAATTGGTATCAGAGCAGGCAAACACGAAAAGATCTAACAATATGTGTTTGGTGCGATCCAACCTATAAGATATGGGTCAAGGAAAGACTAAGCGACTGCGAAGAAAGTCTAAAGACTCATGGAAAGACAAGATATGTGCTCAAGAGAAGACAGTTCTTCAAACTCTTGTTACTCAATTGAAGATACCTCTAACGAGATATTTTTGAGTTCCATACTTGAAATTTCTAATGAAATAGTGTAAAAACTTCTGAACTAAAAGAATTAAGCAATCAATTTCTTATTTGCTCTAGTGAACTTCTTTCTGCACTAGAAAGAGAAAGAGACCTAACCTTCAAGGTTGAAAATCTCAATGAAGCACATAACTTGCTAAAAGAAGAATTCTCTCAACAAGTTTTAAGCTTCGAAGAAAAAATGAGCATTGAACGTCTTCATACAGAAAACTGTGAGAAGAACTTGGATAAATCTCTAAAAATGGTTTGCCTTTTAGAAAAAGAACTTGATGATTCTAACGCAGAATTAAAATCTCAACAGCTGTGCTTCAAAGAAAAAGAAGATACTTTTCTTTCCCACATACATCATTTAGAGGAAACTCTTAATTCTGCTCTTGATAAAAATGAATAATTAAAATAAGAAATCTCCATGCTGAGAAAACTTAATGAGAGCTCAAATAATCTATCCTCATTACTAGAAATAGGGAGAAGTCATGGGGATACCCGTGGTTGGGTTATGAAGGTTGCATTACCTCAGCTCTTGACAAAGAGATAAAGTTCGTTAAAACTTATTGTACTCAAACTGAGGCATCTTAAAAGTTACTCAGTGTAACTGTGAAGAAACCAAGGTGACCATTTTTCCATGTTGTCCTCAATCGCTCAAAAGGAAATTATTTTCCATGCTGCCTAAAGAGAGTTTCATGATCTTCAAATGATTAAATTTCACGTGGATAATCTGGAAACTTTTGAAGAAAATCTTGATGAAATCATGGAAACCAAGGATAACGAAGATGAGTGAAATTGAAGACCTTGATTATAAACAAAATAGACATCACTTTTTGATTTCTTTTGATTATTGTGTAAGGTCTATTGCTGAATAAAACTATCTATTATTTATGAATAAAATATTATTATTTAATAATTTTTTTCTTGTGATAGTTTTTCAATTACATAGCATGTGCTTAAATGCTTTATATTATTGTTATGTGTATGGGATGTTTGATTTCGGTTTTTATAACCTTAATATTCGATCTCATATGATTTGTGTACCCTTATGGTTTGTGTGGCTTTTTAATTTAGTGGGATTAAGTTCTAGCCCAAGTTGGTAGGCTTTATCAAAGGATCATAAGGTGTTCCAATTGAAACTCATATGTGAAAAAGTCATAATACATTGAATTTTTATGTTTAACATAAAGCATATGTGTTTCGGGGTTTCAAACATTTATTAGTTAAAACCGATTCAACCTTTCTCTGGTAAAGGTGTTGTTGTTCTTTTGTTCCTGCGAGAGGATGACAACACAACGATATTCCTCCCCAGAAAGATGCGAAGAAGAAGAGAAGAGGATGCGGAATTTGAGGTAACGAATTTGTTAGTTAATCGTTTTCCTGTTTAAGAAAAGCATGAGTTTATTGCATATATTTTTCTTTTACTTAACAAAATTCGGTACAATTGATATTTATTCCATTATGTGTGATTCAATTGTTTCCGGTTAAGAAAAACTGGGTTGATATCTTTCTTTATTGGTTGGTATCAATTGTTTTAGACTTAACAAAATTTTGGTGCAATTGTGGTGCTTTAATGTCTATGTTTATTTCAATTGCTTCCGGTTAAGAAAAATAATTGTGCAAGTCGATTTATTTGGTTTGTATGTACTGTTTATGGCTTAACAAAATACGGGATCATTTGTTTAGACCAATTCGATTCCAGATAAGAGAAACTAAGTTAATTCTGATCTTAGTTAGACTTATCAAAAGTAAAGGATTCGGTTATTCAAGTCTAATCGAATGCCTTGACAAGAAATATTAGTTAACTAACCTAGTATTCGTCTTGTCTAAAGTGGAAAGGTCTAAGTTATTGTCTGAGTAATTAGTGTCTGATGAGAAAATAAAGTTAATTCTGATATTTATTTTGGTCTTATCGAAACAAGCGATTGTACTAGTGCAATCGGTTTAGCAAGGGAACTAAGTTTTCTTAGTCAATTTTTTAAACTATTAGGGAAAATTGCTTCGGGCAATTGTTTCCTTGATAACATATTAAAACCAAATTACTTTTAGTTTCGGTTTTGATATTGGTTATCTAAAGTGGTATGTGAAACCTTCGTTCTTAACTCTTATAGGTTGTACAATTCTTTTAGATTGTAAGATCCTTTCAGTTTTTGGTATTTGCTCGGACCTTTGTCATTTTGTGACAAAAAGGGGGAGAAATATATGGAGTAAACAATTGATTTGTTATCACTTAGGAAAGGACAACTGTGCTTAAACGTTATATCTAACGAAAGAGTAAAGCATTGACTAAGGGGGAGAAACATATTGAACCCACCAAGCATTGGTATGTCAAGTTTGGTTGTCATATTTTAGTGAACCAAAACTCATTTAAAGAGTCGCTTGATTATTTACTAGAGTCAACTTCGTATAGGTTTACTAGAAAGTTATTAGGATATGAGACTTACAAGTACTACGTGAAGACTTGAAGAATGTGAAGAAGTAAGGAGCTACAACGACGACATCATCCTTCCTCTTGAGGTTAGTTATATTTGACTTGAATTGTTTCATTCCTAACGTATATTTCAAGTCGTGCATATTAATTGAAAACATAACTGCACAGCTGTGAATGATTATACTCTAGTTAGACATAGTATTAAGGAATTACAATACGAAGTATAACGTCTATCTTTTGAACTTCGTATGTAAGACATCGACATAATCGTATGAATGATATTGTGATTATGTATGGGTATGGGTGAAAATTTCGTCCTAGGAAACAATGTTTTACATTCGTTTAAAGGAAGTACAATTCATAAACTTGTTTTGTGAATCGAAAGGGAAATCGCTAGGCTTATTGGTATTGTTATTCATTGCAATCCTTGGATTACCAATATGTGTGTTTAGTATAACCGCTCATAACTTGTTTATGTATCTTGGTAAAATTATTCACAAGGCCTGACTTTTGTATCGGTATGACTTTTATTAGTGAAACCGATCTTAAGTAATCACCTGAGATGGTATGATCGATATGTTGTAATTGGTATGACCAACTCTAGATATTGGGGAACCGATCCTAGTAAGATGTGAAACCAATCACAAGTGTGTGGAATCGATCCTTGTAAGAGGTGCAACAAGTCTTAGTTATTGTTAACCGTACCTATGACTTGTGCAACCGAATACAAGTTAAATACCATAAATATGTGGTAACTGATCCTAGTACCTAGGCTCAATATGTGGAAGGCATATTATTGGTTTAAAGCCTTCAATTGAGTTGAAGCAACTCTTAATTACTTGGTGTGACGTCAGCTAATGAAATCAATTGCACGGAGTCATGATGGAATTCAAGAGGCGTAAGGAGCGCGACTGTACCTTAATCAATGGGAGACTATATTAGGATTCAACTACATTCCAGTCCGAAGATAATTGGTAGTATGCTAGTGTCTGTAGCGGCTCCCGGGGTTTTACTGCATTTGCGGTGTCACAAAAATTTTGGTGTCTGTGTTATTTCTTTTTCCACATTATATTGTTTATCTTTATAATTGAAATATCATAGGTTGTGCGTTAATTAGTCATAGTAGATACATCCGACCTTGTTTGTTGGATACGACTTGATTGATTCTTGGACATTGATATTTAATACCGTCCAAGTAATCTCTTTGTAATTAGGTTCACGGACTTGGTTCTGTAAACGTTCTAATTGCTAGAGAGAGATATATATAACTCTAGATATTATTCATTGATTAAGTTGAACTCTCGGAATTGTGTTGAGTTTGTCCATATAGATTGCCTAAAAAAACGTTGGTGGTATATTTTGATACCCCCGCGTTTTCATCCTAGATTATTATTCACCCCACAAATCGAAACTTCTGGAATTATAAAGTCTGAGACGAAGAAACTTTGTGATTTCTATCTATCTTGATTGTTGGAGCAAGCTCAACAATCAAAACAAGATCAGGATACACGAACTATCAAGATAAAGATAGTTGGACCTGGCTTCACGAATCCCTAGGTGATGTCTTTTTAGTTTCTAAACCCTATAAGGGTTTTAAGGAGAGGACGACTCTAGTTTACAACTAGAACACACAAGAATAGTGTTCGGGATTCAAAGATCCCAGTTGTTTGAGGTTCTCCTTATATAAACGTTCAAGATCGAGATTGTTTTGGGTTTAAGCTAAGATAGCTTTGGAACCAACCAATCGAAAATCACCGTTAGATGAAAAACTTGACTTGAGATTAACATAATAGAATATACATTATGGCTAGGATGAATCGTAACTGAACCGTGTATAATGACATGTTTATGAAGGTTAGCCGAGACTAGCCAATTGAACGATAAGCTTAACCATTTTCAATATAACACTCCAAGACTTTAATTTTGAGTCACACATGTGATCAAATCATGTCTTGATAATGTTTTTAGAGAGTTATAAATGTCAATTATCTCACAGAAATAATTCTGATACATCTGAAAACATTCTACAGGGTAAGTATGTGTACCTAGTACGTATATTATAAATGTTCGTGAGTATCCTTGTCATGGTACGTGTACCGGGTATGTATACCCTTAATTTTAAAACAGGTTCAGGAACTCACAGTTATTTTATGGTTTGCATACTGGGTATGTGTACATTTTCAGTTCACGAGTCAACAAACTTTTTATGGTATGGATACCGGGTATGCGTACCAAAAAGTCCCTCACGAACTATAGTTACGCCGGTACGTAACTGGATAATCTACCGTGGCTCTGTACTTATAACAGTTCTCCCAGTATGTGAACTGGTATGCATATATACTGTCATGTACTCAAATTTATAATAGTTCTATATCTCTCTAATAATCAATTCAAAACATTCCCAAATAACATCAATGACACATATCACCGTTCCAGGCTATTTTCAAATGATTAAATCTTGAATCATAATTTAGGTTATAAACAATAAATTTTTCTAAACTAAATTCATCAAGTATGAACAAATGTTCTTAAGCTTAATCATATTCCGAGAACGTAATCAAGATAAATTTGACTCGAAATTTCTATTATGCATGGACTGTCTAATTTAGGCATGCGACAATGTCTCATAGATAGTGTTAGAGCATTGCTCGGTCAAACTCACAAGTGTTGCTATCCTAAGCTTGTTGTCAAATTTAGTTGTCAGAACTATATATTGATTTCTAGTCTACAATTAGTTAAGTCTCAGACTAGGATAGATATGTAGTTGAGAAATACTGGATAACAGCAGTCATCATTGCGTTCTACCGTTTGAAGGTGAAGATCAACCGAAGCTTTTGGAGAACTTCATCAACAAAAGGTATGTGAAGACTGAACCACCTATATCTCAAGTTATATTTACTTTTCTATCATTCGGTGTCGCATAACTAATAAGACTATTATGCATAGACAAGAATTTCAAGTCGAAAACTATTTATCTAGTTAACGAATTTCTCGAAATATAATGACTAAGCTTAATGAACATCTGTTCATACTTGATAAATTTCTGTTGAGGATGATTTATTGTTCGGAATCAAAATCATGATTCAAGATTATCATTCGGAAACAACCTGGAATAATGATATGTGTCATTGATGTTATTCAGGTTTGTTTCAAATCAATTTAGAGAGAAATATAAAACTATTATTGATTCAGGTACAAGACAGTGGTATCAGTTTTACTGGAAAAACTGTTATATGTTTGAACCCGGTTAAATAGAAAAACATCGTATTCATTAACATCGTGAAAATCAACTCTCGCATTAGAATCCGAGCCCGAAAAACACCCTTTCCCCCTATATTCTGCCATGTTTGTAAAACATCGTATTCATTAACATCGTACAAGACAGTGGTATCAGCTACGTGGCCGTAACCCTATATTCTGCCATGTTTGTAATGCATTTTCTATTCAGTCTCAAAAACACCCTTTCCCCCTCTCTCTCAATACAGCTAGGGCAGAAAAGAAAGAAGAGTTTAGTGGTTATTAGGGTTTTCAGTAGGACTCGTTTTAGTAAAGTAAGGAAGATGAAGAAGGAGGAGCAGCAGTGGTGAGGTTTCTGACGAGGATGCCTAAAGATAGCTGTAATCTAATGATAAATCAGCTTCAAACAGTCCCAACAAAAATAACCGAGTTTCATACGAAATTCAACGAATTAAGGGATGGATACCGTAATTGGGTTCCCAGACAATCTTTTCCTGTTGAATTTACCGTTCTTACTACATTTGGTGTAATCCATGGAGCTGCTTACGGTGCTTTCGTCGGAGTCTTAACTGAGGTCGCTAAGCATGCCTATCCACAGCATTCACTCGCCCTTGAGGTACAATCCACTCTGGAAGTTTTCTACTTACGCTATGAAAGTTATTTTTTTTTTTGTTCAATTAAGAAATTCAATTTAGCAAAACAATTAGGGGTGTAAAAAGGAAAATTGAATCGCACTGAATTTGATTCACGACTAAATTCCTATGTGCATTGTGGAATTGGGTTAATAATGTTCAGTAGTGTAACTTCAGTTTGTAGATTTTTTTTTCCGATTGCTTAAGCTCTTTCAATTCTACAGGCTTTTAGTGCTAGTCCTATTTCACAAGCCCGTATTTTTGCTGCTATGGGGGGTGCTCGTGCCAGTATAACTTGTATTATGAAAAGAATTAGAGGAAAAGAGGATCTCCAGGCTCGGTAACTAACTAACCCACTCTATCTATGTATTCTGGTTTTTCGCTAACAATTGGATGGATACATAGTGCTCGCCGTTAAAATCACAGGGGATCCATGGCTTGATAACAACCTAACTGTTGAATTTGGTCCATTGTCTAGTCCTTGATATATTATAAATGTGGCGGGTCTTCATCCTGACACCTAGTGAATGGAAGCATTGCTTTTGCAGAATGGCAGCAGGTTTTGGTGCTGGAGTCACGCTTAAATTGATGTTGACGCCGATGAGGGGTCCTGATGCGGCAGTCAATGCAGCCATAGTAGGGGTCATTGGTGCAATTGTTGGAGGTACTACTTTCCAGGTAAGCATATATGGGAAAGAGTTAAGTTCTGCTATTTGTACCAATCTTGAGTCTAGACTCTTGGATGTTTACTCCTAATAACATTAATAGATATTTGAGACATATCACCTATGAATCACATTCTATGAAATGCAGATATTATATAGAATATGTACCTCTCTGTAGAGATGAACATAATTTCAGTTAGGTGGAATATTTTTCTCACAATCACAATTATTATCCATGTACCGAACTGGTTTTGACGTACATTAGTTTCTCTAAAACCTTATTCTTTTGTTATGCAAATTCTGCGCTAAGGATCTAGAAAAATGATTCGTCCAGCATTTCTTAAGAATTGGTTTTGTTGGCCGTGTACCAGTGTATGTACTGCACATGGTGCAGATATATTAGATGGAGTTTGTGTATGTATCGCAAAATGTTGTGAAGCTGTTCTGAAATATCTTTAAAAGTGGGTCGTGGAACTGGCTGCTGAAGATTACAAGTCTCAGTTCTGAAAATCTTGCGGGAGGGAATATCTGAGATTGATGTCTTAGTTCAGTCTTCACGACACACCCTTATCAACAGGACATATTGTATCGTCTCTTTGGTTGAATGTATGTATCTTGTAAAGTTACACTACCTTCATCTCATAAAAGTGAAAGACCCACTTTTTATGGGATGGAGGGAGTATGATAACTATTATGATCTTTGGCATGTGTTAGTTCTGATAAGTATGATACCATCTTCTGTTGTGCGAAGTATTTGTTTGTAAGTATACTTGTGTTTGTACCACCGTCCCTTTTCTAGCATCTCACAGAGGAAACGTATCTCTCATGTTGAATGAAACTCTGCCTTAGCTAATTATGCCGATGCAAACTTCTTTAGCATGTAATAAACTGACGTATATACACATATGTGTATATTTTGGTGTTGATATTCCTTTTTTTGTCTTTCTTTGTGTCTCTCTTTCAAGAGCATTATGTAGTAGTATGCCTGGAACACAAACATTTCTTTTTTCCATTAAGCAATTTATATTCCGCTTTGTTTTGCATTTGTGCAGCTAGGTCACAGAGTCTGTCCGCCGCCAGTGGAGTATACAAGAACAAGATGCATGTTGTCGAGCCTTGGCCTTTTGAAATATGAGAAGAACTTTGAGGAAGGCTATTTAACAGATAATACTCTACCTATGCTTACTGACAGGCAAGTGTTGTTGAGGGAGTTCGTATCACCTCTTTTTATAGCGTTTGCGAAGATGGTGATAATCTTTTCTATATGTCTATGTCTTAATCTGTTGCAGTGTTCTTAAAGAAGTGGGAGTCCCTCCTGGAGCAAGGCTCCTAATACTTGACCACGTTAAAAGGTGCTGGTCCCAACTCATGGATTTATATTTATTAGCATAAAAACTCTGATTTCAGGTTGGGCATTGTAGCATCACACAATGTCATTAATATCATTATCGTCATCGTCCCTTCATTTTCTTCACTTGAGCCTTCAGAAGTAATAGTTTGATGAAGAACCACGATTAGGTTAATACTAGTTAAGACTGAACTAATGCCCTTCAATGGCAGTCTGGGGACATCCCTCACCAGACTTTTCACCACTCCATGTTGTACAAGGAATTAGGGTATAAATATGGAGCCATAGGTCGCCAAGTCATACATTAGTTTTTATAATTTCATCTAAGATATTTTTATAATTTCATCTAAGATACCTAGTTTAGATGGTGTGTTACTCAATGGACGAACAAAGTGGTGTTTTAATCTCGTTCAAAAAAGTGAGAACAAGATCAAAAAAAGAAGAAGGGCTAAGTGCTATAATAGGTTGGATGTTTCATTATCTCCCTTCCTATCAGGGAAGTCTGGGGTTCATTCTCCTCCACCTATGTATAATAGGGTTGGAGGTTGGTTAAAGTGGACAGTTGGGGCTGGTGAGCAGTGAGGCTGGCCAAGGGGGTCAGGCTCAGCTTCATCTGTATCAAAAAAATAAATTGTTTTCACTTTGATAACCTCGTGACTTTATTATTCAGGATCCTGAAGTGAAAAAGATAGGGGAAAGACATGCTGTATGAAACTGATGGTAAGTAATTAAGTTTATAAGTTCATACTTGATATTATTTACAAGTTGTTTTGTGTGTTTTATGGTTCTGTATATGCTCACTTCAGACAACAATCTCTCTCTCTCTCTCTCTCTCTCTAGAATTTTCGAGACTCCCTCTGCTTCTAAATTCTTGTGAGGATTGAAAAAAATACACCCTTCATTCTAGAGGTAAGATCAGAATAATCTCATGGGGTGGAACCAACCTCCTTTGCTGTAAATCTTTTGAGTAATCCACGGGGTTAAGTGAAATCCCTTCTCCGTAATTGTTTATAGAGAAATCTGTTTGTAGAGAAAACCCATAGCATGATACGGTGGGGTAACAGAGAAACAACGAAAAGCTTGAGTTAGGATCAAACATAGAACTATCATAAGATACCATATGATAGTCATTTGGTTGCACTTATGTTCAATAAGCGTTTGCAACCACTGCCTATAAACGATATTGGGTTTGCACCTATTTGTCATTTTCCATCTTAGCATGTCACTATCTCAATCTTTTTTGTTTGTTTGTTTAAATGATCATCTTACGTTAATCCTACCGTGTATAATGTATGACAGTTATGATACCCTCCTTGGTTAAAGTCCCGGCAAGTCTTGGCTTTTGAGAAGCAAGGCTGTGAGGCTTCTTAGTTTCTTTGTAATTTGGCTTTTTTTTCAACTTTTTCTTTGGGTGACCTAATCCTATTTGGGTTTCTTTTATTTCTTTCGTTTGGATTGTTTTATTGGGTTTGAGGTGTCCTTCAATGAATTTTTCTATTCCCATCTTATACGAGCAAAGTATGTACTTTACTGATTATTGCTTTCTAACTAGATAATAATCTTTGTTACGGATGAGCAAATCAAGAGCGGGATTATATATCCTTCGACTGCAAGTATTCGGGATGTCACCATAAAGTTGCAGCAAGCTAGCGTTATAGAAGAGGCAAAAAACTAATGCCCATGTCCGAGGTAATTCAAAACCAATCACAAAAGGTCACTTCAGTGAAGATTTTTGCATTTCATATAATCCCACTCTTAATTGTTATTTGACTGTGGTACAGGATGAAAAAACCTTGGATTATGTGGTGCGTAACATGTGGATTCCTGTATATAGAGAAAAATAGAGATTTCTAGTGAGACCATGTATATATTTTTGATTATCGCAGGTTTGACTGCTGAACTTCAATTTTGTTCACTCTATTGAGAGAAACTGACAGTTAAAAAGAGACAAAGAGAAGGATCCTTTTACTGGAATTGTCCAACTCTATTAAATCATGTATTTGATTTATATCATTTAACTCTATTAAACTGAATGTCTACAGTTTTACTAGATCTATACCATGTTTTTGGAGTGAATTTTGATTTAATGCTAATTTGACAAGTTCAATCACATTTGAAGGAATAGACATAAGACTCACAGTCACAGTTTCGTTTCACATCTATACCGAACTAGAAAGAAAAAGAATTAAGAAAGAGTTTCAATCCTTACACTAACAGTATGGATGGTCCTGTGCTGCGAACAGCAAGGAGAAAGAGGTTCACCGGAACTCCGATGGGATGGTCGGAACCAGTAATTTAAGAATCCACAAATGAGGGTTGTATTTACAAGAAATTAAGCGAGCGATTACAACTTTCAGAACCGCAATGTGGTATATATCCTTTAAAAAGTGGAAATTGAATAAATACACATGTATTCCTTGAAAGAGACTCTTGTCTTTGGTACAACTTGCTAACATTGTGCATAATGAACTTATCTCCCAATTTTGATCATGAAGGTAATACTCTCCTTCAGATTCCAGTCATCGTTAAGGACATCCGAGTCAAGATCAAGATTGATGCATTGAACATATTTCGCTGCACTAAAATCATCAAAGTTGGATAATTATAGAGCTTCATCTGATGTTGCTCTTTTCTTCAATAATCAAGTATTACTGGATTGTGCCAGTCAAAGTTCTTCTCCTCTTGCTTCGGAACTATTACCACTATCACTGCTACTGCTACTGCTACTTCTCTTGTCTATACTATAATATTCTGTTAAACTTCTCTGGATTCCTTCAGAATTATGACCACTACCACTGCGACGTCTCTTGCCCTTACTGTAGAAGTCCTTGATTGTACGCTCGATCAATTCCAGTACCCGGTCACCATATTTGGCTAGTTTTGCCCTAAATTCAGTGGAGTTAAATGAATGTAAGATTTCACAATAACACCCATAATGATTCCTGTACAAATGCGAACAGGTTTACCTTCCTATGCCACTGATCTCAAGAAGTTCTTCTCTTGTTTGGGGAATTCTTTCACTGATACGTTGTAATGTAGGCCTCCTATTGTGGGAATGAGTGGGTGTGGGAGAAAGAGAATCATGATTTTCATATATCAACTGGGACAAATAATCTAAGGAAATAAAACCCTAACAAAAATATATGGAAGGGAGAACATACGCGAATATGTGGTGAGCATTAACACCTTCAGCAGCAGTATCCAAAATATCACTTCGAAGCAACATCAAAGATCTTGGCAGAAAGAGGCTGCAAGCCGGAGACAAACAAGTTTTTTAATTGATAATGCTCAAGGGCATGGAATTTACTCAGGCATCAAAAGCACAAAGAATAGCAAATGAACTGTAATTTACCTTGTCAGCTTCATTTCCCTGTGGGTTGTTCGTCTTCCCTGAAGAGGCGAGTGGATCTTTTGCCACCAGAGGCTTAGCTGTTTTCATGGACGCCGGGAACCTAAAAGGTATATCAGTGACCACAGAAACAGAATACATAAGCCTATCATTGCAACTTTATAAGCTGGATTTACAAGGATAAAAGTAAGCCTAGTTCTAAAACATAGTGTTGAACGTTAATATCTATTCAATATAAGATTAACCTAATACTAAAAGATGGATGCATCTATATCTTACAAACAAAAAGACATTCCATTAATAAAAATCAGTTTCATCAAAGTAAAGCTTTAAAAGCACATACTACAATTTC
Organism: Papaver armeniacum; assembly: GCA_023531295.1. Taxonomy (NCBI): domain Eukaryota; kingdom Viridiplantae; phylum Streptophyta; class Magnoliopsida; order Ranunculales; family Papaveraceae; genus Papaver; species Papaver armeniacum. Next base: position 198,601 of record JAJJWW010009983.1, read on the forward strand.
ACAGCTCGACGGATATTTGTAGTGAACACTACAATTTGAACTGATGATGGCGTCCAATAATTTGAACATCTACTTAAATTATGTAGGAATAAGATCCTAAACATGTCTGCATTTGGTGCCCATAGGGCCTCAAAATATGCAGACAGTCTGTCATTCCTTTCTCACATTATAATAAGCAACAACATGGCAAACATCGAATGAAATCCTAACCTCTTCGGTTTTCAGTCTTCAAACTTCAAAATCTATTTTCAATCAACTTTGATGCTGTAATTACTTAGATCAACTAAGGGCTTTCCATTAGCCAAATTTTGTAGGGATGAGTTAAACTTGGGTCAAGCAGCTTTGTTGTTGGATCCCCTCGTGATATGAACATGAATCTGTCTAGGTTGAAAGTGAATGGACTAAGCTCTGTCTGATTTATATTTGCCAATTCAATAGATTGAGATTTATTTGCCTATGTAAGTTACTTGTCTCATTTATATTTCTTCTCATTTTAACACAGCAACATGAAAAATGCATGCTTTACCCTTGCATGAAAGCTTGTGAATATCGACAAAGAAGCATATATAGGCTTCCTAACCCACAAGATCCAAATATCTATCTTAGCACTACTTCCTGTCGCATCCCTCTTCTACTGATGGCTACTTAAACAAAGTTCATCTGATAAGTTCATCTATAAAATATCACATATTAAGATGCCCGACTACTTCCTCCTTGAAAGTACTACTTATGGGGTCTTTTTCATTGATAACGAGAAATTAATGAGCAAAACATGACGCAAAAGCTTGAGCTAAGAACAAGCAACCACGTAAGGAATGAAACAAGCAACCAAGAGAAACAGTTTTCGCACCTTAAAATAATTTTCTTTCCACCATGGCAAAGATTGTAGAACTTGGACTCATTTACCTAAAGACCAGGAGTAAGACAGTAAATAGTTAAAGCAAGATTCAGGGACTAACAATTTTGTGTGCAGAAATTGAACTAAAGGACTGCGGTACCTTCAACACTGATGATACGGATCCATAATCACTTTTCTTAACTTTCTCCACAAGAAATTCCTCAGTAACAAGATGATGCAGAATTCGGGATGCTTCGCCCTTTTCAAGGTGTCTCCCAGCTCCATGATGCTTCACCAAGTCGTATCGATGCTTCTTAACCTAAGTTTTAATTGCCAGTATCACCAAGTCAGTTATATGAAGTCAGCAAATTGGAAAATATTTTTATCATATCAACTTACAATTTGGCTCATGGAACCTCTGAAAAATTCCAGGATATGCGATGATGAATTTTTCTGTCCTGTTGACTTAACTAATTCAACCTGAACATCAGGAAGAAAAAAATGATTACTTGAACGAGTCCAAGCACTGCAAATACAAATGCAAATAACTAGAGAATTGATTTTCACCAATTGCTGCCTGTTACATCCTTTTCAATATGAGTTAAAGTCTTGGAACAGTTATCACAAGTTTTATTAAACGCCGTAGGATCAAACTTTTCCCCAAAATGAATAAGTTGTAAGAAACGTCGGCAATCAACATCATTTTCGCAATAGCTAACCTGTTACATATTTAAAAAAAAAAATCACTTCTGTCAATCCTCAATCTAAATCACATAACAAACAAAAAAAAAGAAGATTTCTGCGATATAGACCATTCGCAAAAGATTGTCAATATTCGTCTCCAGTAACTTTGAATTTGTTAAAGAAGTGCGCCTAGATCCAGCTGCAAAGGGACCTGGCTCCACAGCTCCTTGAGTAAGCATATTCTCGACTCGAATCTGCCCAAATCAGAAAAAGCAGTCTGACAAAAGCGGAACCTAAATTTTATAAAGATAATAATAGATGGAATACTTAAGTCCCTTGACCTTTCAAGAATTGTAAGGAAAAATGTCTGCTAATAAAATAGGAATGTTCTATTTCAGGCACATTACTATCATTTTGAAGGTGAACAAACAAGATGCGTGAGTAATTTGACAGGAATCAAATGTCACAAGTTATAACTACTATTATAATTGAATGGGAGGATACAATTCTGAAAAGCTTACGTAATCAGTGTAGCTGTAATATAATACACACGATGGCCAGTGACCATCTCTACCAGCACGGCCGCACTCCTATAAGTGGAGAAGTATAGTAAGCCAGTTATTACTTAAAATTATAGCTTGTGTATTATTATAACTATTAGTGAAAACAAGCACCAACCACATACTATTATAAGCGAATCACTAAAGTCTGTCCAAATCAATTTTCAGGTTTGTGCTTCAAATATGACCTGATGGTAACCTTCGATGGATTTGGGAAGTGAATGATGGATGACAAAGCGGACATCAGGTTTGTTAATACCTGCAAAATGTATAGGTCAAAATACTACATATATATATATATATATATAGCCATGGCATAGTAAATTAGCAGAAAAACTAATTTTACCCATTCCAAGGTACTAAATTCCAAGGTATCTCATTACAGAAAAGGTTTCCCCAAGCTTCATTAACTCGCTTAATATTTATAGAAAAGTGCAGCTCATTTAGTAATCATACCAAAAGCAATTGTGTACTTTCTCTAATTTAGGGTAAGGTAACAAATGGCTTATTAGTTATTAAGTACCCAATGCCTCAAAATCTCAATGGAAACAGAACTGGTTTACTGATGGTTCTGTTACATATTATAATGAAAGCAAGGTGAACGTAAAAATAAACAGGAAATGCGGCCATTAACTAATCAGCACATTCATATATATCTAAAATTAGAGTGGGAAAGCCACTCACTTGGCAACTTTCTCAGGAGTGACATATAATAACTTGTATTTACAGCAATTAGAGCTCAGTTCTCTAAATATCTCTTGCGGTTCAGTCCAGTCCATATTGGCACTCAAATGAGCAGCAGGGATATCGGCCTAATTCAAGCAATTCAGAGGAAATGTTAAACTAAAATCTGATACGAGAAAGAGAAGGAAGTTAAAACCATTAATTAATAGAAAGTAACATAAATATCCAGTACCTGATGCAAATGCATAATTTGATCTTGAATGAGCGAGACAAGAGGTGAAATCACCAAGGTTACACCCTCACATATAAGAGCAGGAAGCTGTGGAGAACACCATGGAGTTTAAGAAGAGAACTAACTGGGTTAATAAAATACACAATATAACTTGATGTGCATTTTCTGTTTCCGTCAGATTTTTCGAAATCACCAAAGAATGAGCATTCAGTGTTGTTGCTTATGTTGAATGACAATAACTCTTTATGGCGAAAGAGAAGAGTGGAAAGCAAAAATTAAAAAAAAAAAAGATGACATCCTATAGAATCATAATCACAAGTTTCTGTTCAGTGTGCGCCTTTAACAGTTTAATTTCATCCAAGAGAAGACTAAGGCCACCAGCAAACCCTATTAACCTAGTGAAAACTGAGATAAAATTACTATCCACTTTATTTATGGAACATGTCTCAGGTTACACCAGAGTCCAGGACAATGAGATAAAAATCTCAATTATGAACAGAATGGCCATCGATTTATGCACAGGCATAGAAGTTCATAGTTATTTTCCTACCTGGTATGTCAAACTCTTTCTGCCTCCAGTAGGCATCAAAACAAAAACATCACCGCCGCTCATTGTAGCATTAATCACCTCCCTCTGATTGAGGCGAAACGAACGATTCCCATATACTTTCCAGTTATTGGCCTGAAGAATTGCAATAGAATTCAGAAGAAGTTGTACAGTACTAAAAATCAAAAGAACCTGTATAATACTAATTGTCAGAAGAGATGTATCTTGGATATATGACTACAGGCAAACAGAACTGCATGCACTCTTCAAATACTAGCAGCCCATGGGGATTGCGAACATTGTTACCCGCCCCGGTTAGACTTACACGAACATATTATGAGGATATTAATATGTTGCCAAAACAATCTTATAGCTTTCACACTGTTTCCATTAGGATGGACATCTGTTGATGCAGGTCGATGGTCTGTTGCTCTAGAAGCTACCAGAAGCAAGAAAGATGCTTAAAAAGAAAAAACAATTGATAAGCACCACCAGTACCTATGAGTAATGTACTTTACTCACTGGAATTTGGGTGGTATTTGTGGTGATAACATACATACATATAGGCATATCATTGGATTCACTTATGCAGTTTAGAAAAGAACCTCCAGCTCTTCAGTCCACGGAAAGTTACTACTACTCCAACATCCCTTGTCATTCGATCCGTCGACATATTTAACATCAACGATCTTTTGAGTAAAGGCTTCCCTTTCCAGAGAGCCTGGTGTGATAGAGCTACCAACAGAAGATAATGACAACGATGAGGTCGCCCCATTAATACAGTAGTTAAAATCGGTATGCATATGGACTTGAGCATCAAATTTCAGAGGACCAATCCTGGATGTGGTTGCTGGTGTCTCAGATTTGAAACCCCTGCATGCAGTGGTGGATGCTGAAAAATGTAAATTCTGTCTATCTTCATTCAGCGATGAAGCCTGGAGAAAATTTTTAAGAAGCTTAACTTTCTTGCTCAACTGTATAACCTGGTTATGAGTGAAAAGATAAATTAATGTTATTTGATATTTTATCTTAGAATCAAAGAGTGTATTAGGAAGGATAACTGGGGAACAATACACACACAAAAGAGGGACTAACCTATCCTGGCTAAGCTTCTTTAACTGAGGTGAGCTTCTTAGATCATCCACATTGTCAAGAAGCTCATTTGATATGGAAATTAGCAACTCCTTCATCTCCTGCAAATGAGTTGCAGCTTCTGGGGAAAGTGCTTCCTGGATCAATTTTAGTAATATGTATCAAATAAAAAAAAAAAAAAAAACAAAAAAAAAAAACAAAAAAAAAAACGAGAATATGAGATGGGCAGAGTTGATCAGAACACAAAGAATATACCTTCAGTCCATGAACACAGTTCGCGGATAACTCTGGCGGCAAACATGTCCCTTCAGCACTTCCACAGTTATCTATTTGTACAACTGGGGTGAAAGGTGGAAGCTCAGGCATTGATAATTGTTGAGTGCAAGTTGATCGGAATTGTTTGTGAATGATTTGATCCACATCAAGATTCTGAAATCAAGAAATGAAGAACAGAAAAATTTTAAGCTTCAGATTGAAGTTTTATTACAATACTACTTACATCATGAAATATGATAATGAGCACTTGAGTATACATGTTACCTGAAAGAATTCATCATCATCAAAAACATCAGCAAAGCTTTCACCTAGCCCATGGTCAATAAATTCATTACCAACAGGATCTGCATAGATCATTGCTTCATCTATCCCATAAGGCATTTCCATATTTGAATCTCTGAAAGTTTCTGCAGCATTAAACCTTTCTGGCAAAGAAGTGCTTGTGCTTACTACAGGTTTACCAACCGTGGAATTGGAATCAACGAAGTTCTGGTGATCTAGCACTTTTTCAGGAATTGAACTTTCAGAAGATTTTCGAGACGTATCAAATGAACTTCATACAGTAGATTTCTTGGGTGTATCATAACAAGAATAAGTTTCCGTGGATGGTGAATTACCTTCACCACTAATACAAACTACAGGTGAACTTACTCGAGGATTCAAATCATTCCTGCACGCCGCTTTCAGGGTGCAAAGACTATACCAAGCCTACACAACAAAGTTTGATTCAGCTAATCAAGGTAACTTTAAGATCAACACTGGCAATATGTCAAACATGAAAGCTTTGACAGTGAATAAGCTTAACCAGTTCATAAACTGAAAACACATGCATTTTTAAGTTGTTTGTAATTTTGAAAACGCCAAGATGAGACGACATATATATATATATATATATATATATATATATATATATGTAGGCACCAGAGCAAAAGTGGTCAGATATAATAACAGGATATATTACAAAAGCTGCAATCGTAAACTTATCAGTAGACCAAAGTCACATGTCTGCTCTGGGATCATTGACAACTTACCTTTCTAATTAGTGGATTTTGCAGCCTTTGAGGATTTGCAGTTGCATAAGTCACTGACCTTAAAAGATATAATGAAACTGTATGAGAAACAAGAATACTTACCCACATAAAAGCTTTATTAGTGTAATTAGTGTCACGTGATACTCAATGTGTTTAGATAGCTCTATGGACATGTCAATGTAGGTCAACAAGTATCAGATTAAAGGTCATGGATTTGAGCATTCCCATATGCAGTGAAGTGGTGCCTTTTGATTGTGGGTTCACTTTGAACGGCTACATCCTTGTAAGTTATGCTTTTACACAATTAGACTTCCTCAAATATGTAAGAAAATTATGTAGGTCTACATATACAAAGAATGCCTCTGCAAGACATTTTCGCTAACAAGTCTACAAGATAGAAACTCCCTCCATCAAAGTGATTCGCAAGGAGCCACAAAACTGAAGCCCTTTGATAGTTGGGCACCCGACTCCAGAGTCCAGACTACAGCAAGTATTTATACACAAAAAAAAATGTATTGCACAGGAGGCAACTGACACAAGTCTTGCACCACCTTAATAGAACAAAAGGTATCTTTTATAATATATTTGTCTGCTAAAGTTCTCTGCACAATCTCTTTAGAGGAGAAATAAAATTCAGAAGAAGCTTCCTTCCTCACCAACAACCTACATGACCAACAGGGCTACATTTTCTCTTAAAATAACACTATTACCAATAAAAAGAAACTCCTTGTAAAAAATCATCTATCTTGATAATTCGAGTGCTTCTAAGAATGTGTAATAAAACAACTGGGGATCAAATCATAAAATTCTCAGCTGCATGATGATAAATATATTTAAAGTTTCAATTAAATACCTTGCAGCACCTGGTGCTCCTTCAGAACTAGGTTTCTGTGATGGCAATGAGTAAAGGAAACTTGAGCTTAAAAACCTATTTTGACATGAGAATCCACCAAGAGCACTAGCGTGTAGAGACAAATTGAACTTTGGATGGTTCTCATACACTGGACTCAACTTCCTTCCACTGCATAAGCAAGAAAATAGATGGTTAACAAAGAGAAACATCCGCCTTGTAACAGAAAAAAAGTATAGTTATTCTTGCCTAGCAAATTTTGCCATAGCCAATGGTTAGCCTGTTCGCACCATACCAAACACGGATTCCTAGTTTATTTCGAGCACTTTTTACCATAGAAACCTGCAAAAGAAATTAACAACAAATCAGACTTGAAGATTCAGTGATGGTGAAGGAATACATTAGGTGATTTATTAAAGCCATAAATAGTGTGCGGGGTGCATGTGGCAACAGTCGTGCATTAGCTCACTACATACTTCATTTTTCATCCCCCAAAATTATCAGTCAAAACCTTAGGTCACACTCATAACTCACTCAACAACAGCACCTCTGGAACCTGCACCAATACCTCCACTCCACCTACACCAGCACCGTTTATCGTATCCAATACCTACTCCACCACCCTGTCAATACCCTTCACCGCCACCACCTACTGAACCAAAACCCCACCTCCAGTAGCACCTTCTTCAGATCCATTGCCTACTCCACCACCCTTTCCATACCACCCACCAACAACTCCACCACGACTAGAACTACCACCGAAACCAATGCCTATTCCACCACCTTTACCAACTCCTCCATCAACAACACCTGCTAAACCATAACCAACGCCTCCACCAACACCACCTCCTGGCCATAGCCAAGTCCTGAACCGTGACCAACAATACCTCCTAAACTGACAAACTCATCCACCAACACCACCACCTCCTGAACCATAACCAACTCCTCCACCAGCACCACCAAAACGTAACAATTTACCCGATCCTTAACACTAATTAATCTATTAAAACCGTAACTGATTTGCATTAGCTCAAGCAGCTCAAGAAACCAAATCGTACTAATTAATCAAATCTAGTCAAACATTTCTGAATCCTTTTAACAATTATCGAATCCAAATCTACGAATCTTCTCATTTTGTCAGTAAAATTTTCAAAACCTAGCATTAGCTTAAATTAGTGAAATTCAAAATCAAAAAGAAAGAAGACAGAAGAAGAGAATTCAGTGAGAACCTGGCGTTGATGCTGTTAAGGGAGATGGCCTATCACAAAGCTTGATCGAGAAGATGACGAGATCTGTTTTTTTTTTTTTTTGACGAATTTGAAATTCGTCGATTTTGAGAGAGAGAGAGAGAGTGATTTGAATTTGGGCGGGATGAAAATGCGCCATCTATTGTAATGAAAATGCATCGGGGTTTTGATGTGACTCTTGAGCATCAAAATCAGCTGGGAAAGCACTCGACAGCTTTTGTATGAACTTGAACTAAATAACCTGCTAAATAAATCTAAGAAGCGCCGAGTTCTTACTCAGTTCCCTGATTTGGATCGTTGTCCGTTTTCCTTTATATCGCTATTACGTGGATGTGGTGGAGCCAAGTGGCGGCACCAGGTAGAGCTATAGCTTGCTCAGATAAACATGACTATAAAAAAGAAGGCTATTATTGGGTCGTCACACTCCAATACAGGAACTTCACTTGGATTCTTAATGTCCAAAAAAATGGTTATGGGATATCCTAACACATATACAAAATGTCTAGATTACCCTTTAAATAAATAAAAACTTAAAAACCGTAGAAGTGATTTCACGTCCAGGTTTGGATTAATTCCAACCGTATAATTTTATTTGCATGTAGTTTTACGTCCAGGTTTGGATTAGTTCCAACCGTAGAAGCTCGTTTTACGTCCAGGTTTCTTTTAATTCCAAACGTAGAATCCGATTTTACGTCCAGTTTTCTTTTAATTCCAACCGTAAAAGTGACTTTACGTCCAGGTTTGAATTATTTCCAACCGTAGAAGTGATTTTACGTCCAGGTTTGGATTAATTCCAACTGTAGAATTTTATTTGCATGTAGTTTTACGTCCAGGTTTGAATTAGTTCCAACCGTAGAAGGTAGTTTTACGTCCAGGTTCTCTAGTTTTCTTTTTAATTCCAACCGTAGAAGTGATTTTACGTCTAGGTTTGGATTATTTCCGACCGTAGAAGTGATTTTACGTCCAGGTTTGGATTATCCCAGAATTAACTAAATAAGGGTTGTTTAGTCATTACAAAATTATTTTAGATAAGGGGTTTTTGATATTACTTATTGGTGACCCGTTTTTGTCCTATTAGATGACGCCCCTCTAATGGAATGTGACGCCCCAATAATAGCCTTCATAAAAAATTACTTTCCGGATTTCTAGAAATAAAAAGCCATATGTTTATTTATAACGTGTTTGGATGCTTGAAATAACTTTTCGAGAAGAATAAGTTAAAATGAAATTATTTTACTTCGTAAAAGGTCGATCTATTTATCTAAGGAGATTGTTCTGAAATTTCTAATTTTTAAAAATCAAAAAATTATTTTTGAATGTGTATCACACAACTATGAAGGTATACAATTTTCAAAATCATTTCTACAAGTTATTAATTTTTTATGAAGCGTTATATGTGGTTATGACTTCTTATATTGGTTTTTGCTTCTGGAAAAGTATACACACTTTTATTTTTGATATCCAAGCACCCTCTTAAGATTCTTCTGGAAGAAAAAAAATATCAAATGGTGGTAAGTTTGGCGAACTGTTGGCAAGATAAATTTAATTATTTCCTTAAATAAGAAAGGATCATAACGCCATTAAGTTTAAGTCAATTTGGATGTATTCTTTTGCCCACAGACGGGCCACAGTTGATATGAGTCATTCCATTCCTTCCTAACAAGTAAATGCAACTAAAAATTATCTAAAAAAGCGAGATTATAGGCATCTCGAAACAAGTGCATTAATTATTAAAAAAAGTCCAACAAATATAAGTGTATTACATTAACTAGTTGGAAGCCTAACAAGCTAAGCTCCAACGACATACTACTACATTAATTGAACAGGTTGCTGTGCTAACCTACCAGGGAGCCTCATGGGTAACCTAGCCAAGGGAGCCGAAACGGCGGGAGGGGGCTGAGATTGTGTCACAAGGGGGGGCAAATTAACACTACCTTCCATGTTAATTCCTGCAATATTACGCCATTGAGGACTCGAACCTGGGACCTTCTGGAGCGCATTAAACTTTGGGGAACGGGGATGACCAGCTAAGCTCGGGCCCGTTCTTTTATCAAATTATTTTCTTCATCGGCTATATATAAGCGAGTTTTTTTCAAATTCATGGAGAAATAACACTTTGGCGGTCACTTTATTAGACCATGTCCTACTAGGGGAAAGGGAACTTCATTAAAAGCCCACTGGAAGCTTTTTTTAGAACTATGATATTAGGCATACATAAAAATTTCCGGGCATACAAAATGATAGTCCCATCTTGGGTGACCTTATAAGGGGTAACCTATGGGTAGCTAAATTACCTATATACCCTTAATATAAAAATCTAAAATCAGTTTTCTAAAAAATCAAAATCAGCTTCCCTTAACATCTCTTCTTCTTCCTCCTCTAGCCGAAGTCTTCCCCTCCCGCGAAAAAAAAAAAAATCATCACCGTGATTAATTGTCGATTCGTAAAAATTTGATTGTCGATTAAACTGAACTACATAATGACTCGTACAAAGAAAAGCAGGGACTAGGCAAACCAAATCGTCTTCTAATCCATCTCCTATTACAAACCCAATCTCCTATTTGCTGTTTTTCATCGATTAAATGACGGTTACAGTGTTGGGTTCGGCTCAAAATTAAGTTGCGTTTTTAGCCAAACTGTTCTTCGCAAAAGCTTCCTGTAAGTGTATATGAACAGTTCGGCTTGAAATTTCATGAAATTTCAAGCCGAACCTAGTCATGAAAAGAGATGCACGAGGGGTTCGGCGTATTCGATAATCATAATATGTGCTTAGAACCTAGCACATTACGAGGTTCATCTATTACGATATTCACAATATGTGTAGAACCAATACAAAATTATTAACCTTAAATGTACATGATCGGGTTCGGCTTATATTCTACTTATTCAAATAGCCGAACAATGTGTTTCCAACGGGTTCGGCGCTTACGAATTTCTAAACATAAGCCAAGAACCCTAAACATTTTTTCTTCCCGACTGAGTTCGGTGTAGGGTTCGGCTTTGTTAGGACAATTCGAACCAAGCCGAACTCGGGTCTACAAGGTAGGTTCGGCTCTTAATCAACACTTTCAGCTAGCCGAACTGTTCATCCAGACTCGCCGAACCTAAGTGAAAAAACACAGACTTTTGATGATTTTAACCTACAAAAGTGAGATTAAACATAAGGTATGTTCGGCTCTTAAACATAGACTCGCCAAACCCCGCGAACAACCTAAATGACTACAATTCAAGGGTAACTAAATAATCTACACAATTTTTTTTCTCACTTTCCCCTTCTCCTTCTAAAAAAACCTAACTTTTTTTTTCTTACTCAAAATTTTTTTATCTACACAAAGTAATAACTAAATAATCCTAAAACTAATCACTAATCAGAATTATTTTAACTAATCATTAGTATTAACACTAATCCTAAGAGGGCAAATTTACCATTACCAAAAATATTTGGTTAAGGGGCTTCTGATTTTGCTATTTACACTCCTTTTTTGTCTTTACTTGGTATGCCCTAAAAGATTTCTGTATGCCTAATATCATAGTTCCTTTTTTATATGACTAGTACAGTAAGAGGGGAAGCCCTGTCCTATCGGAAAAATTCTTAATCATTTCTTTTTAAAGTATGGTGCAAATCCTCATTGGAGATAATCTAAATGGAGATGAGCAATTTCTTTGTCTCTAGATCACTTAGTTGGCTCATAAAAGCGCTTTTCCAATTGTTGCGTGAATAAAAAAGATGAAAGAGATTGTTTCACCACTGCATTCATGTCGATTGTCGAAGTGTCTACTTTGCTAGCAAATTTGGACGATTTTTATGAATAGTTACCTCCGATTTTTTTTTAAAAGCTTAAAATTGGTATTGTTGTTTATAATATGATATCGTTGTAAAGATCTTCTTAAAAGCTTTCCAGCAAACAAAATTAGTAAAATTTCAAAACAAGGTTTTTAAGATATATTATATTCTAGTATGCTTTCCAATTTTATTCCAAAGCACGGATTTTAAGATATAGTATGTATTTCTATTCTATCTTCCTTTTCAATTTTATCCCTCAAAATTATGTATAACCCGTTATTCATGCTTCTGAAAGACTATAAAACCTGTTATGGATACTTTGAAAGACTGCATACACTACACCAAATTCCCGGATTCGTAACAGCAATTCGTAACGGCTTATGGGCCGTTACAAAATTCTCGTTACAAATGCTCGTTACAAAAAATTCGTAACAAGCTGAAGCCGTTACTAATTTTTAAAAAATTCGTAACAGGTTCAAGCTGTTACGAAATATTTTATAGGCATACCAGCCACACGCTTGGTCACACTTGGGTCGTAACACTTGCAATTTTGTGTGTGTCATTCACATGCGTGTCATTGTTTTTTCCACCCAAGATGAGTAAAACTAGGGATATTTCCTCCCCTGCGTGTGTCATTCACATGCGTGCCTTTTCCTCCCATGCCTTAGTGAATCGATTTTTTTTCATTCTCATTTTCTTTCTCTTTTTTCTGCTCCTGCCTCTCTTCTCTTCAAACCCTAAAAAGATATCAGAGAAACCCCAGTGAAACCATTAGCTGAGAGAAGCTTAGATTTGTATTAGGAGTGAACTGGAATCACGATTCTCACAATTCTAGATCGGTATTAAGGTTTCAAAATAAGCTCATCAGAAAGAGAAAAGACAAACCCTAGAACCCAGTAAATCAAATCTGTAATCGGATTGTTCAGGTTTTTAATCGGTTTCATCCAGTGAAGTAAATAGGTATTAATTTTATGAATTCGCTTAATATCTGTTAACCCTAAAAATATAATTTTACTTCTGTGTTTTTGATTGATTCCTTTCTCACTAAAATTTAATTCGGTTTGTGCAATTTTTCTAGGTTTTGATGAGAATGATGTTGATATTATTACTTCTAAGGTATTCAAACATTATTGCTTCTTCTAATTTCAATTTCTTAATTTATGTTTTCTTTCTTAAAAAAAAATTTACATGTTGCTTTGGGGTTTAGATATGTGGATCTGGGTACTTTACTAATTTTTTTTTGTATTTTTTCTTTTCTATGTTTTAGTGTTGCTGGTGGTGGTGTTGGTATTTGAAGTTGTGTTCTCTAGTGGAGTTGCAGCAGCTTCAGGTGGAGGTGGTTCTGTAGGGGGTTGAGTAGACTTTAAAGCAGAGGTATCAGAAGTGAATGATTAAGATGATGATGAAGATGAGAGTGGTGGGGAGGTTTGTTCTTTGAAACCTTTAAGAGTAATATTTCATTATTTCTTTGAAGTCGATTAAAATTATTAATATTTTTTCTAATTTAGGTTGTTTGATTTTGCAGGAAGATGATGAAGATGATTGGTACAATGAAAAGCAGCTCTAGTCCCCTTTTAATTTTGGTTCTCTAGATGTTTCTATTAGTAATTGTGCAGCTTAATTCTCAGTTTTTAAATCAAGACATATGTTGTTTTATGTGATGCATAATATTGGAGCAACAGGGTCTCACAGAACAAGAGGTACAAAGAGATACAAACGACTTATCGGAAGAAAGTAAGTTAAAAATACTTCATGATGTTAGACGGATTTAGGCTTTGTTGTGTATTCAGTATTGGAGATTTGGATTTGTGATTTATGAGTGAATTTCTTTGTGATGTTGGTAGTACTATGATTCTAACTAAGATGAAGTAAACAGTTGAAGCTTTCCCAGGAAAGGAAGTTAAGGATGCAGTCATTAGTGTACCTGGTAAGGACAAATCAAATCAAATCATGTTTGATTTTGCAATTTATTATGTGGATTTTTGAAATGTGGCTGATTGTTTATGTTGCTAACAACAGACTTCAATGATGCTCAGAGATAGGCTACCAAGGATGTTGTTGCGGTCGTTGGATTAAATGTAGCAAGATTTTCTAGGACACTTCCACCACCAAGAGAGGTTGCAAGGCCTGAATTGCTGAAGAATAGTTTTTCAGTGGGGAATCTCGATGAAGAATGGGTTACTGTATATGGGTATGATTCTGACTTTCTTTTTACTGTGTTTGCTTTGTTTATATTGCAACGATTTGGGTTTGTTTATCTTGTTTTGTGTATAAATAAGTAATTGAAAAGCTTAATTTCGTATTAATTGGTTTTATGCTTTAGAAGCTTGGATGTAATTGATTTTTAGAATTATGATGTTGTGACAGCGTATGCTTTTCTTTGTAGCTGGGTAATTATATTTTGCTTCTCTACATTCGGATCTGATGAGATCTTATATGTATATTTTAAATGATAAAAGCTTCTTTTCACCCTTCTGCTTTGTAAACCTTAAGTTTACATTAACTTTTGAAACTGTTGCACCACCACTGACTATTTCCTTTTAGTTTGAACTATTCTTGGCTACTATTAAAATTTCCAAATTGTTATACTCTGTGGAAGTGAATAAAAATGTTTCATTGTGGTGTTTTTATTTCACTTACTCTAAATCAACTGATATTTACAGCAGTTGATGACCACCTACGCTAGAAATGCATATTTAGCTTAGTCAAGTCTACTTTCCAGGCAAAGTAAGACATTTTCGAGTTTAGATACATAGTTATAAAAATATGTAAAATCATTGTGCCTTTTCTTCTTGGCCAGATTTCATCCTGGGGATACCAATTTTGTTTTGCGCAAGTTTGATAAATGTGGGCTTATATTGAAGCATGTTCCTGGACTTGGTGATGCTAAACAAGTTAGAGAATTATGCATACATTTGTCCCATATAATATGTTTATCCAAATTTCATCTGCGTAGTAATATTTAGCTTCATCTATTGGATAGTGGTTTACACATGACCTTGCTTTGATCCTGCATTAGCTCCTTTCCATTGTATTTCTTTTTTTTTTCTTTTAAACTACTTTTACAAAAGTCAGCAGGCATCAGGTTTTTAATAGCCTCACCTTACGATATTGTGATGTGTATAGTTGGATGGCATGCCATGTTCACATTTTCATTCATTGTTATGTTTATTCATCTTTATTATTATATTGAAATATATTACCGTCCAATTGAATATGACATTATGGAGGCAATTTATACTTAAGTATTTATCAGTAGATGATTGAATTGCTATTATTTAGTTTTAATCTTTTAGATGACCACATTAGAGGTGTTAGTTGATTCATATGTTTTACGGAAAGAAGCATTCTGATATTCTATAAGCATTCCGATATTCTTTAAGTTGATTCATATGTTTCATTATTTAGTAATTGTGCAGCTTAATTGTCAGTTTCTAAATTAGGATATATGTTTTTTTATGTGATGTAGAATGAACCTACAATGGATAGACCACAATTGATGTTTTCGCTGATTCTCCAAAGTTCATTACTGAAAACAGAGAACAACTTAGTGAACTATCTAAGCTCACTAAGCTCCCTGGCAGGGGATCTATCTAAGCTCCCTGACGTATCTGTTGAACTTGTGTGCAACACAATCAAAGGTTAAATCTAATTCATAATTATTTATTTGACCAAAAACAGAACCCTCTGTTGATCTTCATAAGAAATCTTTGTGCCATTAAATTGTATTTTTTATTGGACCAGATGCCAAAAAGCCATCAGTGGCTGCTATTGAAGGGCTTGCACTTGGATGTGGTTTAGAATTGACAATGGTGAGTGATTTCTACTAAGCATGTCTATATGAATTCTCCTCCCTCTTAAGTTCTAATTTCCAACAAATATAGTGTTAGATTCAATTGTTAACTCTGTCCTGTTTGATTGTAATAGGGATGCCATGCGTGTATTGCAACACCCAAAGTTCAGCTTGGCTTTCCAGAGCTTACACTTGGTGTTATCCCTGGATTTGGAGGTAATTGATCTATTTCAGATTTTGAATATAAAGCCAGCTTTTTGAATTAAGTCAGGCCAGTTCGTGTCATCTCTCTGTACTCACCAAAGAAACTAATTGATATTTGTTAGGAACTCAACGACTTCCAAGGCTGGTAGGGACACCAAAGGCTTTAAGAAGGTATCAAACGAGATTGGAAGAAAGTTGTTCATGTTGTTTCAGTGATTTTCTTACAAAAGAATATATTTCATTTTGATATGGAATGGCAAGGACTCGGTTTCTGGTTCACAAACTATTATGTGTATAATAATAACTTTGGTTAATGGATTGATGCTATGTGAGATAAAATCAATGGTTGAACGGCAAGTTCGGGATATTATTTAGTTGCACGAATGAAACAAAACCGTTGTGTGCAAGTGGGTCTTTCAGCCCTAGCATGACTGTAATAGCATAACTAAATGATATAAAGCCCGAACTGCAGCCAGAGATTTTATTGAAATGATGCATTGATTGTAAATAATTTTTTCTCTCGTGTCAAAGAAAGACTTATTCAGAGTTATCATAGTATTATTAGTAGCTCAGTATGACTTAAGAGTTGCATTACTCAAATGTGAAAATAACGTTTATTAATGATAAATTTTAGTCTACAATATTTAGAAATCAAAGTATGAAATTTAAGCAGGCTCCCATAATGGTATATGAAATTCAACAAAACTATAAATGTTTCAAGTTTTGGATGAAATTATTATAGATTTATGCATATACCTCAAGATCAGTGGGAGAAATACATACTCTTGGTCATGTATGTTAAGACATACTACCTACAAGTAGTGATCTTGACTTTATGCATATCTCTGTATTTTTTGAAATAAATGATATCAATGAAGCTTACCATGTGATAATACATATCATATGGATTACTAAAGCTCTCATATAAGGCATATATCGAATATTCGAAGAATTTTGAGATAATAACATATTTAACAGATTTTATTTCATATTGGTTAGAAGATATAAATTTAATCTTCATTACGTCTTAGTTCTGATATGAAACTTATAACAAGTTGTTGATATGTTAACTAAATGCCTTAAGAATCGAAGAACAAATTACGGGAAAGCTATCAAGAATTTTGAGATACTATCTTAACTTTTATGTCTTATAATTAGTTAGCAAACCCAACTAGAGTTGATTGGGTTTCAGAATTCAGTTTTGTGGATGATTGGATTCTATAAATTTTGAATCCATTAATGCTAGTCCCACAATTGAGTTTCAATATTTATGACTGCGAGACTTAGAGACTTAAGGTTTGTCTCTACATTGCTGAATTTATCGTCTTAGCTTCGCAGCATCAGAGAACGATATGATACAAAAGGAACAAAACACATGAACCTTGAGTATATATGCGTGAATTAAGAAATTCAGAAACAATATTTGTTCATGTATCACTTAAGCACAATTGCATTCGGAGATGCACTTAATGAAAAATTACCTTTTAAGACCTCTTAATAAAAGATTAAAATCTTAGGTCTGTGGGAGTAATTGATTACTGAATCAGCTAATTTATGTGCTTCATTTTGAATATTTATTGAGATCTTATTAATGTCATTCTGAATTATTTTTGTATCCATGTTTAGTATACATTTATGTGAACGGATGAATGTTAACAGAAATTGTCTTTCTTTTGAAGACATCAATGGACCATTATGATATCCCAACTTAAGGCCTAGTTAAGTAAGTTATTTGTATTGTGGTGCATGGAAGGGAACATGTTGATAACAGACAACGTGCAACCGCCATGACTCACATAAGTGATTTACTTGGTTAATGTATTATGTTTGAACCATTAAATTTTATTTAGCAATTATGCGCGCTTATGTTTTTCTACGATTAACCATTAAATAATTATCACATGGACCAGTGGGAGAATGTAAGAATATTTCTATACATAGGAATATTCCTTTGGGCCATGTAATAATTGTGTTAATTACAAAATATTGCTAAACTATGTCGGTTACCATTTCTGGGATTATTTCCTTTATATCTCTTCTTTGATGGACGGTCAAGATCTAATGATATAACTAAAACCTAGGAACTTGGTCCTCTCTCTACCTATGCAAACAAAAGTCTCAGACCTAACTCAGGTAGAACCGTTCGCATACTAGTATGCAAACTTGGTTCCCGGACTTTAACAGTTAAAACCGTTTGCACATTAGGTATGCAAACTAATTTCCTGGACCTGAATCATACCAAAACAGTTTGCATACTGGTATATATGCATACTGTGTTGTATCCAGACAAAGGTTAATTGTTCTAAACTCCCATTTAAATCATTGAAACATCGTTAGAAGACGATAATAACTGTCTCACACAAATTGTTAGCTTATAAGTAATTTTCAAGTGATTGAATGTTCAATACGAAACTTTCCGAGTCGACATCAAATGATTGTCTCACAGAGATCATCTAAGATGTTTCAAGGCAATTTTCACATGATCATCTTTTGACTTATTATTTAGTTTCCAATAGATAAATTGTTTCCAGATAAACTCGTCAATAATATGATGAATGTAGCTAAAGCAAAAAGTTTTCAACACATATTTCGAGAAAGATATAAGCGAGTTAAACTCAGCTCGAAATATCAAATGTGTATAATATAAAAGTCTATATATCCATATGATCGACTTAGTCTCATTAGGAGATAAAATAAAATAGACTTTTGAGTGATAGATAAGTTTTAGTCTCCACATACCTTTTGTTGATGAAGTTCTTCCAAGCTCTGCTCAGTAGATCTTCGTCTTCAATAGATGAACGCCGTGAAATCTAAAGCTCAGCTACACATTTTATCCTAATACGAGACATTGCTATAAGTAGACTAGAAATCAAGACTTATAGTTTGATCAACTAAACTTGACAAACAAGCTTGAGATAGCAACGCTTGCGAATTCGACCGAGCAATGCTCTAACAGTCTCCCCCTTTGTCAATTTTAGTGACAAAACTATCAATACATATGGAGTACAAAATAAATAAACTTTGTAGCTTCTATCCATCATGCTTGATTTCCTTGGTTCTTCAACATTCCTTGAATTCTTCGCCACTCGAAGTACTTCAGTGATTCTGAACGTGTTGAACTCAGCATCATTGTTGTTGAAGATCTGTAGCCATAACAATAAGAAAATATATGAAAAACATCTGTTCTCAATCATTGTTATACAATGTCACAGTATTATTATTGTACATCATCAAAGTCCAGTTGTATCACAACTTTGACAATAATATTACGGTGATATATATCACTCCCCCTTATTCAATACTTCCATCTTACAATGAAAACCACTTCCCCTTACATAATGACCCGTAAACCATATGTATGTAGTGTGAACTACCAAATAATTCTCCCTCTTTTTGTCAATATAAATTGACAAAGGTACGAAAACTAAGGGTTCATAATGAAATTCTCAAAGAGATAATTCATGACTAAAAGAGAACATATCAACTTTGTTTCGATGATTTCACATAGTCGAAATGTAGTGTATTCATCAAGGAGTTTATAAAGATACAAGATAACTCCTACAATATTCCACAACCGCGCTCCCCACAAAGATTTGGCAATTAAGAACAAGTTCAACTAAGAACTCTCCCCATAAAATGTCCTTCCCGAAAGAACAAAAAGAGTGACCTTACTTTTACAAGAAAAGAAGGATTTCTTTGGGCATTAAAAAATTACATGAAACATGAATTTGTATCTAGAAAACTCGAATAAATTAACCACAAGAAGATCTTATCGATTATTTAACCGGAAACACTCAACATAAGAAAAAATTAAGGAGCCATACAGTACTTTCACATAGAAGTGGATCAGGAAAAGATCAATACTACAGAATATTCAAAAGTTCATTCTATCTTTTATCAATATTTGCATAAAGACATAATAGACTTTAAGTTTTGAGCATATATGAGATAATCATAGTTCACAGACGTAAACACACATATCCCATAACATATTTTTGCAATATATAAAACCAATAAAGATTAATACTGCAAAATTATCTTCCAAATAACTTAGTATTTAAATAAATAAA
The DNA here is from genome assembly GCA_023531295.1 of Papaver armeniacum. NCBI lineage: Eukaryota > Viridiplantae > Streptophyta > Magnoliopsida > Ranunculales > Papaveraceae > Papaver > Papaver armeniacum. The sequence continues at coordinate 218,493 of JAJJWW010009983.1, forward strand.
TCTGAAAACATTGCAAGATGAAAATCGTTGACAATAGCTATGTGTAATCAAAATTTTTGCTATTCCAAACTCTGGTTATCCTTCTTAAAACATAGGAATAAATTATCATAAGAAGTTTCCTAGATAAAATGGAATCAACTCCTAAATCAAAAACAAAAAACAAACTCAAACTAAAGTCAAAGAATGCTTCTGGAGCCCTCACGAGTCTTGAGACCTTTGAACTTGTAATTGACAGCATCTACTGCTTCTTCGGAGAAGATACCCTCACTGAGAAGATCTTTAACATGTGTCTTCATGAGAACAAGGTCAAAGTTAACCTTTTTCAAATCAGTTTGTAACTGCAAGAAACCACTTTCTACCAACTCTCTAACAACATGATACTGAATTTCTATGTGCTTTGTCCTAGCATGATAAACAGGATTGGAAGACTAATGCAGAACGGAAGCGTGAATAAAGAATTTGATAGTAAAAGTAGAAGAGCAGTTGAGAAATATCAATATTGGTTTATAATAATGTGTGTTAATACAAAGAACTTGTCCCATATTTATAGAGAAGACAATAAAATTAACATTCCTAAAATAATTAATGTTCTAGAACTTTATAACTTCTAAAGATAAGTAATTCTAATAATAAAACACTTCCAAAAATAATAAGGCCTAAACATAAAATGTCCTACATCAAAGACAGTGACAAAGCATTAATATTATCGCGCAGAAGTAATGCAGGACATAATGAAGGAATATTAAGTTCATCAAGAAAGTATGAGAGCCACTAAATCTCAGTATCTGCAGCAGATAAACACTTGCATACATCTTCTACAGAGGATTTAGAAATAGTCTGCTGCTTTTTAGAAAACCAGGACACCAAATTAGGACAAAGAAATAAAGCATACCTTGATGTGGACCTCCTAGTATTAGGACACCCTACCTAATCAGAATATGTGAAATCCTAATTAATCTATGTAAATCTCATTTTTGCAGTGTAATACGTAAGCCAATGTTTCCTTTTAAATATCTCAATATTCTCTTAACAAGTTGTAAATGTACTTCAGTTGGTGCATGCATAAATTGGGACACATACTTAACATCAAAGAAAATATTTGGCCTTGTAACTATTAAATATTGTAATGCTAGCTCCTACGATTGTCCTAAACTCAGATGCATCTGCCAATAAATCCATCATGAATATATACTCTGGAAGCCTTGACAACTGTAATAGCACATGACTTACTATCTAACTTATGAGCTTTGTCCAATAAGTCAATTGTGTATTTCTTTTGTGTCAAAACAATCCTATATATGAACTTCTAAATGCTTTAGTACCAAGAAAAAATCCCAGACCACCCAATTCCTTCATTGCAAATTCAGATTATAAAGAAGTAACAAGAGTATCCAACAAAGTAGAAGAACTACCAGTTAAAACTATATCATTAACATATAGTAACAACACAATCATATCTTTTGAGCAGTAGAAACAAACATGGAATTATCAGAAACTGATTTCTTGATCCCGTAAGATATAAGAAAACTAATAAATCTATGAAACCAGACTCTAGGAGCTTGTTTCAAGCCATACAAGCTCTTCTTCGGATGACATATATATTCATGATGCTTAGGATCAACAATTTTTGGTACTAATAAAATGTCGTTAAGCTTAAACTAGTTTTAGATGATTCAATCCTAGAATTAGTTGTAGACATGATAGATAAGGACTTACCATTGCCTACTTGTACATGATCTTTTTCTTTGTAGGAAGAAGTATGCTGAAGAAGTGACTCAGCCCTAGTCATACATGTGTCACCAGAATCAGAGATCCACTGAGGAATACAAGAACTAGAAGAATAATCTGAATAACCAGAAAAATCATGAACTTTAGTTGTTGTACCACATGTGCAACAATATCAACATCTCCAGAAGCATTGTAAGTAATATTAGTTGGTGTATGATGATATCTAAAATAACACTTGCATAATGACTCTTCTTACTATATATCCGACATTCAACTTGAGAGTAATCTCTTATTATATATAGCCATTTGAATTACTAGAAGACCCTTCATTATGTTCTTAAAAGTACTTGAAATCTTATAATGTCTTGAATTATTTGATTTTCTCTTGCCATTACCAGTAAACTAAGTACCATTGAAAAAGCGAGGGTCTAACAACCACACCTAATATTTCATTTGGGAAATCTGTATGGACTAACTCCAATATAATTCCGAGAGAATCAACTAGACAGTCAGACTCAATCAAGGAAAATATATTCAAAAGGTATATCTCTGTTTCTCATTGTAATCAGCAAATCAAATAGATAGAAATCTGCGAGCCTGATTATTATGAGAAACAACTTGAACGGTACCAAAGACCAATATTCAAGTATCAATCAATTTCAATCAAAAACCAAAGGTTGAATTTACCAATTGATTGAACTACACAAAAACTGTGATATTTCAATTACATAAACAAATATAACGCGGAATAAAAATAACACAGACACCATAAATTTTGTTAGCGAGGAAACCGCAAATGGAGAAAAACCCCGGGACCTAGTCCAAATTCGAACACCACACTGTATTAAGCCGCTACAGGCTCTAGCCTACTACAAGTTAACTTTGGACTGGAATGTAGTTGAGCCCTAACCAATGTCACACTGATTAAGATGAAGTCTCGTTCCTTACGCCTCTGAATCCCAACAGAACTCTACGCACTTGATTCACTTAGCTGATCTCACCCAAAAATAAGAGTTGCTACGTCCTAAAGTCGAAGCGTTGATAAACAAATTTATCTCCCACAGAAAATTCTATTCAAATTGATAAATCTGTCTCCCAAAGAAACACCTACGAAGTTTGTGGGTCTTTTGATAAATCAAGGTGAACAGGAACCAATTGATAATCCAGTCTTATATTCCCGAAGAACAACCTATAAATATTAATCACCTCACGATAACTTAACTATATGGTAGTAGAAGAAGTTATTGTGGAATCACAAAGAATGAGACGAAGAGATTTGTGATTAATTTTTATATCTTACCTATCAGAGATAAATCTCGAGCAAATCTTAGAGAAGATAGTACTCAATACGATAGAACAAGTAAGATCAGAACACACAACTACAGAGAAAATAGTTGGGCCTGGCTTCAGAATCCCAATGAAGTTTTTCAGTCGTTAACCTATAATGGTTTTAGGAAAAACCCAGGTTAAAGGAGAATCGACTCTAGTCACAACTAGTATCACACAGGAGGGGTGGGGATTAGGTTTCCCAGTTGCTAGAGTTGTCCCTTATATAGTCTTCAAATCAGGTTTTTATAACTTTGTAACAAAGCAATCAATATTCACCGTTAGATGAAACATGATTTAAGATTCAAGCTAATATCTTTCCACCGTTAGATGGCCTTAGCTTGTTACACACAAATGAAATGTACTTTCATTTAGATATGAGTAGCCGTACCTAAACGTGTATATTAAGTTGGCTCAATAACAGTTAACTGAAGTTATCCATATGAACACTTTTGTGTTAACCATGTTTAACTTATGACTTCTAGATCAAATGAATCTAATTGTGTTACTTATAGAGTTGTTCAATTGTTTATATTCACAATCGAAGCAAAATCGGATTGATTCAAAAGAATCATTTCATGAACATTTTAGCCACGATTTGCAAAGATTGCATTCCTTAATTTATAAATGTAGTTGTTCATGAGTATGTAAACATACTTAGCCGATTTTAGAACTTAACCTCATAAGTTTGCAAACAGGTACGAAAACTTAAATTCCGGACTTTGTGATAGACGCATTTATGTGTCTATATTAGTCTCAATTCTCTGTAATGTTAGTACTCGATTTTGCGCTTATTTTGGTATTTTATGTCTTTGTAGGTGTTTTTGGAGAAATAAGCTTTTGCGGCGAAATTGGCTCGAAAAGTGGTTTTTGCGCTCATGGGAGAAAATTACTAAAGGCACCCTGAAGACGCACTACAGGCAACCCGGAAGTATCTTTGGAGACCCCCAGAAAAGTCATAATTACACCTCAGAAGAATTGCTAAAGGGAACCCGAAAATGGATAAGGGGTACCCAAATTACTAAGGGGCATCCATTTCAAAGGCAAGTACTATCCGCACCCCAACAACAGGATAAGGGGTGATCATCTTCCTAAATTCAAATTTAGTAAATTGGCGGGAAAATGAAACCAGCACGGGCAGAGTTTGGATTCGAGTTTTGGGCCAGTTGTAGGGAGATTCAATCGCTGTTTTTGCTTTGGATGAACTCGTTTGGGCTAAACAGGGATTGAATGGGTGTTCTAATCGAAAAACTTGGGCCAGATCGTCGGAGTTTGAGTTAAACAGGGTCTCGGGTTTTCTTGGTTTCACGGGAAATAATATTTCCGGGAACAATGGATATATGTGGAAAGTACGTGGAAAAATGGGAAGACAATATTCACTGGAGATTTGATTGCGTTCGGTGGAAGTTTATCAGCTGAACGAGCTTAGAAGAGGTAAAGAAAGAAAGAAAATGCCGTGACTTGTGCGAGAGAAAAGAGAGAATATTTGGAAGGATTATTGCGCAAGATATGCACCTGTGATGTATAAAAGGAGGTTACGAGTTCTAGGAAAGGAGGTCGGGGAGTTTTGGGAAGTTGGGAGGCAGTAAATCAGGCCACAGAGCCGAGAAGAAGAAGTGCAGAGAAAGTTCTCTGCTGCTGCAAAACTCAAGAACACGAAGAACATTGGACCAACAGAAGCCGTCGCAGAAGCAGTCTCAGAAACAACGACAGTGTTAACACACTATCGCTCCTCAGGCAGACTTAAATTCAACAGCAGAACCAAAGTACCGTAAAAAGGGCAGTCTTATTTCTTTTGTAACGGTGACGTCTGTAACACTATTACAGCGTTGCGAAATTCTGTTTTTCATATATATCTTCAATAAAAACACCTTTTGAGCCATGTTTCTATCTTTTGGGTGTGTTTTGAGCATGAGGAGCTAAACCCCAGCACTGGGATGACGGAGGAAGCCAAGTTCACAATTGTTTGGTAACTATAATTGATTCTTATGACTTTTTGCATTGATTTTTAATCGATTTATGATTTTTATTGATTATTTGTGATTTTGTTTGATAGTGTATGCTTAGTCTAAGAACTCTTGATGCACTATGCTTATGATTTACATCTAATGCTTTATAAAATCTACTTTTGGCAAAGAAATAGAGTCTAGAAAAGAGCTAAAATTGTTATGAGTCATTATATGAATCAATTGATTGTGAAGTATGGTGGAATCCGAAGTCCCAGTCCTCTCGATATTTGTGACATCTTTTGTATATAATTTTGTTATTAAGTCCTAAAATCAACAACTTCCCAAGTCCGAGCGAACGATACTCTACTTACCACTTGTAAAACTGCAATCACTTTGGTCATGTCCGACAGTTTGCAAACGGGTGCGCATATTGTCGTTACGGAATAAACACAGGTGAATAAGTTTGCAAACGGGTACGCAAACTTAGTTTTCGGACTTTGACAGTTAAAACCGTTCGCATACGAGTATGCATACTTGGTTCCCGGACCTGAATCATTCTTACAATAGTTTGCATACGAGTATGCATAATGTGCTATGTCTAGACAATGATTAATTGTTCTAAACTCCCATTTCAATCATTGAAACATTCTTAGAAGACGACAATAACTGTCACACATGAACTATTAGCTATAAGCAATTTTCAAGTGATTGAATGATCAATACGAAACATTCTGAGTCTACATCAAATGACTGTCTCACACAAATCATGTAAGATGTTACCAAGCGATTTTCACGTGATCATCTTTTGACTTTCGTCAAGAATAATGATGAACGTGGTTAAAGCAAAAAGCTTTCCAACACATATTTCGAGAAAGATATAAGAGAGTTAATCTCAGATCGAAATATCAAATATGTATAATGTAAAGTCTATATAGCTATACGACTTAGTCTTAATACGACATAGAATAAAATAGATTTCTGAGTGATAGATGAGTTCAAGTCTCCACATATCTTTTGTTGATGAAGTTCCACAAGCTCCCCTTAGTACTTCTTCGTCTTTAATCAATGAACACCGTAAAGTCTAAAGCTCAACTACACATTCTATCCTAATCCGAGACATAGCTATAAGTAGACTAGAAATCAAGATTTATAATTTTGACAACTAAACTTGACAAACAATCTGGAGATAGCAACGCTTGCGAGTTCGACCGAGAAGTGCTCTTGATATTGGAAAAGGTATTGATTCAAAGTTGTTGTTGAAAAAGGTATTAGAAAAGTGTTTGCAGGTTTTATGTTCTTGATTGTATGATTTCTTCTTAGAATCGATTTTCGAGTGATACCATGTGAAAACTTAAGAAAATATATTATTGAAAGTGATAAACTCATATAGAGATAAGACTCTACTTTAAGTACAAAGAGTTGTGCTGTAATAACAACCAGACACAGTTGTAGTAACAGCAGTTACAAACTTAGCGTCATTGACTTGACTTCTGCTATTCTAACAATGGTATTATATAGCCCTAAGGAAGAGACTCTAGTTTTATAACGAAATTTATGATGGTCGGAACATGAAGAGTTTCCAATCTAGGTCATAATAATTATTTTAATTATAACGAGTATACTATATTATTTGGTGATGTAGTTTTGTTGAGATTTACTTGTGTTCTCTTTAATGTTTCTCCATGACCCGATGCAGGTAGTACTAATTATTTTCAATTATAACTACTATTCAATTATACTCTTTTATGACGTAGTTTTGTTGAGATTTACTTGTATTCTCTTTAATGTTTCTCCGTGACCCGATGATTGCGGGAACTTGCTCGTATATTATTATTTTCATGTGTTATTAAGGATCACAAAGGAGTTTGTTTTTCTTTCCCCAGTATCAAACACAGGCTAAAAAGCGTGGCCTAAAATATATTGTTAACTTAATTCCAGGGAAAGTCTTTATTTATCCCGCCCTGTATTTTGATGAAATTATTTTGTTTCCCTATTACCGAAAACTGGGTAAAGACATTGAAAATCTTATTCGCATACAACCATGTCTCAAGAAAGATCGGACGTGTTAGCTTTGATATTTAAGCAAATGATATGTTGGCGAAAGAATTTTCTGGGATGATCACTTTTTCAATAGTCAAGTGTTGCGGTGCTCATTTGGGCTCGATTCATTTTGATGGTATGTATAATAGTTAAAACTGGTTCATTTTGTGTAACAAAAAATACTCCCTCCGTCCCACTATTAAGTGACCTATTTGATTTTAGATTTTGTCCCACTAATAAGTGACCTATATCACTAAACAAGGAGATATTTCTAAAATTATCCTTTTAGTTAATTATAAAAAATAATATAAGAAATATGCATAATTTGATAAGCATGTTTATATTCGTTACGTAGGTGTTTTAAAATGCTTTTCAATGGTATGAAGTTTGTGAACATCCGTGGAGTAGTTTGAGAGATAAATCATTTCTAAATTTCACTATTTATTATCCATAAAGGTATAATTGTAAAAAATGCTTAAAAGTACTATATTTTCCTTGCTTGCCTTAAAAATTGTGCAAACTTAAACTAGGTCACTTAATAATGGGACGGAGGGAGTATCAAACTCAAAGAAGGTGGAAAACTAACAAGTCCAGCTAAAAAATCAATGAATCTAAATGGCTAGTCATTACATTAGCATCCACATGACTGAAAATGATAGAAGGGTGATTTAATAAAGTGCCACACTTCCAATTTCATGTTGAAGAAACTGCCACTGTTTTTTACAAAATTTATTAAATGCCATACTCTTGACCTTTTCCATCCTGTTATTTTGAGAACACCGTTAACTTCCGTTAGTGCTTATGGCAATAAATCGGTCCTAGTAAAAGACATTTAAGCCCCCAAATCATCTAATAGGACTGATTCAAATCGACATAGTAGCATGAGTCAATACCGAGTGGAACTGCTAGTAGAACTGGTTAGTGAACTCAAATGGAACTTCTATCGAACAGTGTGATGCGCGTGCGATGGTGAATTATGGATACATATCTCTTGATCTTTTAAGACTCCTTTACTACCAATCTTCCCTGCAAATATGAATAGGATAGAGACCCAATAATCAAAACATACACAATCTCTATAACATCACCAATCTTATAAAATTAAGTTCTCAGATTCAATCTCCTCTACAATTATTGAACCCATATCACAACAAACCCGTCTCTCAATCGATTGCAGACTTCAAAAATCCTAGACTTATTTCTTCAATCAATTTCAGGAACCTAAGATTAAATCCTAATTCTCCGCAACTCAAAAGATCACCCGCAACTTCGATTCCTCTTCATCTCGTCAACCTGCATGTTTCTCAATTTATGCCATTAACCTCTCTTTTCCCTCTGTTGCAGGAACAAGTTCAAGTGATCTTTCGAGCTTAAAATCTAACCAAATCCGAAACGAGTTCGCACCCTTGTCTCGTATCTTAATCGACTGCTGAAAACCCATCTTAGCCATTTTAAAATCAGCCACCAAACAATGGCAACATCAGATCCCTTTCCCGCCAAGTCTTGTCCCATATTACCACCATACTTATGAAAATCCTCCAATTGATATTTATAAACTATAATTGATCGGTTGAAATCTGAATAAACATCAATAAGATGAATTTTCGTGAACCCAACCCATTGATGAAGAAGAAGGTACGGTAAGAAACGATGAAAGGGAAGGAAGGGATAGGGTAGTAATTGCGTCACCAAAATTGTTCTCACTCACGTGATGAATTGACTATGTCAACGAGAAATTACCAAAAACGTGGGCCCAGACGGAAATAATAACAGAGATGGCATTTTATATATTTTGAGAAAAACAATGGCACTTTGTTAAACCATAAATCCAAAGTGTGTCACTTTGTTAAAATTCCCATGATAGAATTATCAGAAGTATTGGGGCAAAGATTGGGCTCTAAATTAGACCACGTGAAGATGATGCAAATATTTCTGGGCCTCCTCGACGGTATAGGGCTCGGGATAGGGGTGTGCAAAAAAACCGGAACCGCGGTTTTCACCCGCAACCGTCCGCAAAATTACGGGTGAAAACCAATCCGCAAGAGGCTACGGACCGGACACGGTTGAGTTTTCAAATCCGCAAGGTTTAGCGGTTTGGTTGCGGTTGGATTCGTAGAACCGCGGTTTTAACCGCACCGTAGGGTAGTAAAGGCCTTAACTTCCCTATCTAGTTCCGTGGGCTTGTGTAGCCACAATTTTGGGTTTTATATATAAACCATGATTCTAAAGCATGTTAGCACAATGTAAATACCTGAAAGCACCAACAAAAAATTCTAGTCACATGACATGGCCCAAACATTAAGAGATAAGAACATAAAACATAAATTAAATCTTTTCAAGACCCATATAATTTTCATTACCAAACAGCTAAGAATAACATGCCAAGTTGTCAATGAATTAACATTGCATTCTTTGTCTATCTTTCTTAACTTAGTTTTTTTTTTTTTTTTTTTTTTTTTTTCATGAGTAAATCCGCGGTTGATACGCAACCGGACCGTATCATCCGTTGATCCGCGGATGAAAAAACCGCGGGTGATTGGACCGGACACGGTTTGATTTTCCAAAACCGCAACTTTTACGGTTTGGTTGCGGGTGACCCCTAATCCGCAACCGTCCAACCGTTGCACACCCCTAGCTCGGGAGCTCTAGGTGGTTTTTCGACTCCGGTCTTCTCATAAACATAGTCCAGCTCGACAAAGATCGCCTGAATATCCCGTTGGTTCTTGTTAACGGCTTTCTCTAGAAAGTCTATTCGCTGCTGAGATGTTTTGGCAAGCCGGTTCACACCCTCAAGACTCAGGTACAAAGTCGGCTCGAGCCACTTGAGCACCTGCAACACCAAAACGACTCCAATTTTTACAAAACGGCTCGAGCCGCATATACATACTAAAAAACGGCTTAAAGCCTTACAGGGGTTAGTCAAATGAGATTTCAAATGACTTTCAGAGAGTTTTCAAATTTACTGTTAGTCCATTGAGATTTTTGGTGAGTCTCCTAATGTCTCTTGTTATTGGTTAGAGACTTTTTTTAAGTCATTTAAATTCTCCAAAACTCCGTGTTATTGGATTAGGATTTCATAAGAGTCACTACAACATCCCTATTATTCGAATGAGAATTGAAAGTCATTGATTTATTGTTTTCAGAGATTTGGAGAGACTTTTTTTTAGGAAAATAGGCATGGTAGAAATCTCTTCTCAAGAGGTGATATTTCTGGAGACTTGGAACTTAGGGAAGATTTGTTTTTGAGAGTAGGACCAATTATTATTATTAATTTTTTTTTTTGAGCTGATGACAAAGTAACGGGCCATTTGCAGAGTAACCAGTGACGAAATTGCATAGAAAATAAAATGAATGTGGGACGAGTGAAATAAAAAAAAATGAAAAACATTAGCATAAGGCAACAACGAAATTTATTTTTACAACGAACACATACTTTATCAGGTATTCATGGTACTTTTGTTTAGATTATAATGTGCATAATAAAGTAACCGGTAGATGTTTTGAATTTTTGATTAGATATTGTACATTCTTTGTCTCTACAATTCACAAAGACTCTTTACGAATATCAATTTTTGTTTCTGCAAGTCACAAAGACTCTCTAATATACTCTCAGAAAATCACTAGAAATCTCTATATTTATCCTGGCTTGATTGGGGTATACCCAAACTAATTGGGGTATACCCAATAAGACAAAAACGGGTCATTTAGAAGTAAAACCAAGCCACCCCTTAACCTTGTATTTTCTAAATGGCTAATATACCCTTGTTTAATTAACACTAAAAAATCTGATTAGCTTAATTAATTGAGTTTAGATTAAAATTTTGAAATTATGAATTCATTAGTGTTTAACCCGTCTTATGAGTTCGATTTGGATCAAAAAAAATTGTTTTGAAAATGTGAGAGGTCGGCAAGGTCGACGTTTGAATAAGGTGCCGGCTATGTTCCGCCGGCATGGTAGACAATTTAATAAGATGCCGACCAATTACGGTAGGACATTGTCTGAGATGAAGAACATGCCGACTATATCTGACCGGCAAGGTCTGCGGATGAAGAACATGCCGGCAACATATGGCCGGCAAGGTCGATAAAAAATACCCTGCCGACTATAAGATTTTTGACATACAGAGAAGGTGTTACAAATGCATGATTCGTCGGCAAGATACTAATTTCATAACCTGCCGACTATATTTTAGTCGGCAAGGTATAGAGATGGATATCTTGCCGACCCTGTAATTGTTAAATTCAGAGATGAAAAGTCGGCATGTTATTCAACCTTATACCCTGCCGACTATATTTTGGTCGGCAAGGTCGACAAAAAATACCCTGCCGACTTTTGGTTCGTTTTGATTCTTCGTATTTTCTTTTTTTTTGATTTCGCATGTATAGTTAGAGTGTAGAAGAAAGATTTTGATTTTTTTTTTTATATGTTTTGGCCGCCAAGGTTTTTTAGTATGGGTAATTTGGTCTTTTAACACCTTTTAGACACCCCTTAGCACACTCCTTCGGATGGGAATAAAATGGGTATACCCCAATTAGTTTGGGTATACCCCAATCAAGCCAGGATATTTATAGAGAATCTCCGAGAGTCACTCAAATAAAAAATCTATGAAAGTCTTTATAAGTCTGAATTGACTACCTCCCCGTTAGAGTATCACTTTACTCTCTTCCACAGAAATAAAAACTCAAATCAAAATCAAACTCGGATCAAAATCAAAAATCAAAACCCTAAACTGAAAATAGAGAAACCAGAGCTAAAAATCAACTCACGTAAACCAAGAAGCAGGCAAGGATTGTGCAAGAGAATGAGAATTTGCCGAATATCACTTCCCACGCTGTTTCTGCTCCTTTCTCTTTGTAGAAGTTGATGAAGAAACAGATGCCTCCAACAAAAGCAGCTTCAGGGAATCCGGTATCAAGATAATAGTGATCCATTCCAATATCGATCACTATCACAGTATACAATAGTGAAGTCGTGGTAACTGTAGATACCCCAAAATCAAGTGACAAGATGTAGCAAGTCATGCCCCCGTGACGATAAGAAACTGACGAAATGAATGAACAAAAGGGGTTGGTGATGGTATTTCAGATGTATGACTAAGGAAGGTGATGCTGGTGTTGAGAGCACAAAAAGGGTCATGATGCAAGGCTATAATGAAGAGAGTTCACCGTGGGTGTGGGAGTAGTCGAAGGAGAAGGGACAGGCGCGGAATGAAGACTGGTACCTTTGCGCCTACACAAACAAATGGCACATACAAAGAAGTAACTGAGTGTAGGGACTTACTCCAAGACCCTACACCTTGTGACAAAACATGGAGATGCAATGAACATGGGAGGAAGAAGTGATGGGAGTGTAAGGACCTACTCCAAGACCCTACACCTTGTGACAAAACATGGAGATGAAATGAACATGGGAAGAAGAAGTGATGGGGATGTAGGGACATACTCCAAGACCCTACACCTTAACAAAGTGTAAGAACCTACTCTAAGACCCTACATAAACAGGGAGATGTAATGAACATGGGAAGAAGAAGTGATGGGGATGTAGGGACATACTCCAAGACCCTACACCTTAACAAAGTGTAAGAACCTACTCTAAGACCCTACATAAACGCGGAGATGTAATGAACATGGGAGGAAGAGGCGATGGGAGTGTAGGGACTTACTCCAAGACCCTACACCTCACGGCAAAACATGAAGATGCAATGAGCATGAGAGGGAGAGGCGATGGGAGCGTAGGGACTTACTCCAAGACCCTACACCTCACGGCAAAACATGAAGATGCAATGAGCATGAGAGGGAGAGGCGATGGGAGCGTAGGGACTTACTCCAAGACCCTACACCTTATGACAAAGCATGAATAAATATTAAAAGGGAAATGGTGCCCACTAGTTGAACGGAGGAGTGCCGATAGTAAGTGGGTCCCAACAGAGAGTAGCCTCGATCCGAAGCAGAGGTGTTCCATAGTGGAAGGGATATCAAGGACACGTGTACGGACTCGAGATGTCAGAGTGAGAAAGAAGTCAAGATGGTGTACGATATCCAGGGACTCAAGGAAGATTTAGGAGGGTTATAAATACCCATCTCTTAAGAAGGAGAGATTAAGCCTTTTCTGTGTAAAAATTAGTATTGTACTACTTGCTGGATCAGAGTTATTCTTTCCTCTTTGGTGTAATTCAAGGGTTTACCCACTTAATTTATACCATATTTACAGTAACTAATCCTAATCCCTTCCAGGTATTGATTACGAATTCTGACTGAAATTCCCATCACCACAAAGATTCTAACTCCGATCTGGCTGAGAAAGAAGTTCGCCGTCATCTTCAATTTGACTTTGGAGAAAGCAATAAATGCTGGAGTTCTTCATGTCGTGGTACTGACACTCGAGGTTTCATTATTGGCTGATCCTAAAATGTGCGTCCTGTCTTGTTCTTTTTATAGTATCTTATTCTTAAATGTATATTTCCACTCGGACTAGATCAGCTGTGAACAATGCCACCTACTAGGCACTTCATCAGTTTGTAAAGGTCAAGATGGAACTACATATGCAAATCTTAGCTGCATACATGACAGTGTCATCTATTTGGATTAACCTTTGCAAGCATGTAACTTTTCATCTCTCGGATGAGTGCATTCATTTTCTCTACTTGTGCGACTATAACTCAACTGCTGTTGCTGACAATAATCATGAAATTAATACTTATCTTATGATTGTAACACCTTTCTGATGGCATTGGTTGACATACTATCAGATGTTTTGCCTGACATTGTTGATAAGGGAACCATATAAATGTCTGTGAGCTGGATGTCAAATTAATATGTATGTATATGTATGCTTGTGGGTGTGTGTGTGTCTATCTGTTAAAGAGGACAATTGGCACTCTTAAAAGGCATACAAAGTTTTCATAATCCTCTTGCAGGGATTCAAGTACCAAAGAGTATGATATAAAATTGTGAAGTCCTTGAAGTTTTCAGTTTGGTCGAAGAACTGCGTTGCTAAATGCCTCTTGTCCTGTGTTTTTTTCTTCATCTTATTACAGCTAGAGGCTAGGCTGAGAATGCTTTTAACAATTCGATCTGTACTGTGCATCATGGAAGGCGGTAGTTGAAAATCTTCCTCCCTTAGAGGTGATTGACCTATGTGCTATCGTCTACTTTGGTCCTGTAATCTGCAGGAGTCAATCACATTCTGTAACTGAAGATGTTGCTGCTGCAAGTATATTGAGGATCACGTGCATGTGTGGACCTGCATTATAATGGAAGTTTTATTGAACTATATTAATTTCATGAATCGCAACAAAGTGCGTCGGCCTTGGCGTGTAAGTAGCATAAATTTAGTGTGTTTCAGAAATTTTCTAATGATTCCTCGGCGTGCCTAGGAACTAGGAGAGGTGCCTGGCGCCTTGCCTCGCCTCGCCTAGAGCCTTATACAACATAGCTCTTGAGCTTGCTTAACGTTGCTGAACTATAAAATTTGAGCTCTTATGCTTTTCAGGTACGACTTTGATACCTTTAGGAACAGAGTGCTAGGTTCTGCTACTGAGAAACCTAAGCCACATAGAAGAGCATTGCTATTTGTGGACAACTCTGCTGCCGATATTGTTCTTAGAATGCTTCCACTAGCACGGGAACTCCTTCGCATGGAACTGAGGCGAGTTTGTTTGTCTATATGACCATGACCGAGTTGTGAATAAGTACCGCTTTAAAACTTAGGCTTTTTGTATCTTATTTCAGGTAGTTGTGGTTGGAAACTCCCTTCCTGCCCTAAATGATGCGACTGCGATGAAACTTCTTGAATTTCCCCTCCTCTTGATATGGTACGCTTTCCCTCTCTAATGGAAAAAAATTTCATTACTTAGTTTATCCGATCATTGTTGCTTATCTGGTATCTATGCACATATGTTGGATTCTGGCACATCCTAATTTATTAGTGATCGTCCAGGCTCTTAGAAAGACATTAATTCTAGTTGTTACACAGTGTAGTTGTTTATTCTGTGTAACCAAGTTCCTTGATCTTGAAATGCATTTTTATATTGTACTTATATTACGTTCAGGCAAAATGGTGATGAAAGGGAGTTCCTTGTTAAGTGGAAAGAGCTTGGCTACAATGAGTGTTACTGGGAACTTGAATCTGACAGATTGGAATTCCAACCTGAATCAAAATATTTGACAGCATTATTTCACAGTCTCCCCCTCCATCCTCCAGTAAGCAGAAAAATGCTATCTGAGATGCAAAGGAATCCAAAAGCAAGCCGTAAGAATTTCAGCATTATGAACGTAGCCCTGATTTTCTTACTGAAGGTACATGCTTTCGTAGAACATCCATTTTCTTCAAGGCATGCGGTCCTTTCCTAATGTTCTGTTTGAGCTATGAACTCTTGAAAAGATATATAAACATCCTTACCAGCTTTAAGGGTTAAACTTTTTATGGTTCTCTTGATCTAAACAGACACAAGTCATCCTTGCAGATGAAGCGGGTCTTGGTAAGACTTATGTTTTATTATGAAGAATCTAGATTTTTTGTTTTTTTTTGGATTGTTGGTAATGGTATCACTGTAGACGCACGGCTGAGAAATGTCATCAAGTGCAGGGAAAACCATACAGAGTGTTGCTTTGCTGGTTGCATTCCCAGGTAGATGGCAACATGTATTGCCACTTAAATGCGGATATATGTTTTGCAGATTGTTGATGAAGGCCATCGCCTTAATAACAAAGATTCAAAACTGTTTATTTCACTGAAGCAATACCCCAGTAATCATCATATGCTTCTAACTCGAACTCCTCTACAGGTTTCTTCTTCTTCTTAATCAGGCTTTGTTCTTCATTTGCAACCTATTTTGTGCACATGGGTTATTTACTTTCATAATTTCTTGATCATGAAAGGAGATGAAAAATTATAGCATAAAGTGATAAAGGTACTTAGTAGTGGTTCACCCATGTACCTGACCTTACATTCTGCTTTTGCTTCGACAATGTTTTCAGTGATAAGTATTTTGTTGTCTTTATCATCCACCAGCATAATACTGGTGATTTTGCTGTGCAATTCATGTTCCTTTTTTAGTTTGCTGTGCATTTTTAATTTTATGTAGGAACTCACTGATGGTTTCTGTTTGATATGCTCTGCAGAAAAATCTTGATGATCTGTTCATGCTGATGCACTTCCTAGATGCTGGAAAGGTCAGTTTTATGTCCCATTGATACTCACCAACAAAGAACCGAGGTAGAATTCAAAGATTAGAAAACGGTTTTGACTTGTGGTAGATACTTCCAGTTTTCAAGGTTGGAGAAGTTCCAAGAGGAGTTTAAGGGAAATCAATCAAGAAGAGCAGATTGCAAGGCTCCATACAAATGTTGGCGCTACATCTTCTCAGAGGTACCAATCTTAATCTACTTTAATCCCATTGACAATATTGGTTTCTTTGTATCTTTCATTAAATTATCTTGGACTACTTTCATGACTGGCAGGTTTTTCGGAAAATTGAATTTAAATTTCATTGCCCTTAGTAAATTCTTAGCAAATTGCCCTTATATGCTGCCATAGAATTTCCCTGACTATGTAAATACTTTGTTGGTGATTACTTGTTTCTCTATATTTAAACTTTTTTTTTTTTTTTTTTTGATCGGTAAAGATAATTTGATATATAGAATTGTTGCTTACAATAAGACATTTGTTGCAACCCTTACAAAGAAACCCTTTACAATTTTTGAACACCCATCAATAAATTGACAGGCCCAATAAGAAAACCCACAAAAAAACCCTCCCATAATTTTTGAACCGTTTTTTGGGGACCAGCCTTTTTTTTTGAGGGGACCATGGTTTTATTTTGGGTAAAGACATTAGAAGTAATTCTAGGTCACCCCATATCTAGTTATTATTTAATACCTAATCTACCCTCTTAATTAATTTTAGGTTATGATTAGTGAAATGATTTAGTTAAAAACAATTAGTGAGATTAAATTAAAAGATGGGTTTATTATTAGTTGAGTAGAATTATTGTGAGAGTAGAGTTAGAGAAGATGAAGGAGAAAAACATGAAAAATAAATATTTTTTTTTTTCCAATTCACCCCCTTTGAGTATTCAAATAATGGATTTTATCAACCACAAGGAGGAGGAAGAGTATTTGGGTGAACAAGTATGTTCCAAACTTAGATAATATATGTTGAATTGGTAAAAACTTCCCCAAAAATGTAAAATTTTGAACCGGATTTTGAAACATTCGGTTATTTTATATGAAGAACAACTAACCGAACTCATCTGAAGGTGTAGTTCGGTTGCTTTGTGAGGATGAACAAGTAACCGAACTCATATGAATGTGTAGTTCGGTTGCCTTGGGAGATAAACAAGTAACCGAACTAGTTTGAAGGTGTAGTTCGGTTGCTTGATCCAAACACGCAGGTTACCGAACTCCATATTAATGGAAGCTCTGACATGCAAAGCATTATGTTCGGTTGGTTCGCAACTAACCGAACTTTACGTACAAATAAATTTTAACCAAGTGTATAAGGTTCGGTTGGTTCGCAAACATCATGCTTTTGCGATCCAACCGAACTAAGTTTAATAAGTTCGGTTGTTTCGCAAACTTGAGATCAATTGCACAACCAACCGAACTTAACAAACAGAAATTTCTTATGTTTTTAACCGTAAAGTTGGTTACATGGAAGTTTTAAGATTTTTGAAATAACCGAACAAAGTTGATAGAGTTCGGTTATAAAAGAAATAAAAATAATGGGAAAAACAAAGAAGGTTCGGTTACATGGCAACTTTTTTCTTATGTTTTTAACCCTAGAGTTCGGTTACATGGCAGCTTTATACATTTATGCGAAACAATCGAACTCGCGTCGGTTCTAATATAGTTATAAAGCATATATAACCGAACTCATTCGAAGGTGTAGTTCGGTTGCTTTGTGAGGATGAACAAGTAACCGAACTCATTCAATGTGTCGTTCGGTTGCCTTGTGAGATGAACAAGTAACCGAACTCAACACTTGTAACCTCCATTAAACCTCTCCACAACTTCCATTTTCAACTCATTTTGATGATTACTTCTCATTTTTTCAACCAAAAACAAACGACAAGTAATGGGTTTGTGAGAATATCTTTGCTAAAGATTTAAATTAAGCTATACATATATAGAGGTGGTGGTGGTTGTTTTTGGTGGTGGTAATTGGTGGTTGGTGGTGGTGATAATCAGAGGTGGTGGTGGTGGTAATCGACGGTGGTGGTGGGAGGAGGTGGTGGTGGTAATCGGCGACGGTGGGGGGTGGTGATGGTCGGAGGTGGTGGTGGTAGTAATCGGCGGTGATGGGCGGTGGTGGTGGGAGGAGGTGGTGGTTATATATAGAGTGAGAGAGAGGTGGTTATTAGGTTGGTTTTAAATTAAATTAGGTTAAGGGTAGGTTAGTAATTTCAACGCATTAGGACACCCCTTATAACTAGAGGGAAGGTAGCCTAATAAGACCATGGTCCCCTCAAAAAAACCATGGTCCCCAAAAAAATGGTTCTAATTTTTTGAACACCCATCAATATATTGACAGGCCCAATAAGAAAACCCACATAGAAAATAAACCCTAAAAATAGGGGAAAACCCAAGACAAGCCCCAAGGAAAGAGCTAAAAAAATTGGAAAACCTACGGGAACCTTAAGCCTAATTCCGCCGCCGAATTTACCAGTCTCCACCGTGCAAATCCATTGCCAGAGCACAAATCTTCCCCAACCAAGCCAATAACCCAAAATCGCCGCCACTGTTTGCAACATAAATCTCTATATTTAAACTTTAGGGTGCATAATACGTACGCTCTTTTGGATTCTTGATCTCTGTCAAATTGTTATCACTTATTAGTATCGCTTTATCTGACTATGTTCTGCATTGACGGAACCCTTTAATATTCTGCAGTGATTAAGAACAAAAATAGTACAAAAATTGGAATTAATTACCAAAACTAATAAGGATAAATAAAAGTGTTAGCTTGAAGAGAGAGACACCTGTTGGTAGTAACTTGACGATGAGGTGGTATATTCAAAGAGAAGAAAGACTTGCAGCAGCAAACATCTGCATCTACTTCTCCATCAAATTGAGCAAACTGGATGAATAAGAACCTGGATTTGGTAGCTGCTCGTCTTCTCTTTGAAGAAAATCAACCTTGAGTGACTTGAGAAAGTTGAGTGATGTCTTGAGATGATAGGGTATTGACTCTTTATTCAATTTGGGGCACTCGAAGATAGTCAATACCCGAAGAGAACGATTCCATAATCGTAAATCAGGTAGAGATGTTAAAACAGGGCAACGTCTTAATGCCAACGTATGGAGAGAACTTTTACTGCTGTTGTTGAGATCATCATCATCAAAAAAACCTTGAAACTCAGAGCAATCCGAGATAATCAGAGAATGAAGATTCGGAGTATTGTGTTGGAGTAGTGTGCCCAGTGAGAACCTTATTAGCCCTGGAGAATTATCTATCTCAATGTATGTGAGAGAAGTCAGACATCCTCTTCCTCCACTGGCGGATAAGATTGAGTTTACTGCCTCGCCGTTGGTGCTGAATAATTTCAGTTCCTTAAGACAAGGAAGTGAGTTCGGTGCGCTTCTCAGTTCTGGACAATAATCCATACATAACTCCTCGAGGAGAGGGAATGAATTGACATAAAAATTATAAGATGAAGGAGGAGGAGGAGCAGCAACCCATTCTTCTAGATTATCCATACCTACCATTTCCAACGTAACTAAGGAAGGGAATAATGATAATGCTGTCGTTGGAGAATCTTGTTGCTGGTAATCAAATTCTCTAACCAAACACTTGAGTGACCTCATCTTCTGAATCGAAAGATCCCTAAGACATGGGAGCATACCTAGAGCTGGAAGATTCTCACACTCACTGCAATCCCATAAATCTAATTCCACCAAATTCGGAAGCAGGCAACCCATCCACCTGGGAAGATTTAAACCAGAAAATCCAGTCACAACCAGCTCTCTTAAATTGGGGTGAGGTCGAAGACCTTCCAAAACCATGCCATGATTTTCATCACGTCCATTGACTCCCGCCCAATGTAGATCTAATGTCCTCAAATTTGTCTTATCCTTTAACTTTGCTTTCTTTGCATCTTCTATTCCTCCTCTCACATTATGTAGACATTTTATAACCAACACCTCAAGGGAGTTAAGGTCTGCTAACTCTACTACCGCGCTTCCACATACCCCCGTGTCTGCTTCTTTCCTTATCGCATATGAATCCAACGTTTTAAGGCAAGTTAGCTTTTCCATGCCTCTAGGCATTGAATCACATAATCCCCCGTGTTTAAACTCTTCTAGTTTCGGCCAATTCTTAATTTCCTTGGGAAGCTCACACGTTGTTCCAAAATCCACCATCTCCAAATTAAAGAGGTTACTAATGCAAGATTCTGGGAGTAATTTGATTTCAGTATATCTGAGATCAAGGCACCTTAATCGTGTCAAAGCTCCTAGTTCTATAGGTAAGGCACGAAGAGAGAAACAATTCTTCAAACTCAACGTCATTAGATTGGTAATGCAAGTGACGAAATCAGGTATTTTTGTAATTCCCGAACCTGAAAGGTTTAGGTAACTTAGATGTTTTAACAACCCAAGATTCTCGGGTAAGGCTTCTAAATGTTTGCAACGATAGAGATTCAACGTCATCAAATTAGTGAAATTGAGGATATAATCTTCTTTCAAAACTTCAATATTAGATAATGAGATATCGAGATGCCTCAAATTTTCCAAACGCCCGATTCCACCAAGAAACCCATCAACGTTGGAGCAACAACACAGTACTAATGTCTGCAAATTGTGCAATTGATTTAATGCCACATCATGTGGTAAATCAAATGCACATCCTGAGAGGTCCAGGAACCTCAGATGTTTAAATCTAGAAATCGAGAAGGAAGGTTTTCTACGCCAAAGACCGTGATGGTATAACACACGCAAACGATTAGCAGCAGAAAAATTACCGACCTGTAGATGATGATGCTCTGGATTAAGAACAAAAATAGTACGCAAATTCTTTGCCTTACACAACATTTCGGGAGTTGTTGCCGACGATCTTTTGTCACATATCAGTTGTAAACGACGAACTTGTGAAACATCTTCGTCCCCGTCATGAATCCGATATTCGTTACGATCTGCAACACTCATTGCAAGATCATGCACAAGATCATGCATCTTACATGATAAGATGACACCATGTTCATCCTCCTTTGTGTCCTGAAAAAATGAGTTCCACAACAAAAACTCAAAATAATCATTTCCAACATCTTCAGAGGACCTATTATTTACTTCATTGGATAACTGAAGGAACCCCTCTGCCAACCACAAATGAATCAATGTATTTCTTTGAATTACCCAGTTTTTGGGAAATAAACAGCAGTAGGAAAAACATTGTTTCAAAGGTGACGGCAAGTTGTCATAGCTCAATTTTAAGATTGATATGACTTTTGTTATTGCCGGCGAATCCCATAAGCTCTTGTCGTCATTGATTGAAACCCAGTCTCTCTTGGAGTTTAATAAATTCCCAAGAAAGTTGGCCGCAAGTGGTAAGCCATCGCATTTCATCGCAATTTCTTTCCCAATAGTTATCATATTTTGAGAAAGTGGAAATGAAACTTTTTTCTGGATGATAGACCAACAAACAGCATCAGATAATTTTTGTAAGTTATGGACCTTACCCCCAATAACAGATGCAACTGTTTGGCTGCGTGTGGTGACCAATAATTTGCTGCCTTCAACACCATTGACAAGGGCGCCCTTTAGGTTCTCCCAATCTCCGGCATCTTCATTCCAGAGATCATCAAGTACTAACAGGTATCTTTTACCAATCAGTTTTTCTTTAACTTGTCTCGCCAACACATCGACATTTGATACATCTCCGAACGAACCATCAGTAACGGACTCTATAATTTCTTTTAAAATCCGATAGACATCAAAGTTGTCGGATACGCATACCCAGATTCTTGGTTCAAAGTGTGATTTTATTGACTGGTCTTTGTATACCAATTGCGCTAATGAGGTCTTACCCAGACCCCCCATACCCACAATGGACACGACCGGAAGTTGTTGAGAAGAAGAATTGTGCAATGATGTTGATGATGATGAAGACAACGAAATGTTAGTCAGCATCTTTACTATGTCTAATCTTGCATCCTCCCTGCCTATAAGTACGGAATCATCTACAACTGATGTAGTTATCCGGTTACGTTGATTTCTGATTTGATCGACTTGACAACTACCACTAGTATCATTCAACGAATATCTGACGCGATCATTGTAAATTTCATCTAAGCTTTTATTTAAGGCTCGGATTTTACCAGCCATCTTAGAGTGAAACACAAATGGGTTGGAGGATTTATGAATAAAGTCGTGAAATTTGTTTGTGAGATGACTTCCTCTTTCGCGTCGACGCATGGTCTCGTAACAGAATTCATCCATAACATCATCGGCATCGTAAACCACGTCCTTGAGCCTTCTCAGCCAAAGTCTGACAGTAGCATCAGTTATCTGTTTCTCCTCGGCATCTGAAATTAAAGCTTGTATTGACTCTAAGGTTTTCCCAAGTTTCCTTAGGTCGTCTTTGACACCCCATGCTTCACTGACCTGCTGAGAAATAACGGGGAGAAGTTTCTTCAAGATTTCCGTCACACCGTTAACAAGAATCCGTTCCACAGCCATTACGAAAAGAGAACAAGTATGAATCTGATGAGCCAAACAATACGAGGTTACGAAGATGCTTGTATGAAGAAACAGTATGGAAAAGATAATGAAGATTTCAAAATGAGTGATCAGAGAAAAGATGAGATGCTAGTCGTCCTTTTTTTTTTTTTTTTCAGTTCGGACTCTACAGTAGCAGGGAATCGGGTGAAGAAGATGAATTTTCGGATCCGGTCTTCACTGGATCCGACCCATATTCGAATACTATTACAGACTCAACACCACTGTTCTCAAAATCTTATCCTCTACTTGAGTTGATCAAATCTCCTCCCCATACACAGTATGGAATAATTAGTCAAAAAAAATTGATCAAAACTGGAGAGATTTATACTCACCAAAATCAAAGAACCCAAACTGGACAACTAACTCAGGAAATGAGAACATGAAACTGATTTTACAACAATTAATTAATCAATACCCACATCAAAGGTTTTACTCACCAAACCAAAGAGCCACTTGTTTGCGGACTCTGGATCCGAATCAATTACCTGTGACGATTGACAAGCTTTGTTGAAGAAAAGAGAGATGTTTTGATTTATGGGTGTTGAAATACAGTAAGATCAATGGAGTTGGTTTGTTTATTTTGTACACATATCAATCAGTGGGAAAAAAAAGAAGGAAACAGCCGGAGGAGAAGAGAAAAAATGTTAAGCTATTATTTTAAGGTTTGTTTTCTACTCCACTGAGATAAAAGCTGAAAACGCGTCTTCTGATTTTTTGCCGAAACTTTCGTCTGTTGAACCGGAGCCGTCGATCTAAATAAAATATTAGGGAAAAATTGGGACCATCGGATTCTTTTTAACTATTACAGTTTTTCTCTCTATCTCGGATTTTTATGCGCATTCTTCTGACCCGTATTCAACTTACATTTGGTGCTTAATAAGCTAGACACACTCTTAACTCTAATAGGGAATTACAGTGATGATAGTGAAGAAGGTGGAGGAGGACGAGAGGGACTGACTACAACACAAGGGCTCAAATCTTTGACAAATGCTCCAAAGGCTCTCAAACATGGAGAATGATCAAGCCAACTGTAGTTGTTTTTCTTTTTTCTTTTTCAGTTTAATACTATCAAAAGATTTCATGAATAGAAGAAGTTTTACAAAATTTCATGAATCAATGGCTTTAGTTAAAAGCAACAACACATCAACAGCTCAACAGAAAGGACCTAAACTACTACTGCTGTAGGAGAAGATATCAAACTGACTGTGGAAGCTGATGGTTATGGCCATCGCCATCAGCTTTTACAGGTCGGCGACCCTTATCAGGACCACCGATTACACCCCAAGCTTCAAACTGCCTCTGCCTAGCTCTAGCCCTATCTTTCTCTTCTTCAGATTTCGAGGAGAAACAGTATGGGCATGAAACTCCATATTCCCACTCGGGAGCTTCCATGTCTGCGTCACTCACAGGTTGCTTACATCCATAGCATAGCTTGAAGGTTCCTTGGGCTAATCCATGCTCAACTGAGACCCTCTTGTCAAACACAAAACATTCTCCCTCCCAGAGGCTTTCTGTTTCCGGAACTTCCTCTAGATACTTCAGTATCCCGCCTCTCAAATGATAAACCTGCCAGCCAAACGAAAATACACTCGATTTCAGGTGAATACCGGATACAGTTCGCAAATTCGAGTGAACAAGAAAAGAATAGGGGCGATTGATTAAGTGTCTTTCATTTAACTTGTAAAAGTTCAATAGTACTAATCAGAAGGAAATGCAAGAGCTCAGTTGGATACCCACCTCTTCAATGCCCTTGCTCATGAGAAAACTGGAAGCTTTCTCGCATCGAATCCCGCCAGTGCAGTACATCGCAACCCGTGGTGGTGGGACTTTTCTTCCCTGGTCATTGGATTGTTCTATTCTACCTTTATCAGATGATCCAACAGCCTCTATCTGCTGTTCCCAATCCTAGTCTCATACGAATTTCAAACATCAATTACTATCTGCAGGAGTCAAATGGCAGCAAATTTGAACTACATGTATAAGGTTATCAGGGAAAATTTTCAACAAATGGATTATATGACTGGATTCTAAAAGCAATCACTCACAGTTTCTGGGTCACTAATCAATTCATTCCACTCTTTCGGGTCCACGTACTTTCCAACTCTTTCAATGGGTGACACTGATGGCATTCCAAGAGAAACTATCTGCCAAACAGATACGAAAGATGACAAGATGTCAACAACATAAAAGTACTATGAAAAGGAAGAAGGGGTTGTATGTCAATACCTCTTTCTTCACCTTGACTCGCACGTGATCCCATCGAAATGGTGCATCTTCCCCTGCGCCAAGAGGGGAACTGCTAGTGTGTCCATGATGGATGGCTTCTTCCTCGGGACTCACTGGGGATTCGATCTGTCTAAGGCCTTTTAACCGGTCATCAAATTGTATGAAACCAAGAACTGTTTCCACCGATTCTCTTATCCCACAAATGCTCCCATTGATTCCTTCAGGCGCAAGAATAATACCACCTGAAACACACTGAACAAGATCAGCTTGGTGAGGGACAAATGACAAGGTATAAGCACACACAAACTGTCGCAAAGTAGATTAAGTAATGTAAAAAATACTATAAAACCTAAAATGTAACAGCAAATTATACATACTAAAACCTACAGCAATGTTCCAACTTTGAGATTAAGCAAGCCAGATATGAAACTCAGAGAGAAATCTGAACACATTGCAGCATTTGTTTTCATTCTTCAAAGGTATTAACCAAATTAAATTTCCTATTCAAGGCGTAGACACACTTCACTGGAAGCTGGCAATCACTGGGAACTTCACTGTTACATCTACGTAATTCAAGCTATTTATCAACGCTTGCCCTCACCATTTAACTACAAAAACAAAACAAAAAAAGCAATGGTCCATGGACACCTGTCTCCTCCATCAACAAGACCAAGATACTGCCAAGAGCTGTTTGGTTTGGTCTCTCCCCTACAATTCTTATACAGCTGCAACCAGCTCAGAGTTCCCTATGGCTGGAAACTCTCCTCACTACTACAGTTTCTACCGACACTATACATGTGATAGAAGAATGTACTCATAAAAATTACTTTTCCTACCAATGCTACTACACAGACATTGGGCTGCTCACAGCATGCAGACATATTCTGATGCCAAAGCTGCTACACTTCCACCAACCCCTTGCACCACTCCCTTCCACCATTAGGTGGCACCATCCAGGCCCTTGACTTCATCAACTTTGATCCCCATGGAAAAGCCAATACCTAGATCATGACACGTAGTGGTGGAAGGGAGTGGGGGCAGGGGTTGGGGGTTATATAGCATTTTCGTTCTAATGCTCCACTGAAGCACTGCAAACAGTAACTAAAGATAGCAAGCGGTGAAGCACTGCAACAGTAACTAATGATAACAAGCAGGCAGAATCAGAAACTTTATTACAATCAATCACATGGGCACCATAGATACAACTTATTCACATCCACCTTGTCGAAGAATGCAAATATGTTGTAAATGCAGTCAAAAATTATGTACGAAGGTGACGGACCAAGGCTAGTTTGTTTCCAAATTGTGAATACCTGTTGATCTCTTTTGCTATATAGCAGTGTCTATAAGTAAACAGGTTTGCAAACACTATGTCAAGTGGCTTTGTACACGAAGTTAGGAGGTATAATGAACTATACAAGTGGTTATGCACGAAGTAAGGAAGCATAGTGAACCACATAAAGCCACTTGATATAGTTCATTATAACCTTCTGAACATGTATCACCACTTATTACTACTCAATGAAAAACCAAGAAATGGCTCTCTTTATGGCATCTGAAAGTACCATATACAAGTCAATATGGAAACTCTTACAAGGAACCATAATTTGACCCCTCGATTGACACATGTTCCTCTGTCAGTAAGACCAATAAACTGAACAGAGATGTTTGGTTTAATCTCTCCTCTACAATTCCACTACAGCTCCAACTAGCTCAGAGTTCCTAAACAAGCCCAAAAGTCTCCTCACCACTACAAGTTCTACCAATACTACAACGACATTCGTTACATTAACATTACCAGCATGGTTCATCTAGAATGAAAGATGTAAAAAATAATTCCAGCACTACCTTCTTCTTCCTGCTGCAAGTATGCATAAGATAGAAGAATGAAAAACTTGTCTTCATAACAATGTTACACGACAAACGAGCTCCCATGCAACTTCTTACGTACACTCTACGAGCTCCCACTTGACCAGATACAACTACCTACCCACTCTTTTGTTATCATCCCATAGAAAATTAGGCACAAGTTTCTCAACTTACTGAACAATAGAAGTAGGCATCTCAGAAAGGGACATAATACACAGGTACACTTTCAATTACGCTTTTGATTAGCATGACTTTTCAAGCTCTAGAAAAACTCTACAGGTTCTGTATTTTCCATATATATCCTAAAACAAATAAAAGATGGAACAATAGAAAAGACTTAAGGAATGTGTCTTGCCAGAAGGCAAACCAGGAAATGAGATGACAAACAACTGTTCACAGATTTACTGCTCCAAATGCACTATCAACAAGTCGCACCAAAGTTACAAGAGTGCGTCACCTTGATGACGTCCAGAAATACAGTGACTTATGCTCAATGAAGTGACTACAGCTCAATCCTATTCAGGCATGTAATGATGGCTCCGGGTACTGCTCTAATTTCCATTTTCGTTATAATCTGACAATGGTATTTCTGCTTCCCTATACAGGCATGTAACAACAGTCCTAGATACTGTTGTAATTTCCATTTTCGTTATATTCCGACAAGGGGCTTTCTGCTTTTCTTTCAAATAGTAAAGAATGGAAGACCCTCTTACCTAAGTCCTCACCTAGGATGGACCCATGGTGCTGGATGTTGCTAGCCTTGATGTAAGAGGTAACCACAACTATTTCAAAAGAAAAACACTTGATTGAAAATCAAAAAAGATACTGAGATCTGCAGGAAAATAACTTAGGCTACTTAAACTTGGCAGTTTAAAGATGGGAACTGCAAGATAACCAATTTACAGTCTTTTCACAAGGAACAAGTTTTGATGCCGCATTAAGAATACTTGTGGCTAGACATGAAACCTAAATCTTAACTGACTTGAAGCAAATATGAGATCAATCGAAGAGCAACAGCAATTTTAAACTTAAAGCAAATATTTGCAGTATTCTCAAAAGGCCATGGACTTTGTGGGGAAGACAAAGTTGGAACTAATATGACCTGCACCGACCTGTTCTAAGTTCTAGTAAACATTGACCCAAATAAAATTACACAGCAATCTGCAAGGTAACTTGTTAACTTATCCTTCCCATGTAGATAGAAAATAGCATTATTTGTAGACACGTCAATCAGGCTGGTTGCGGGTAACCATAAAAGGGAAAATAACTGTCATATGACAGTTAGCACCCAAAAAAATGTGTTTTCTAGTTGTGTTTAAATGGAAGCAGGGAGTAAAATACTACCTCCTGTTCATGAATTTCTCCACTTGAAACTACAAGAGCAGGGTACTACCAACCATCAATGCAGTAGATGCTTCGACAGCTAGGCCACATAATTTCTACATTTTATCAATCAATAAGTGCAATGAATTTATGGAGGAATAAGTAACATCAACTAAGCTAGTATTGTTGGAAGAAATAGCAAATTTGATTGAGCTTGTGGTGGCTAATGGTGCAGATCGGGATCTAACCGAATAACTCAAAGCACTAGACATAAATATAAACAACTCTATCAAAGAATGTTAAGAAGTAACACAAAAATATATTCCTTCTTACTACTGTAAAGCTCAAGTGTTTCCCAGTGCCTGCATTTTATTCAACTCCAATATGTAAAGAAAAGCAGTCACTAAAGTATACATCAACTATACTATCCCGTTCAGATAAGGTCAGGTCAGGAACAAAATCCAAAGCTACGGCTTAAAACAAGAAAGTAATAAAAGGATGCCATTAAGTTGGATGGATGCTATAAAAAAAGTAGTCTCAACATATTACCACACACATTGAACTGCAGCTCACTAGAAATTGGTTTAGTATAGTTCAAGATACATCCCCCTAACTTCGTGTATAACCTATCCATTACTACTCGTATACTAATAACTACTATTCTGTTACAAGACTTTTCAATCTTCTTCAATTGGTGTAGAACCCATTCATCACAAAACATTCAAAATTGATTTCTACAGAGAAAACCTAATCAGTTCTAAGAGGGTGAAATCAGCAATTTTTATGGTTTATAAACACTAAAAATTCAAAACCCAGGATCAAAATTAATTCAGTATTCAAAGGAACAATCAATCTAACAAAACCCCCAATTCAGAAAAAAGAAGCAGCAAACTCACCAGCTCTTACAGAGATTCTTCAATGGCTTCCGCAAATCAGAATGGTCAGGAAAATCAGCAAACTTGTAAAAAGAAACAACTACAAGAGGAGAAGCAGGAGGAGCTTCGGATGCTGATGATTGAGAGGTAGTAACTGGAATCGCCTGATTCGAAACCCTATTAGCAACAAAGGGTTTGGAGAGAGAGGTAAGTTGTTGTTGGTGGTGAGAGATTCCATTAAAATTAACAGCGGAGGAGAAGATTGGAAGATGATTAGAGTTGTGAGGTTGAGTAGAAGACATCTCAGCAGAAAGGATTTTCACTGAAGATGAAAATTTGGGGTTAGGGCTTGTTGTAGAAGATGAAGATAACATCCTCCTCCTCAGTAGTAGTATTGGAGAAGAAGAAGATGCCGGGAACTTGAATTGAAGGAGGAGGGGCTGCAATGGAGATGATGATGTCGATAGCATCTACTTTCTCTCTCGTTTCAAGTAGAAGAAGATGTTGGGAACTGGAAATAAGAGCAACAACCACCGTATATGACCACCGTTTCTCCCTTCCAACGTCCGGGCAGGACCAAAATTGAATACCGGCGGCGGTCCCCGACCCCAAAAATCTTTAGAGCACCTGGTGCCTCCCTCTTGTGAACGAAGGATTTTTGGATCTACTTTATTTTTAATTTTTTTTCTTGACAAATAAAATTGGTATGGGAGGTTTGGGATTTAAGGAAGTTGGAAGGCAAACCAAACAATACTTTGTAGAGCGGTCTAGAGATTAGTTGATAATCCAAATGACCTACGGGGTTAGGATTCCGAAAGAAAAGTACTTTAAGAAATCAAGGTCATTACTAGCAAAGAAGAGGATAAAGCTTTATGGATAAGGAAGTGTATTTTTAAAGCATAGGACAATTTTAATCAGCAGAGAGATAACAGAATAACACTTTTATGTCAGAGTTAACAACTCTAACACAAGAAGTGGAATAAGGAAACTGTAGCAATCTTTTTAGTACTTCGGTGGTGGAAGATATTATGAAAATAAAGCTATACAGCTCCGAAGATGGGAACTTAAAGAAAGACCAACAGAGATGAACCCTTACGATAAATGGTGAATTCTCAATCAAATATTTATACGCTAAATTGAACAATTCAAACAATCAAGCTTCATCTCGTTCACCAAAGTTTTGGAAAACTTTATGGAGCATGGATACATCTGAGAGAATAAAGTTGTTTATTTGGAAATGTATTCATGATGCTTTACCAATAAAAAAAAAATTGGGATCTATTCTGAATGTGGAAACTTAGTGTGTTTTCTGCAATTCAGTTGTTGAAACTATTCATCACTTTTTTTATTATTGTGCATTTGCAAAGAAAGTTTGGCAGCTGCCTCCAATAGCAACACAAGGAGTAAATTCTAACTCTGATTCTTGTACTTCTTTACTTGAAAATTAAGGAATAGATGGCAGGTAAATAGAATGCAATCTCAATGGCTTTGGCTTCAACCAAATGCCGGTTCATTTGGAACGAGTGTGCCTAAGAGTTTTTCAAAACAAAACTAACACACTTATGCAAGTTTCAACGTCTGTCACTAGACATTACATTTGGCACCCAACTAAAGAGCATGAAAAGCAGGGTACTATAAACAGGATTCCAAACATAAATTTAAGTTGGACAACACCATTTATGAATGCTTTTAAAATTAATTATGATGCATCATGGATCTCTGCGAATATTAAATCAGGCTTTGGTATCAGTTATCGTAATTGGATGACTTCTTTCAAAAGAGCTAAATATGGGAACTTCTTCGCAACCTTCATCGTAGAAGCAGTAGCTCTGACTTCGTTAGGGGCAGTGATATGGGCCAAACATAAAGGAATTCAAAATTTACAAGAATATGTAGATACATACATAATAGTAGTAATAAGAGACAATGACATTAATATCTAGCATGAGGAAATAAATGGCAATAAGAGATTTATCTGAGTGTGATGAGGAAACAGAAGTTATAAGATATGCTGATTGGAATTATCTTAGTTTAATGATCAAATGCTTTGGTATATTATTGATAAAACTCCTGATTTCACTATGGCTTGTGTTAGGAATGTATCATATTAAACAAACCAAAATGCTTTGGTATATTATTGATAAAACTCCTGATTTCATTATGGCTTGTGTTAGGAATGTATCATATTAAACAAACCAAAAATTACCAAAACAACATACCTTTGATTATTATGAGTCGATAGACTGATCGTTCATGTTTTCTTACATTGCTTTCTTCTGATCTTCCACACAACTGTTTTTCGCTCTTCTACAGCCATTTCCCGCTCTTCTAAATATCTTTTCCTCTTATGTTCTAACCTACCCACATATCAAAAATATAATTGATAATACATAATTATTAATATAAACAAAGGGAATATTACGTAGTCTTCGACAATCAATTGTAATTACCTATCAATCTTATTTTTTCCAGCAGTGTTTTTCACATGATTTGCATCACTGGAAAATTTTTAGTGTTCTCGTTGATCATTCTTTATGAATTGAGAGAGAATTAATCGTACGTACAATTGATATTCTTGTATTCACCCCTAAATGAAGATGGAAAAAATTGATTTATAATTGTGTCATTACGAAAAACATATTCACCTCTTTTAAGGAGAAAAAATATATATGAGTGTCTAAATAATTCAACATTTTAAGGACTTCTAGTTATATTCTCTTAGCATGCGAGACCTATTTCAAAATTCCTAGATGTAAAATATCTAGTTTAATTTGCATTCCTTCTTCTCATATTGTGGATCTTCTTTTTCCATTAACGACTTTGATCCTGAAAAATCCACAAGAGATAGTTCCCTTAGCATTAAAGAATGTAGTATCACTAACATTCTTTCGACTTGAACACATGAGTTATTGTTACCTTTTTGTAAAAAAATGTTATGCATAATATATCATTAAAAAAAAAACACTTACCTATTTGTATACTATGGTTTCTTATAATTGTATTCAAAACTTTTTTCGTTAAAAAAAAATAAAACAGAAAAAGGAACAAATTAATATGAGTTAGCACCAAAAAAAAATATCATATTATTATATCATTATTCTGCATATTCTCAAAGAAATATCACATTTGTGTTCTCGACACCGACAAATCATATATGCTTTTAACACTTAAGACTTACGCTTAGATGACCGTTAGTATTTGATTTCAGAAGTCTGACTCAGAGATAGTATTTTAATATCTTCTGAACCAGGATTATCTCCTTCCAAACTAGGGGCATCTGGTTGAAGGGGTTCTTAAATATATGTAAAGAGAACTAAGAAGGTTAGATTATTAACATAAGCAAAAAATATGGAGCACAAAAAAAAAAAAAAGTAAACAAGACCAAAAAACACTTAGGAAAACTTCTCTATCATGAACCACATTTTTTCAAACATCTCCAATGTTCCACTGTTATTGCTTGGAACTATTGCAAAAACATAGAGGGCAAGTGTCTATCATAATGTAAAATCCTTTAGGGATAATAAATCACTATAATAGATAGATCATCAAGTTAGTGATAAAAACCTGAAAACTTTGTAAGTACTTATAAGTTATGGAAAGGGAAAATAAGAATAATCAGTTTGGCCAATTCGTTAAGATATAAAGAAAATGAAATTATACCAGTATAAGATTGACAAACTTGAACTTCAATTATTACATTATGATAGGCACTTGCGCTCTACGTTTTTGAGGATCCCGTGAGTCCACTCTTGCTCAAATCAATCACTCCCAAATTCTCAAGACCCGCTAAACCCGGATTAATACTACCAGTGAAGTTCTTTCTTTGACAAAGATAATCTTCTTAAGAACTATTATTATTAATACTTCGAGATCAAGGCACCTTAATCGTGTCAAAGCTCCTAGTTCTCTGGGTAAGGCTTCTAGAAATAAACAATTCTCAAAACTCAACGTCATTAGATTGCTAATCCAAGTGACGGAATCAGGTATTTTTTTAATCATTGAAGATGAAACGTTTAGGTAACTTAGATGTTTTAACAACCCAATATTTTCGGGTAAGGCTTCTAAATCACGGCAATAAGAGAGATTCAACGTCATCAAATTAGTGAAATTGAGGATATGATCATCGTTCAAAACTTGAATATCAGAATTTGAGACATCGAGATGCCTCAAATTTTCTAATCGCCCGATTCTACCAAGAAACCCAGAAACATTGGAGCAACAATATAGTATTAATGTCTGCAAATAGTGAAATCGATTTAATGCAACATCATGTGGTAAATCAAACTCACATCCTGAGAGGTCCAGGAACCTCAGATGTTTAACTTTAGAAATCGACAAGGAAGATTTTCTACGCCAAAGACCGAGAGGATATAACACACGCAAACGATTAGCAGCAAAAAAATTACCGACTTGTGGATGACGCTCTGGATTAAGAACAAAAATAGTACGCAAATTCTTTGCCTTACACAGCATAAAAGTGAGATTAAGAACAAAAATAGTATCGCTTTATCTGACTATTGCTGGTCTGGGGGGAACTTAATTAGTGAGATTACTGAATTGGTAATTTTCAACAAAAAATCGCCATGCACGGTTGGCTAAAGAGCAATCTTTAGAGCAATATTTGTCCACAGAAACTCAATTTTCAGGAACCATTTTTTGGGGACCATGGTATTTTTGTGGGGGACCATGATTATAATTTAGGCAAGACATTACAAGTAATCCTAATTCACCCCTTATCTAAATGTTTTTCTTAATACCAAACTTACCCTCCTTTATTAAATGTTTTGCTTAATGATTAATTAGTTATTAGTTAATGATTAGTATGATTAGTAATGATTAGTGATTAGTATGATTAGTAATAATTAATTACTCTATTATAAAAAATTAGTTAATGATTAGTGATCAGTATGATTAGTAATAATTAGTTAATCTATTACAAAAAAAAATAGTTAATGATTTTTTTTTTTTTTTTTTTTTTTTTTTTGGAAAAGGCAAGTATCAATAATATCTCAATTATGATTTGACAGAAGAGGTTTTAGTTGGTAGCCGCGCAACAAGCTGAGCACCAACCCCTTTTTGAATAACAACACCTAATCTGTGAAAAATAAAACTACCAAGACCACTACCAGCGTCATGACTAAGTAAACAATTTTCAGACGCTTGAAAAAAACAAACAGTATCATCACTAAGTTCCCCTAAGGTGGTAAAGGCTAGCACACCCAAACCATAGCCATGCGAAGTGCATACATTCAAATATTTAGAACGTTTACGCGAGATTGCTTTTGAGATAGCGGCCTGGGGACGAATGTACGAACACCATCTCCAGTAAAGGGGGAGACTCCTGTGACGTCCATACACACATCTTGGCCGTTTTCCCGGTTGAGAACAAGGATATCTGCTGGACGTAAATCCTTATTATTCTCAGACACAAAGACCAAGGCAACCTCCTTGCGAGCATGGACACCAGCTTTGAAACAAATATTTGCAATTACATCACGTACCAAGTCGTGGCGAAACTTCATACCGACATCATTAGCACAATGAAGCGCGTGGTCACCAAATATATCCATAGGCCTATTGCAACAAGAGCACAAACCATCCTCAACAAATAAAGGGATACCAAGGCGATAACAAACTACTGCTCTGAAGTCCCAGGGCCAAGGCAATCGATCAAGACCGCTGATCGGAACAGCCAAAAGGTAGTCATGAGCGTGTTTGATCTGGTTGCATTGCCAAAGAATGGAGTCTCTTGCAGATAAAGTAAATTGGTTTGGGATTTGCTTCTTAACCGCATCGAAATAAGTATGATTAGTAATAATTAGTTTTATTACAAAAAAAAATTAGTATGATTAGTAATGATTAGTTCCAATAAGAAGTTGGGTTTCAATTTTCGATCAAACCGAACTTAAAGTTCGGTTTCCCAAATTTATTACCAAGAATCGAACTTAATGATTAGTATGATTAGTAATGATTAGTTACCAGTAAGAAGTTCGGTTACAAAAAATTAAAAATTTCCTTCCGATCAAACCGAACTATATAGTTCGGTTACAAAAAAAAATTAAAACTTTTTACGATCATGAACTTAAAGTTCGGTTTCCCAAATTTATTACCAACAACCGAACTTAATGATTAGTAATGATTAGTTACCAGTAAGAAGTTCGGTTACAAAAAAATTGAAAATTTTCCTTGCGATCAAACCGAACTAAATAGTTCGGTTACAAAAAAAAATTTAAGACTTTTTACGATTCGGTTTCCCAAATTTATTACCAAGAACCGAACTTAATGATTAGTAATGATTAGTATGATTAGTAATGATTAGTTACCAGTAAGAAGTTCGGTTACAAAATATTGAAAAATTTCCTTCCGATCAAACCGAAGTTACCTAACTATATAGTTCGGTTACAAAAAAAAATCAAAACTTTTTACTATCAAACCGAACTTAAAGTTTGGTTTCCCAAATTTATTACCAACAACCGAACTTAATGATTAGTTACCAGTAAGAAGTTCGGTTACAAAAAATTCAAAATTTTCCTTGCGATCAAAACGAACTAAATTTTTCGGTTACAAAAAAATTTAAGACTTTTTACATCAAACCGAACTTAAAGTTCGGTTTCCCAAATTTACTACCAAGAACCGAACTTAATGATTAGTATGATTAGTTACCAGTAAGAAGTTCGGTTACAAAATATTGAAAATTTTCCTTCATATGCAAACTGAACTATATAGTTCAGTTACAAAAAAAAAATCAAAACTTTTTACGATCAAAACGAACTTAAAGTTCGGTTTCCCAAATTTATTATCAAGAACCGAACTTAATGATTAGTAATGATTAATTCCATGGATTTTACTTCACTGGAAACTACTTCATAAGAAGGACGCAACAAGCTTAGTGCTTCCTTGGCTTTCTCAATGTGACCATTTCGATAGAGCCATCTAGGAGACTCTGGAAGTGCTCCACCCATTAGATAGGTAAGATGAATCACGGGTACAACTATGGCAAGCACCCAATGCCATATCTCAACTTCCTGCACAGATTGAATTTTCGTTAATTAAGATGTGGTGGTGTTCATAACAATTCATTCTAGTGAAAATCAAATAATTACCTCAAGGTGAAGGCGTGAGGAGGAGTTGAGAAGTTTGAGAAGATGGTAAAGTATTTGGCCTCCAGCAATCTGACAGAAAATAGTACTGACAAAGGCACCTCTGATTTCAGGGGGAGATATTTCTGAAACGTAAATTGTTAGATATACGACACATGCTGCTCCAGCAGAGCCTACGCTTATCAATCCGAAGAATAGCTGTTTCATATCATGGTGAGGTAAACTTGCCACCAGCAGTGGAACCAAGAAAATGAAAGCGGAATTTGCTATTGCGATTGAAGTTAATGGCCCACATTTTTTAGTAAAATAAACTAATCCGTAACCACCATACGTCATAGCTCCAAGTTCAACAAAATACATCCAAGAGACATTCTGCATATATATAGAAAAACAGATGGATGTGATTAATATTCAATATAGCTAGAAACATGCATGGAGATATATAATACTCCCTACGTTTCTTGAAAAGTGTTACTTTTATTTTTTCATGCATGGAGATATATAATAACACTTTTCCAGAAACGGAGGTAGTAGAAGTCATCATCAACAAAAAGGGCTATAGTCTGCTTACAATCTCCGGCAAATATTCCCAAGGTGATCTCTTGACCTCTTGTGGAGCATAGGCAGTTGAGCAGATTATGGCTGCACACAACCAAACAATTAATAATCATGAGCATTATTTTTTCAGACAGCCACATATATATTAATATACTACTAACAATTCAAGGTCATAAAACGTGAAGAAGCAGTACATTACCCAAATAATATCCAAAGACTAGGGCAGGCGTACTGGCTGCAATGATAGTAGCAACAAGTCTTCTCTTCGGCATTGATCCAACACTTTATACTCACCGACCATAATAATGAAGCTATAAGAAAGAATGTGTTTATTTAGATCGGGTTGATATTCTCGAGAGTATACGTTTTTACTTCTTAAAATCCCTCCAATACTCCGAAGCTATAAGAAAGAATGTGTTTATTTCAAGGCAGCAAATGTTCTTCTTATATATATATACACTATCTCACACGTACGTATGGATCCAAGATGGATTAATTAGGATTCCATATGGCAAAAGGACTGTGCGAAGGTTAATTTTACATCTCACACGTACGTAGGGGATCCACGATGGATTAGGATTCCATATGACATGTTGTTGTAGAAAATCTAACATCTTACGTCTAGCATTTAACGAGATTCATGCAATTAAATAAACAAAGAATAGCCCAAAAACACTAAGATATACGTGATTCAGTATGATTACATACATACGTCCACTGGGTGAAAGATGAATCTATTTATTTTCTCACAATGCTACAACAGTGGTAATGTTTACACAAGAATAGCTCAATTTTCTCAACTTGCTCTTTTTTTTTTCCTGAAAAGAGGGTAAAACCTCATTCTAATATTTCATTAATAATAGTGTTCTCAGAAACCTCAGTTACATTTGCATTTAAAAGATTAATACAATTCCTTATATAAAGGTTGTGCAGAATTGCAGTTAAAGCTTCTCCTTTCCAAGTATGTTTCACGATGTTGCGATTGCAAAAGGTGGTTATATCTGGTGCTTTTTTAATAACGTGCCTAGAAGTTAAAATAAAAGCATTAACTTTAAAATTAATAGCATCATTTGTTTGGTTTCCAAATTCCTCGCTGATTTTGTATCTATGTTTTCTAGCTTCAGGATATCTTCTCATTAACAGCTTCAGAGTTGCAGTAGAGTCACTTTGAAAGATGAATTGATACCCAGTACATTCAGTTGCCCATTGGAAGGCAGCTTCCGCTCCTTTTTCATCTAGGTTTTCCCTTGTAGTGCAGTCTACGTGGGATCCCCTAGCTTTAATAGTTCTACCCGCATAATCAATAAGAGTTGAGCCAATTCCTGAAGAGGTAATAGGGTTATGCATAGAAACAACAATATTTATTCTTAGAGTCATAAAAGTCTGAGTTTTCCTGGTTCACTGTTAAGAATTTGTAATACTTCATCATGCATAGGGTTGTAATACAAGTTCTGCATCATATTATAACTGGGACCTGCAACCACCATTTGACTGTTGATAAATCTTACAATCTTATGTGTTATGTTAGCACTGTTTTGAACAATTTTTTGGAAGGTAACTTCGCATCTTGCTTTCCATATGTTCCAGGTTATTAGCGCACAATATTCTAGCCATCCTAAGATGCCTTTTCCTCTATTCTCTTCTTTGTACCATGAATTTAACCAATCATGAAAAGTATTGCAATTATCTCTAATATAGTTCATATCATAATTTAAGTGTCTCCAAACCTGAGTTGTGAAGTTGCAAGTAAGAAAAAGATGAGTTAGAGATTCCTCACCAAAGTTGCATAGGTTGCATTTAGTTTCTATATTTGGAAGGATTGAGGCCATCCTTAGTCCTGTTGGAAGGATATAATGCGCAGCTTTCCACATAAATATTTTTATTGATAGTGTTGAATTTAGGTTCCATATCTTTCCCCAGTCAGCTGTGGTAGTTTCATCTATATTGTTAATAGACTCATATAGTAAATGAACAGTGAACTTACCTTTATTGTTTAGATTCCATTTTGCTGTGTCTTCTTCATTCTGAGTAGGTATGGTAATATCTAATATCTTTTGAACTGTTTGCTGATCAAAACATTCGTTGAGTTTGTTTATGTCCGATGTTTTGTTTTTTGTGATTAATGACTCACCTTGCTTAGGTTTGCAGTTCCAGTGGTTGGTTTTGGAATGGGTATCAATTTGTCGTCCCATATGGTCAGGGATCCATTTGTCGTCCCATATGTCTATCAATTTGCCATTACCAATTTTCGATGTACAATTTGCGTTTATTTGTTGAACTCCACCGTGTATCCCTTTCCAGACCCAACTATATTTTGCACCTGGTTTTGGTTTTATATGTAAAATATCATTTTTAGGAAAATACTTAGCTTTCAGAATGGTGGCACATAAGGTCTCTGGTTTTTCCTTGATTCTCCAACCCATTTTGTCTATCATCACCAAATTAAATTTTTGGGATAATTGGTATTTAGTACTCGAGTTTTGACCAACACTAGGCTTTGGTCTAACATTTGTCCAACGTTAGGGCTTGGTACCTGGACTGGACGTTGACCCTAATTGACTGTCAATGACCTAACTTTAATTAATTTTGTAAATTAAAAATCTTTAAAATAGTCATATTACAAGCCTAGCCCTGAGGTGGGTCTAACATCCGAATGTTAAAAAAGAAAACCATTTATTCTACGGCTGGGATGCAAAAACCAATAACCTTAGCTTGACTATTTTTCCTCCGCCTTCATACCCATTTCAGTCTTCGTCTTCTTCGTCTGCCTAAATTTTGAATCTCTCCCTCTTAGCAACTCACATGTCAATCAGAGGATAGAATCACATCCAAGTTTCGTGTACTAAGTGCTCTCTGTTCTTCTTCTTTCTACTCTAATTTTGTTTTGTTTAGTTGATCAATCAAGTTTCCCTGATTTCTATCAAGAACACCACAGACGCAAACTCCATTAACTTCTTCCCGATTTCTTCAGTCACAAATCCATGGGATCAATTACTCTCCAAAATCAAAACCTCAATTTCAATAGATCGAAACCCCGACTTCTAAATCAAACAAAACCCTAATTTAGTGATTCAAATCAACATCTCAATTTCATTAAACTGTCACCTAATTTCTGAATCAAACAAAACCTTGTTTACTGATTAAATCATAATTTCAATTTCATTGAATCAAAACCAGAATCCCAATTTCTACCCCTATTTTGCTAAATCAAAACCCTAATATTTGTAAATAGAAACCCAAATACGTGTTGTTATCTTCTTTTCTGGCGTCGATTAAGCTGGAGCGTTGTTACATTGGTGGTGGATATCTCCCACTTTGCTACCTATGTAAATTGTGTTTTTACGGTCGAACAGGATAAATAATTTTAGTTAAGAGATGAAGAAATTGATATGTTATTGATTTTTTTCTGTTGTTAATAGAAAGAAGCTATGATGGTGTTTGTCCTGTATATGAGATTGATATTTTGAATAATGTTTTTGAGTAGAAGGTCCTGCAGCCATTGATTTAGTTACTCCGGTGTCGGAACTTGATGTTGATAGACATGGTTGCACTGGTAGTGCTAGAGACACAGAAATGGTGAGACCGATGGTGGTGATGGGTTGGAGAAGGAATTGAAGATTAATATTGAAACCTAATTGATGCACTGACCACCACCATCCTACAAAACTCATACTCAATTGTAGAGAAAAATTCATTCATCGTGTGTTTGAATAAAGATGTTTTCTCCTGTTAAATTCTTATTTGGTTTGTGTTAGAGATGTTGATACAGAAGAAGATGAAGAAGAGAATGAAGGCGGTGGTAGTGATGGTTTTGGATTTTATTAACAGGGTTGTGGTGGTGAACTGGTGTCCTCGTGAGGAAGAAGAACTTGGGCAGTTATGCGGTAAATGTTGATAAAATTAAGGGCATGATTGTAAACTGGTCCGGTAATTTAATTTAATTTATTTTTTTGGCAATTTTTTAATAACATCTGGACAGAAGTCAAGAATTAAAACAGTCAACTCAAGTCAACGTCCAGTCCAGGTACCAAGCCCTAACGTTGGACAAATGTTAAACCAAAGCCTAGTGTTGGTCAAAACCTGAATACTAAACACCAATTATCCCTAAATTTTTCTATGTTTTGAAGGCCTAATCCTCATTCCTTCCGGGATTTACACATAGCTTTCCAAGCTTTTAAGCAAACTTCTTTTTTTCCTTTGATATTTTTACCATTTTCATCTTTTCCCCACCAATAGTTTCTTTGAAGTTTGGTTAGAATTTTACATATCTTTTTTGGGATTTTAAAACAGTTCATTTGGTAAACTGCTAAGGAGGAAGTAACATTTTTTTTATCATCACAGTTCTGCCTGCACAATTTATATTGATTCCTTTCCAGTTTTGAAGTCTATTATTCATTTTTTGTATCAAGGGTTCAAAGCTTTGAAGTTTAGATTTATTCGTGAACAATGGGGAACCTAGATATCTATCATTCAATGGGATTGCACATTTGCACTTACCCCTAAGATTTATTTCACTTCATCCATAATGGCAGGATTCGTTTTAGGACTGAAAAACACCCCAGATTTACTAAGGTTTATTAACTGTCCTGAGGCGTCTCCAAAAGCTTTGAACATATCAACTAGGTTATTACTAGTTTTAGCATTAGATTTACAGAAAATGAGACAATCATCTTCATCTGCAAAAATCAGATGACTCACAGAAAGGGCATATCTTGATATCTTAATACCTTTAATCAGCCCTTTGTTTTCAGCTTCCAGAATTGTTCTAGATAAGGATTCCATACAACGGAGAAATAAATAAGGAGATAACGGATCTCCCTGTCTTAACCCTCTCGTTGGTTTAAAAAATTCAGTAGGCGAACTATTTAACAAGACAGAAATAATGGTAGTAGATATACATTGTAAGACTAAGTTACACCAACTTTCCGAGAAACCTAACTGACGCATTATGACAATCAGAAAACTCTATTCGACTCTGTCAAACGCCTTTGACATGTCTATTTTTAATCCCATCAGACCTTTTTTACTTTTGGTGTTCCGCATTTTGTGTATTATTTCATGTGCTATTACAATATTGTCTAAAATCTGCCTTCCCGGAATGAAGGCAGATTGATAAGGACTGATAATTTTATCAAGCATGCCTTTCATACTATTAGCCATCAGTTTCGAGATAATTTTGTAGGAAGTATTGTTAAGAGCTATTGGCCTAAATTCAACAGCAGTGGTCGGGTTCAAGGTTTTAGGTATCAGAGAAATGAAAGATGTATTAAGTTCTTTAGCTAGGTAACCACTTTTAAAAAAAAATTGCACCATCATGACTAGATCATTTTCAATGATCTCCCAATTTTGTTGGTAAAAATTAGGTGGGAATCTGTCTGGACCTGGACTTTTGTCCGGCTCCATCGAGAACAACACCTTTTTGATTTCAATACTCGTAGGAATAGAACAGAGAAAAGAGTTATCATCATCATTGATATATTTAGGAATAAGATCAATCATTTTTTTATCTATGTTGGGTGTTAAAGTTGTAGCAATGCTACTGAAATGATTAGTAATACAAGTAGCAATTTCATGTCTGGTGTTCAGCAAATTTTCATCCTTGTCCATAAGGGTTTCTATTCGGTTTCTTCTATATCTTTTTTTAGCCTTACTATGAAAATATCTCGTGTTTCTGTCCCCTAAGGATAGGTTTTGGTCCCTACTTTTATCCTTCCAGAACTTTTCCTTAATACCATACCACTTAGTTAGCTGAGTATTAAGATAGGCTAGGTTAGTTGATTTATTCATATAGTTCTGTCTGCTATTAGTTTGTTCAAGTTTCTTCTTAATGTTCTCGATATTAGTTCTAATATTTCCAAAAACATTTTTTTCCATAATCTAAGAATATGCTTTACCTTTGAAAGTTTTTTAGTAAAGGTATAAGCTGGAGATCCTCTGATTCGGTTTTTCCAACTTTCCTGTATTAGGTCAGCACATTGTTCATGTTTCATCCATTCACCAAAATACTTAAATGGAGTGGCCCCGTCATTCCAAGTATTCTCGGTGTTTAAACTAATGGGAACATGATCAGAAGAAAGGGGGCCCAAATGTCTCAAATTAGAATTAGGAAATTTTATGTTCCATTTTTCATTACCTAGAGCACGATCTAATCTCTCTTCAGTGAAATCTATCCCTGATCTTCTATTGTTCCAAGTATAAGTATAACCAATGAAACCCAGGTCCATAAGCCCACAATTTTTTATAAGATTTTTTAACATGGTAGCTTTTCTACGATTAAAAGGGTGTCTACTCTATTTTTCCTCTTCATGTAGGACCACATTACAATCTCATATTACAATCCATGGGATATCGACAATGTTTTCCATTCGTTTTATCATGTCCCATGAAGGTAATTTTAAGTTACTAACAGAGTTACCATAGAAACAGGTAAGAAGCCAATATATGTTAGTATAACCATTTTGAATATTCACATTTATGTGGTTATAGTTGTGATCTAAGATTGTAATATTCATTTTATCTTTCCAGATTAAGCAAAGACCTCCTACTGATCCTCTAGGGGAGGCTAACCAATAATTATAGACATTGACTTTCTTCATGATAACATGTATCTCTTTGTTTTGCTGTTTTGTTTCAGAAAGAAATAAGATATCAGGGTTATTTTTATCCAATAAATCTTTAGACTGTTAGTTGTTGCATTATTCCCTAGACCCTGACAGTTCCAAGATATAATGTTTACAAATTGTCAAAAATAAGAAATCACAGGATATTCAAACATAATAATGTTATAAGCATTACACATGAAATTTCTATCCTGAGAAGTGATCATTCTAACTAGATGTTTCTTAGTTT
Source organism: Papaver armeniacum (assembly GCA_023531295.1). Classification (NCBI taxonomy): domain Eukaryota; kingdom Viridiplantae; phylum Streptophyta; class Magnoliopsida; order Ranunculales; family Papaveraceae; genus Papaver; species Papaver armeniacum. The sequence goes on from JAJJWW010009983.1 coordinate 262,053, forward strand.
GCCTAAAGTTGTAAATGTGTAATCCTTTGTTGCCATTTCTTTGTTTCAAAGCATTGGTTATGATTATTGTACACAGCATAGAAGATATGATATCAAGCATACAGTAATGCGTAGAAGTTTTTGCTATCCTGGTTTCATTTAGAATATTGTTGGAATAGATAGTAATTGATATGATACTTACGAAATTTAGATTACTCATTTTGATAGAAGTTATACCAACCTCCACCGCTGGGCTATAGTCGATAGGTCTTTCTAGAGCAACCATAGGCATTGTCACTGACTGATACACCTCCTCTGTCTTCATTGATTTCTTTGAATAGGTCAACAGTATTGTTCGTATATTGCCTTGGTTCCTTGATTTTCTCAGTAGTTTCCTTTTCTTCCAGTTGTAGCAAATGGCACCTAGGATCAAACATGAATGCATTAGACTTGTAAGAGATGTTTTTGTTAGGTGTTTGCAGAATTTAAAGAATTTCATTAAACCGCTAAGAGAAATAGTATAGCGATAAATTCAAACAAAACAAGATAAGGTCCAAATTAAATCAAATCAACAAGAGCTTCTAGGAAAATAGCCAGAATAGAGGTAGATTTGAGATTCAGAGAAAAATAGATATCCAGTGGAGATCCGAGATTTGGGAATCCAGTTGAGGATATCTCCTTTGTCAATGAAGAAGATTTGGGTGATGTTGAATTTGAGATGCAAAAGAAGATTCCAAAGTTTTGGAAAAAATCCAGGGTCTTCGAATCTTAGAAGCAAAAATTGAGACTCGGAATCTAGGTGCTGAAATTGGTGTCTTTGTAACTTTGTAAACGGTGTCTTAAGAGTCTTTAAATCTTGGTGTTTCTGTAACTTTGTAAACGGTGTGTTAGAGTCTTTGAATCTTGGAGTCTCTGAAGTTCAGAAATCAGCCGTAGCTAGGTATCTGAAATTACTTAAGAATTAGTCACTTGGGTTAAAAGATCTGAGAGGGGTTTTGATTAAATAGACATGAGAAAGGATTAATGGTGGTTATTGATGATTATCACCGTCGCCGACGGTGGTTACTGGCTAGTTTCTGGTGTCTGCAGACTCAATATTGGTGGTTACTGGTAATACACATGTGTTTTTGGTAGTGGCGAAAAAATCGCCTAGAAAAGGATAGAGAAAATGAGAGAGTTTTTTAATTTTTTCTCTCCTTGCTCACTTACTTGTAAAACCTGACTCTTACTTTATTACCTCGCTGAATATTTATAGGCACAGGTGTAGATACAACTAAGTTACAATGTTTAGCTATCCTATCAACCCTGATGTTCCTGTCAGGTAATTGCTATTGGATCCTTCTGATACTTCGTGTCGGTTGTGATGTTCCGATGAGTCTTCACCTGTGTGTATTGGTCCTCCCCAACCGAGTTGCATGTCCTATTAGTCATATGTTATCGGGTTCATCAGGTCCACCCTTTTGTTGTTGTGCATCCTCTGTCGCCTAATTTAAATAGGACCATCGATTCTCTTCGTGCTTCACACGTGTTCTTTATCCGATTGGATGTGGTAGATATCTTGTTTGCAGCACGCATACTCGTGGGTTACTTCACATTTGTTTGTTTCATGATGCCTCATAGCCTAGGATGCTGCCACATACACTTATCAAATGTTTATTCCTACATTTATGCCCCTCTCTTTCCACTCGTGTGGTCGACATGATGGGAAGAAACTTTTTTTTCTTTTTCGAAGAGAAGGTTATATTAAAAAGAAAAAAGAAAAAAGAAAAAAGAATACCAAGGATCAAGCCAAGGCTAATACAACACAATTACATAACATTAGAGTATCCCAATTACTCCAAACAAGTCGAGTGCACGTGATTTGCACGTCAAGTTTACGCCTTCACCACATCTTGCTTAGCATGATAACAAAAGCACGCGCCAGTGCGTGCCTGCCGCTTGAACCAAAGAATTTGAATAACAAAAGCACTTGCCAAAAAGCACAATATTGATAATAATTTATTTTATTTATGGTAATCGATTACAAAAATCTTTCAAGGGGGAAGAAGTTTTCATTAGGACCATTGATCTCCCTACAGTAATCAAACTTCTATGGAGTTTGTTTGTCATCATATTCTAGTCAGTCGACATTTCACCTATAAATCAAAAACTCGTGCTTGTTGGTTATTAGTTGTCAGTACCAAACTGGAAGGAGAGCTTCTTCTTGTTGTTGCGGATACTTTCAAATTCGTTCACCATCCCAAGCACCACAAACACGTTGGAAATGCATACCCCAGGTGAGAAACATGCAAAGAGTTCAAATGGATTAGTCTGCAGCCTCGCACTTCCATGATAGGCTTGCAATCTATCATCCTTGTCAAAATTGAGCACTTAATTTTAGTCAGAATTAAACATGGATCCAACACTCTAATTCCAGACAATAACACGAACGAAAATACTAAAAATGAGACTACACAAAAATTAGTCAACATATACTAATACACACTTAAATAAGAGTTGTTTTTTTCTTTCATAAAAAAGAGGAAGATACCCTCTAACATTACACATTCATGATTCGAGTCATGATCGGAACAGGATTCGACCATGATATATTTTCATTGAAATACTGGGAATTAAAGAAGTTTAAAAGGTGTCCTAGATCCTCTCTTATCCATCTGTTTGAAGATTGAAAATGTTACAATATGCTGCTGTATTAGCATCCCACATTACATTAAATCTAGTAGATAACATAAGTTTCGAAATTTTAAAATTGATGACTTCCATATTGTTTCCTTGAAATTCATTGCTAATAGAATATCCAAGTTTCCTAGCTTCAACGTACATTCCTTTAAGCAGCATCAAAATAGGCATACAATCACTTTGGAAAGCCACCTCATGACCACTCCAACGTACATTCCTTAAAGAAAAGTTGTTGAAAATGGCCAAAATTCAAAAATTTGGTTGGCTTTGATGTTAAAATGAATAATGATGCAGTATGCCCTGCACCAAATTGGAGATATGATGCTTCCCACAAAAACAGAGAAGCTACCAAGTTGTTTATAAGTGCATCACGAAAGCATGGGTATAATACTCTTTGTAGCCTAAGTGGCAAGTTCTGAAATACGCAAGCAATGGTTTTCTCCAATTTTTCAGAATGCTCACATGGTGAAACCAATGATTCTTAACCGAAAATGGTTAACCTTTTAGGACTCTAATCGTATAAAAAACGAAACACAAAGGTCAAGTATTTACTTACAACAAACTCAAAGGTATAATAAGAGAACCCCAAGAGTAAGGAGCTTTGATGTTAAACAACATAAAATTACCTATCAGACTACAACATAAGTTAAACCTATGTATTTTTGGCCGACTGTAAGGAGGCCTTCTATACGATGACTTTCCTGCATATTGTCCGTCACAAAGTTTGTCCCAAGATTTTTTTTTGAATTCACAATGTCACAAAATTATGAATATTTTTGGGATAATCAAACAAATTGTTAGTCAATTTCCATAAAGTACAATCAAACAACCAAATTATGTGTTTAAATTTCATCAAAAAATCCATTGATTCGATCAGAATCAATCGATTTGTTCTTCAACATTTTTCGAAGTACAATTTTTTTTTTTAAAAATATCTCTTCTGATTATGTATGTTTGATGCAACTAAACCTTTAATACTTCAACCCATTGGTTTTTAGCTTGAAAAAAGATCAAATCCGATCAACTGTAGAAGTAGACAATGAAATTGCAGAGTTACAGTAGCAGCAGAAAATTGAATGAAGAAGCCACTGAATAACGGGTCGAGTCGGGCGTTGAAGATGGACAATTGAATCCGGGTTCCACTGGATCTGACTCAAGCTCATAAATCCGATCCAACCCCGAGTTGATTAGTTCATCACCCTCCAATATTGAAGTTGATAAATTAATAGTACCAGAATGTATGATATATATCATAAAATATTTTTTCCTTTACGATTGGGATAATATTATTTTATTTTATTTTTTATATAGGAAAATTTTATCTTGGAGATACAGGTTTCACCCTTACACCAAGTTTTATTACTCCATATCGAAGCGGTCTTTATCACTTGAAATAGTATGGGACAAATCGCCCAAAAGATGCCAAAGAATTATTTAATCCTCGACACTCATAATTACAAAATTTAGTTGAGCGTGTTATTGGAATATTTGAAAGGCGGTTCATTATTTGCAAGCACAACCTCAATATCCATGCGAATCACAAGTGAAAATTGTGCTAGCCAGTTGCATCATCCATTACCACATTCGCAAGGAGTATGGATGATTTATTTCATGATGATGAGCATATTGTCACTGTACCAGAAACTGGTCCTGGGTTACCAGAAGACAATAATGAAGGTGCTAGCCTCGGAAGAAATGAAGAACGACATTTAGCATCAGAGCTTCGTAATTCGATTGTTGATGCAATGTGGAATAATTATCGACGTCGTCGTCATACTTGTTTTTTTGGTAATTCCTATGGAATTCTTGTTTTAATATTTCTATTTTACTTTTTTGATATTTATATTTTAAGATGTTTCTATATTAAAATGTTCGCGTTGATTTATGTGTTGCATATTTAAATTCAGGAGTTTGAAACAAACATTATAATTAATTAATGAATTTATTATATAGCAGACAAGCGAGCAACAAGCTGCGCCGCAAGCTCTTTTTGAACAAACACAATACATTATTATATGAGAAAATGGGTCATTTGTCCAAAAAAATTTAAAACACGGTTCAAATGGACAAGTAAAAAAAAGTACGGGTGAAATAGCCAAAAAAAAAAAATAGCAAGGATGAAACTGGATTCATCGACTTATACTTAAAAAATAGCAAGGATGAAAGCGGATGCATCTGTGTAAAAAATAAAAAAAGAAAAAAATATTTGAAAATGGACAGGGATGAAACCGGGTTACATCCTCGCCTATTTTAAAAATTTTGTCCATTTAAACAGTATCTTTTTTTGGCTATTTAAACAGTATCAAAACCTAAGTGTCTTTTTCACCCAGAAATTGTTGATTTTGGTCTTTTTGACCAATTTTGTGTTATTATATTAACCTAGTACATTACTCCCTCCGTCCCTAATTAGATGAGCTACTTGTAGTTTGCACAAATTTTAAGGCAAGGAGGAAAGTGGAGTATATTTAAGTATTTTTTACAATTATACCCTTATGGGCAATAATTAGTAAAATTTAGAAACGATTTATCTCTTAAACTATTACACGGTTTTTTATAAACTTTATACAGTTGAAAAGCATTTTAAAACACCTACGCAACGAATATAAACATGACTATCAAATTATACATATTTCTTATAGAAAAAATAATCAATTAAAAGGGTAGTTTTAGAAATATCCCCTTGGTTAGTGAAATAGCTCATCTATTTGTGGACAAAACTAAAAAACCAAGTAGCTCATCTAATTAGGGACGGAGGGAGTATTATATTATAACCTACTATGAATTAACCTACTGCTGGATAGGGTGTCAAACAAACACAATTTAAATTAACCCAGTATATGATAAAATTTCTGCCAAGCATCACTAAAACTAATCAGCCTCAAGGTTATCATAAATTAAATCATGATAACCTATTTTACTAGAATGTTATTCCATTTCCAAGCCACCACACAGACTCTAAGTCATCAAAATTCCCGTACGGGTTCGATTTCGAAATGACTCAATTTGCTGACAAGCGATACACTGATCTCAAGAGGGATCGTACGGTTGGTTTGGATTCCACCGGTCCACAATATTTCACACCCCAGATTGGTAAAATCTCAATTCCAACAATGGTCATTGCATGATGGGTAAAACATGAAACTGACACGGCAGTGTGCACGTGTCTTTCTGCTAGAACGCATGCTCTCCATATCTATCTTGACCCGTCTTGACTAGTCAAACTATAAAGTAGTAGTGGGACTTGAGGAAATCCAGCATGCGCATTTATTGGGAATTGACGTAAAACTCTGCATCTTCTTTCTTCCTCCGTCAAAACTCAAAATACCAAATCGTAAACTCTTGATATTCCTTCATCTCTCTTCCATAGCAGTACTGTGTTTTCTGTGTGTAGTAGAGAGATGGGAGTTCCGTCTTTTTACCGGTGGTTGGTACACAGGTACCCCAATGTTATTGTGAACGCAAAAGAAGCCAGAGCAGCTGGAGATGAAGTAATCAACAGCAGCGATCCCAACCCGAATGGGATCGAGTTCGATCATCTTTATTTGGACATGAATGGGATTATTCATCCTTGTTTTCATCCAGAAGACGATCAAGTATATATATATATACTACTAGTACTTTCTATATAGTCGCAAATTTCAAATCATATACTCATTGTAATACCAGTATGAGTTTAAGTTTTAGCTGACCCTTTGCATGTTGATCTTCTTTGATTTTTTTTTATTATGGGTTAGGTTTCATTTTTGTATTCATCAATTTCATTTACTGGGTGTATGTTGAATGAACTTGTGGTCACGATTGGTGCAGGTTGCACCGCCAAGTACTTTTGACGAGGTGTTCCAAAGCATCTTTGACTACATCGATCGTCTATTCCAAATAGTGCGTCCTAGAAAGCTTCTTTTTCTAGCCATTGGTACAATCTCTCGGTTTTTGCTTGTTGTTAGTTGATTATATCATCTGCTTTCTACATATGTAACAGTAATTAAGAGTTTCATTTGAAATGGAGTTCTGCTGATGGATGCACTACATTGTCATTGTTTGTAGATGGAGTAGCTCCAAGAGCTAAGATGAACCAGCAACGATCTCGACGCTTTAGAACTGCAAAAGATGCAGAAATGGCTGTACGTTTTTTTTTTTTTTTAATCATGAGTTTTGTAACAACAAATACCGGACTATTGTCAGTATATTCTCACATACCGTTCTTGTTGTTGTATATAGGAAGCCCATGAGGAGATGATTAGAAAAGAATTTGAAGGGGAAGGCCGGAGTGTGCTACCCAAACTCCAGTCGGAAGTTTCAGATTCTAATATTATTACCCCGGGAACAGAATTTATGGAAAGATTGTCCAAGGCTTTACAGTTCTATGTTCGTTCACGCCTCAACAACGATCCGGGGTGGAAGCATGTTAAGGTTTTTTGTTTCTTATCATTTTACTGATGGTTTTCAATCTATGACATAGTTGTGCTGCTTTTACATGGAAGACTAGACATTCATAAAACATTAATGTCCAACTTAATTTTGATTTCATGTGAAGGTAATATTATCAGATGCTAATGTGCCAGGAGAAGGGGAACATAAGGTGATGAATTTCATCCGCCTTCAGAGGAATCTCCCGGGATATGACCCAAACACAAGACATTGCTTATACGGATTGGTATGAGAAAGTACAATTCAACTGCTTAAGAAAAATGTGTTTGCGTAGGTGCTGTCATCTTTCGATTGCTTAAATTGAGGTGGTTAAGTACCTTTTTTTTTTTCTTTGCAGGATGCTGATTTAATCATGCTTGCTTTAGCGAGCCATGAGCCTCACTTTGCAATACTGAGAGAGGTAAACTGTGCTACTGTGCTTTTACACCCAGCATCTTCAGTAGAGGCCAATGTGAGTTGCCTCAGAGAGTCATTAGTCATAACAAGTTTCTTTCTTTCACCTTGTATTTTCAGGAGGTCACTCAGGTACAGAGGCCAAGCCCTAGTATCCAGTCTTTAGTAAAAAAGCCTTACCAGGTAAAAAAAAAATCCTCACTGTCCTTTTAAGTTTTAACCATAAGTTTCTTGCTCATCTTTTGACTGTATCTTTTGATTGTTATTGTATATTTTTAACCAGTTCCTTCAAATTTGGACATTAAGAGAGTACTTAGAGCTGGATTTGAGAATTTCCGACCCTCCTTTTGCAATTGATATAGAAAAAATAATAGACGACTTCATTTTGATGTGTTTCTTTGCTGGAAACGACTTCCTACCACATGTACCGTCATTAAATATAAATGAGGTTAGTCAATGGATTCACTTGTCAACCTACGGTATATTGTGTTTTTGAATTACATGCTAAAATTTCTTGGTTACTTTGTCTCGATAGGGTGCAATTGATTTGTTAATGGCTGTTTATAAAGACAAATTCAGGAGCCTTGGAGGTTACCTAGTCGATATGCAAAAAGTAATGATGGTTGTGTTTCTCATTGCGGTTTCATTAAATTTTGAGATCTTATAAAGTGTACTATTAAATTCGTGTTTTTGGTAATTGGTATATGTGAGCAGGTGAAAGAAAAAAAAGCTTCTTATATGAAGCTTAAGAGGGTTGAGAAGTTCATTCTGGCAGTTGGTGCGTATGAGGATCGCATTTTCAAAAAGAGGGCAGACTTGAAAGAGCGCACCATAAGAAGTTTCATGCGTAAGATGGCTAACGAGCAAGCTGCTGAGGTGAGAACTCAAATATTTAGGGTACTTCTATTTCTTGATGTTGCAGGAACAAGATTAGGTTATACTGCGATCTAATGGCACTGTTTTGCATTGACATAATGCAGGATTCCTCCTCTTTAAGTACACCTCTTAGAGATTTGCATCTAGGGAATGAGCCAGAGGGGCATGCATCGACGTCTTGTGAAGATAGCCATGTATGTTGACGATTAGGATCTAACAATGTGTACATTGTACAGTTCTCTTGGAAAATGTAGTTGTCAGCTTCTCTTTTTGTTGAAGATCTGGTTGTTGCTTTTTGTACATAGGTTTTGGAAAACACAAAAGAACTTCAGAAAAAAGTGAGAGACTACATGCAGAAGCAGAACGATTTGTATAAACAAGGACTTATATCAAATGACAAGGTTTGTGTTTTCTGGGTTTGCACTCATTTATCTTGAATTGACTAGTTGCTGTGAAGGCGGTAGGTGGATTTTCATCTTGGTTTGGATGTACTGCAGGTCAAATTGGGTCTTCCCGGGTGGAAAGGGCGCTACTATAAAGAAAAGTTTCTGGTGGATGATATTGAAAGGATTCGGCAGGAACTTGTATGTCATCTACTCATAATTTTATTTTTTAATCAACCATGAATGCATCAATGTTCACATGAATATAGTTCTTACAATGTGGTGGGGTTTCATTGAGATCGACCAGGAGTTGCTCTCCTTTCTTGGAGATTGACACATTCTTATACGCAGGTCAGAAAGTACACTGAAGGCTTGTGTTGGGTTTTGGAGTACTACTTCTCTGGAGTTCCTTCCTGGACCTGGTATTTATAAATACGAAGAATGTGTTATTATTTGTTTGCTAGTCGAGTTTTTATTCAGGCAAGTGCGCATTATTTTTGACACTCAACAGGTATTATCCCCATCATTATGGACCTTTCGCGTCTGATTTCAAGAATCTTGGAAGCACATACATTAAATTCCAGATGGGGGTTCCATTCAAGCCATTTGATCAGTTGATGGCTGTTTTACCCCCGAGAAGGTAAAGCACTAATATCTGGAAAGAAGCTATTTTCTGCGAGGCACTTCAATAAGAGGTCTTTTTCACAACTAACTTCAAGTTTACCTGTATATAGTGTAAGTGCGCTTCCTGAACCGTACTGGAATCTAATGACTTCGCAAGAATCCAATCTAGCCGATTTCTACCCTGCGGGTAAGGAACTGGTTTTGTCGATTTGATTGGATACCGATGAAGATTAGATTAACACCTTAACATTTCCTGATCAGATTTTGAGGTTGACACAGATGGGAAACGATATTTGTGGCAGGTTGCTACTAGATCCTTTTATGTCATTAGTTGCCAATCCAATGGTCTATCCTAGTACTGTATCTAACTATATGCTTGACTGATATCGAAGGGAACTGCCAAGCTTCCTTTCATAAATGAAGAAAGACTGCTCTTAGAAACCAAGAAAGTAGAGAAGGAACTTAAGGTAATGCATAATGATTCAATGGCTCTTCCTGCTAAGCTGATTTATTAATATCTTACGCTTGGATTCCGATGTTCTTACAATATTGCAGGTTGAGGATTCAAAGAGGAATTCCGAGAGAGCGGATCTAATGTTCATAAGACAATCTCATGATTTGGTTCCAAACCTTTTGTTATGTAACAGCGTGTCTGCAAGAGTTCCAGTAGACGTAGTGAGGTAATTAATTTAAGTAAATGACGCTGGACTTAGGAAATACTTAAGTTTCTGTTGTACTTCATTCTAGGACAGAACATGGTTGCTTCTGTTTGCTGTCTAGATGCTCGCATAATGCTTTACTTTTCTGTCTCTCACAGCGCTGGGTTGAATGGTTATGTTCTTCGATGTAGTGAGGAATGGGAGAACTTCAGTAATGAGGAGGATGGTGTAATGTAAGTTCTGGAGATGCATCTTATTAAACTTGTCAAGTTAGTTTACACTTCAACTATATCTAATCTTACTTAATGCAGGTGTGTGCGCTATGAGTTGCCTGACCCCCATCTACATATTCCTCGGTTGGTCGAGGAAGTTGCGCTGCCTGAAAAGGTGTCGTGGTGTTTTGCTTTTTCGTTTTTGTTCTTTGCTATTGTCGGGCTAGTTAGTGTAGCTGAGAAATGTTTTTCCGCTATTCTGGTTTAATTAACCTCGTATACGATTTCTGTAGTCAATAACTGAACATGACATCGTGAAGACCCCATTATGGCACGAATATGAAGGCTGGGAGCCACCCCGAGACAGGTAACTTTACTATGGCCGTCCAGATGTAGTCCCTTTGTTATGTTACACGATCCTATATTTTTGTGTTAGGAGACATCTGATTTCAAAGACTGGTAACAGTATGTTCGACTGTTGTCTGGTTGGGAACAGATCACAGGTTATTCAGAGTAGATGCGAGCAAGTATCAAATCTTCAGAAATATGTGCCTGAACTGCGTAATAAAGAGACATGGAGAGGAGCCGGTTCTGGTTTCACTGCTGGAAGAGGGAGGACAAATCAGAAGACACCATGTCCAGACACTAATATCCAGCCATCTACTTGGGGCTGTGGACTGAACGGTGGGAAGGGCCGCACATCTTACCCTAACAGAGGACAAGCTTTTACGCAACAAGTGTCTTCGTACGACAGATACAACACTCGTAGTCGCTTTCAACCCTCTCCTGCTGTAAGTGGTTCCTCGTATGTGGCACGTAGTCCGTCGTACGTGGCACAACGTTGGAATGGTGAACCATCAAAATCCAATCAAGCTAGTTGGAGAAGAAAAAATCCGCAAGAGAAAGTGTCGAATACTGGTCAATCTGGTTCAAGTTCTAACACAGGAAACCAGATACGAAGTCGTGGATGGTGGCCACCAGCAAATGCCCCATCCAGAGGGACACCTCCTGAAACTCCAAGTATTGCCCCAAAACAATAAAATTCTGTCCAGGATAGTAAGTGTCGTGTCATGTGGTTTTCAGTGGATTAGGTTTTTTTTGGGGGGGTCGATTAAGCATTGCGATCTAGGGGTATTGATGGTATGATGTATGACTCGGTATCTTCAGAAATCGGTGACATGTAGCAACACGACTAGGAATAGAAGGGAGAACCAACTTGTATTTTAAAAAGAGTAGGCGGTTTCAGCAGGAAGGCGGGCTTTTTTGTACCACCACAGACTTCTGATGTCAGATTGAATTCAAAAGTAGAAATTGACGTTTAATCCCATTTTCACTGGGCTTTAGACAATCTAGTCCTGTCATCTAAAGCCTAGTACTGAGAGGTCCAAATTTGAAACGAGTCAATCCTTATACGAACGATTTAGTCCAAAACGCTTTTTCTTCCATGCCAAAAATGACCCTCGTATAAAATTCGCATACTGATTTGTTCACGATTCATTTCTTCACTTCGATCCATCATTCGGCACTGCTCTGCATCGACGATATTAATTTAGGTTTTAGTTGTTAACTTTGGTTTGCTCGATTACACCTTTCAAATTGCAAGGATTTCATCTCCATCTCTTTTTCTTCTCGGTGTAGTTTGTCTCTGAAACCATCGAAATATAAAGAGAATGCATCGATCAGTGGTATATGTACAGATCGGACATGATGAAGAAGGAGGTTCAAATCTTCTATATATGAGAATCGATGTCCATTCAATTAGTTTTCAGGTTAGTGTTTGAACTTTGATTAATTTTTATCCATTTATCTCTTGTTCTAGTTTGTTTTCTATTCGATTTTATTGGTTTCGATGTTTGATTTTTTGATCCATCAAAATCTCTTCAATCTTTTTTCAATTTCAATTGAGAAAAAAGTTGATTGTTTTTATATCTCGATGATCCAGCTATTTTTTGAATTATTTCGATTTGATTTTTTGATTTTAGGTTTTTGGTTATGATTTAATTTTGATTTTCAGCTTAATTTGGTGAATAGGGATTTGGATCCTTGTATGTTGGTTGAGATCCTTGATTTTTTTCAGTAGTTGTTGGTTGATTTTATAGATCTAATTGTTTTTTATTTTATTTTTCAGGTGGAACTCGAACCACAATATTTTGTGTAAATTTTTCAATGGAATTCAATTTGAAAAACAATGTTGGTTTTGGTCTTTCATATCGAGTTGAGGGAAAATAAGAGATAAGCAAAAGTTTTGTACGCACTAAAGGCATCAGGAAAACAATGGAAACTCCCCTGTCTTGCTTGGACTTCCTTTACTAAGGTACATAAAATTTCCTACCACCTTTTAATTCTTTTTCGTCTTTGAATTCAGATTGATGATCAAATTGTGTAATGTATAAACAAAATAGAGAACAGAGGAAACAAAGTAAACACGTCGCCATTAATTAAATCAGTAAACAGGATTGTGATACAGTTTATGTGAAGAGGGATTTAAATAACAGTGAGATTTTAAAAGAGTGGGTTTGATGGAGTGGGTGGGAATATTAAGATGAGCACTATTTATAAGGGATTTGTTATAATTACTTTGGAGTGGGCGTGGGTTTTGGTTGCTTAATCTTAAAAATTACTACTAAAGTACGAAGGGGAACAAATTATGGATACTTCTTAGTAAACTCATGGGGAATGCAGTGACACTGGAAAATGATGATCATGGATATTGCATGGTCTGTTGTTTACATAGGACATCATTTGTTGTTTACTACTTTGGAGCTTGCCAAATATTTGTTCTATTTTGCTTTAAGTAGGGTCAAGTTAGGGTCCTTATCAGGGGCACGTTACGCACTGAGCACGAAATGATGCAAGAAATAAGGACCATAAGCTCTCATGGTGCACGTTAGGTTCAAATAAGGACAGTAACCAAGCACTCATGGTGCACGTTACGCACTGAGCACGAAATGATGCAAGAAATAAGGACAGTAACCAAGCACACATTTTATAATGTTACAAGAAGGGGATTGTAGTGTGAGATATTCATCATTTTATAAGTGGAAAATGTATTATTGCTGGCAATATTATTATTTACTGGTGTTTTCTTGCATCTTGTATTCATTTGTGAGTTTCTGGTGTCCATCTTTGTATATAGTTGTAGACATGTTGATTCTTAATGTGAACATAGTTGTACACCTATTGATTGTTAATGTGTACATAGTCGTACACCTATTGATTGTTAGCATTAAACTAGGAGTTTCTTTTGGTATCACTTTATAGACATGTCATGCTTTTGATCAAATAATCTTATGCTATAGATTTACAGAGCTATTTTAGTGATTATGAGAGATTTCATTTTAAGATATTAACTTCATTTCTATATACAATTCATAGGGAACAGATTGAGAATTGATAGGATGAAATTGGGGAACAAGGTCATTGGATACAATGAACGGAGAAGCAACTACTAGTAAGCTCTTTAACATATGGGTCACTAGATCCTTACAGGTTTGAGTAGAATCAGACTTTCAGCTCTTTAGATATTGAATTGGTAATGTGTACATAATTGTACACATGTTGATTCTAAATGTGTACATGATTGTGCATATTTGTACACCCTATTAGTTGAGCGTGCACATAGTTGTACACTGTTGATCATTAATGTGCACATAGTGGTACACTGTTAGTTGACATGTACAGATTTGTACACATATAAATCTTTAATATGCACATAATTGCACACCTGGTGATCATTGATGTACACATAATTATACACATGTTGATTTCTAATGAGTGCATATATCGATTCCTGGATTCGATATTTTGTTTTCTGAACTGAATTTTTCATTGGGTGCTTTACATTTAACATTATTTTTTCATCACATTGGTTGAAACTGGTGTTTATCGTTTTTGTTTCTTTGAAATGTTACCTCCAAAAGCTTGCATTCATATCCAAGAAGGTGGTTTTAAGGGAGGAAAAAGTGATGCAAATAAAAACAGTTGTTGATGCAAGGAAGGATTGTGCAGAAGTTTCTCTTACTAGGTGAACGAGATGGAACGATTTAGATGTGGCACATGTGTTTTATTATGTCCTCATCTAAATGGGTTTCCACCAGCAATTCATAGAGTAGTAACTAAGATGTACATAATTGTACACATGTTGATTCTTAATGTGTACATAATTGTACACCTATTGTATGTGTTTCTCTCTGTGTATATGTGCTTGTTCTGTTTTACATGTACTTAGTTTTTGTTCGATTGTAGTTTGTATTGTTGATAACTTGTGATTGTATTCTCTTTGTTTCGGGATCCTTTTGTCAATGGAGAGAAAGTCCGGCCCGTTAATTTGAATTTGGCGCCAAAGTTTTACCACCTCGAGATGGAGTTCCAGAAAACTTGGCTTATGTCAAAAACTACATGAAGGTTTGCAAAAAGCTTGTTACACAAACTTAATGCCAATCATTAGTTTTGTTTGCGTAAAACTACTTGAAGAATTGCTAAAATCTTGTTGTTCTTAAATACACATACCATATGCCCATCATCCATTTTCTTTGTATATCGAAGAATTGTCTTTTATCACTTAGCAGTACTCTAGTTGTTCCGATTCAACCAATTAAATTCTCCATGTTTGGTGGTTTCATTTTCATTTTCATTTACACATGTTGATTATTAAAGTGTACATAGTTGTACACATGTTATTCATTTTGAAGGCTAAGAAATTAGGGAAAGCACTAATGTGTACATAGTTGTACACACATATTATGTTATTTAGGTGTGCATAGTAGTCCAAATGTTGATTATTTAGGTGTAAATAGTTGTACACTTGTAGGACTATATTTATGTATACAAACCAAAAATTAGGGAAAACACTAATTGTAAATGTGTTGGATTTTCTATAGATGTGTACAAAGTTGTACACTATTGTGTTATCTCAGTAATATGTGCATTTTTGTGGTATAAATGTTGGATTTTATACCACAAAACATCAAAAAGTCTTGCATCTTTTCTTATACCATCAAAAGTTGTCCTCTCATCAGAAATTTGGATACTTGTAACATCTCTTAGGCAAAGATAATGTACATTCTAGGATATTTGTTGCGACTTGGTTCCATTTTCGAACAGTTTTATTAAAATAATCTCTGAGATAGATGAATAAATTTAAGCTCATACTTGTAAGTTAGTATAATCATTTTTTTCCGAGTTGTTTGTAAGAACCGGATGGTTTATCAATGTGTTACCCCAGTATTCATGCTATCAGTGATTACTCAATTATATAGGCCTAGGTGAAAAATAAGTTAGAAACTGGTGCTACAGCGGTGTTTTAGCTTACGAGTCACCAATATCTAGCTCCCACTATATAATAATTTTGTTGTTTTATTAGATTCCTTATCAGTTAAAACTTTATGAAACAATAGTTTGATCTCTGTCGACCACTTTTCCCTCTTCGTCATTGTATGTATAGATGAACAGTATAAATACATCATTTCCATATGTCTTGCGTATCAACAAGATGCTTTCATGTCCGAGAGTGACATGCTTCAAACTGGTATGGGAGGGCGTTCGGTAAACCCTTGGGAATGGATCACCTAGCTAGATAACTTGTTATCGTATGAGATCAATCTGATCTACTTTTGCTATATTGGTGTACAAACTGGTGCACTTTGTTTTGTCTTTTGATTTTTTGGATTTTTGTAGACATGTACATGTTCGTACACCAATGTAAACTAAGATTTTTTTAAAATGAAAATTATATAGGCATATGTGTACTCTTTTTGTAGCTCTCGGAAAGAGCTTTCCGAATATATAAAGTTTGTGAATTTTGGACAAACGGTTCGAAAGATAAATTGTTTTTAATTGTTTTTTATATTATTTAAAATTGCTGACATCATTGTGAGTCACTTTGGACTAAATTGTAAATATTTGGACTAAATTGTAAATCAGGAAGGTTATTTGTGTACTTTCAATGAAAAAAGACTAATTTGTACCTAGTTGAATGGGTTAGGACTAACTAGTATACTTGGATGGGGTTTTGGACTAAACCGTAGATGGGACCCTAGTTAGTAATTCGGCGAATTATTCGCGAATTCGTACGAATCAACCGAATCCGATGCATTCGGCCGAATTACTCTAACACCGACCCCGGTTCGCGCATTATATGGGTTATCCGAATTTTTCGCGAATAATTCGGATTCGTGTATGATTCGGCGAATCAATTCGGACAGGTGACTAGGCGATTCGGACAGGTAACTAGGCGATTCGACAGGTGACTCGGCGATTCGGACCCATTTAAGTGTTTTTTTTAGAGTTATTAAAAAGAAGTTGTTGGTGGGGATTGAACCCATGACCTCTTACTTGCTAATTAAGGCTCACACCATTGAGCTATTTGCTTGTTATTGTCTATTCTTAATGTATTATCTATATAATACAATAAAATTGGTTTAAATCATTCTTTCTACTCCATACAAACTTTAAAATATAATTTCTATTAATTTGATGTAAGCCGAATTTTCCGTACCGAACTCATATTTCTAAAACGATTTATACACGTACGTATCCGTTCCGAACTACACTCCGAACAACGAACCGTTGACCGATTTTTTGACCGAATCCGACCTATCCAAATCCGTATAATTCTCGAACGTATGCCGTCCCGAACTCCTCTCCGTACCCCGAATTGCTAACTAGGGATGGGACCTGGAGTGGAACAGTTTGAGATCTAATCACCATCCAAAACCGATCCAAAACAATTTAACACGTTAACACTTGATTGGACTCGGACAGATTCGGGCTTGAACTTAAAAACTTAAAAGGCTGCTTGAGCCCAGGTGCTAGCTCTTAACAACTGTGCTTGCTTGGTTATTGAGCCCAGGTGCAAGCACTCTATAAAATAGAACTTGTTTTAGAACCGTTTTTTGGGGACCAGCTTTTTTTTGAGGGGACCATGGTTTTATTTTGGGTAAAGACATTAGAAGTAATTCTAGGTCACCCCATATCTAGTTATTTATTTAATACCTAATCTACCCTCTTAATTAATTTTAGGTTATGATTAGAGAAATGATTTAGTTAAAAATAATTAGTGAGATTAAATTAAAAGATGGGTTTATTATTAGTTGAGTAGAATTATTTTGAGAGTAGAGTTAGAGAAGATGAAGGAGAAAAACATGAAAAATAAATTTTTTTTTTCTCCAATTCACCCCCTTTGAGTATTCAAATAATGGATTTTATCAACCACAACCTGAGGAAGAGTATTTGGGTGAACAAGTATGTTCCAAACTTAGATAATGTATGTTAAATTGGTAAAAACTTCCCCAAAAATGTAAAATTTTGAACTGGATTTTGAAGCAGTTCGGTTATTTTATATGAAGAACAAGTAACCGAACTCATTCGAAGGTGTAGTTCGGTTGCTTTGTGAGGATGAACAAGTAACTTAGAACTCATCCGAATGTGTAGTTCGGTTGCCTTGGGAGATAAACAAGTAACCGAACTAGTTTGAAGGTGTAGTTCGGTTGCTTGATCCAAACACGCAGTTACCGAACTCCATATTAATGGAAGCTCTGACATGCAGCGTTATGTTCGGTTGGTTCGCAACTAACCGAACTTTACGTACAAATAAATTTTAACCAAGTGTATATGGTTCGGTTGGTTCGCAAACTGCATGCTTTTGCGATCCAACCGAACTAAGTTTAATAAGTTCGGTTGTTTCGCAAACTTGAGATCAATTGCACAACCAACCGAACTTAACAAACAAAAATTTTTTCTTATGTTTTTAACCGTAGAGTTCGGTTACATGGAAGTTTTAAGATTTTTATGAAATAACAAGAACAAAGTTGATAGAGTTCGGTTATAAAAGAAATAAAAATAATGAGAAAAACAGTAAGGTTCGGTTACATGGCAACTTTTTTTCTTATGTTTTTAACCCTAGAGTTCGGTTACATGGCAGTTTTATACATTTATGAGAAACAACCGAACTCGTCAGTTCGGTAACATAGTTATAAAGCATATAGAACCGAACTCATCTGAAGGTGTAGTTCGGTTGCTTTGTGAGGATGAACAAGTAACCGAACTCATTCTGAATGTGTAGTTCGGTTGCCTTGTGAGATGAACAAATAATCGAACTCAACACTCGTAACCTCCATTAAACCTCTCCACAACTTCAATTTTCAACTCATTTTGATGATTACTTCTCATTTTTTCAACCAAAGACAAACGACAAGTAATGGGTTTGTGAGAATATCTTTGCTAAAGATTTAAATTAAGCTATATATATATATATAGAGGTGGTGGTGGTTGTTGTTGGTGGTGGTGATAATCAGAGGTGGTGGTGGTGGTAATCGGCGGTGGTGGTGGGAGGAGGTGGTGGTGGTAATCGGCGACGGTGGGCGGTGGTGATGGCCGAAGGTGGTGGTGGTAGTAATCGGCGGTGATGGGTGGTGGTGGTGGGAGGAGGTGGTGGTTATATATAGAGTGAGAGAGAGGTGGTTATTAGGTTGGTTTTAAATTAAATTAGGTTAAGGGTAGGTTAGTAATTTCAACGCATTAGGACACCCCTTATAACTAGAGGGAAGGTGCCCTAATAAGACCATGGTCCCCTCAAAAAAACCATGGTCCCCAAAAAATGGTTCTTGTTTTATCTTAATATATAATATAAGAGGATAATCCATTTGCACTATTATTATCACATGATCTCTCATTTAGACGTCATTTTTATTTTATAAAACCTAAACTGATTTAAAATTAATGTCTTGAAAACACGTTAACGTTATTTTAGGTTTCATCTTTATTTTGTTCTTACTTTAAAGGTGGAAAACTAACTTTTTGAGCTCATAGATAATTCACAAAATTGGCCCAATAACCACAAAATTGGCCCAATAACCATTTGAATTTCTGGATCTATACGACAAGTAAAATATGACTATCGTTGAAATTCTCTATATAAAAATAGAGTTTTTTCAAGCATGACGTGGTTAATAAAGAGCTAAACCATAAATACGGTTGATTATTTTTTGGGCCCCCACTAAGATTTAATTTTTGGTAATATTATCCGATATCAACCAATAAAATTCAAGAAAATATTTTTGTCCCACAATATATTTTTTGGCCAATCACATGAAACAAAAACAAAATTACTTAAAACAACTAAACCATAAATATCAAGTTGCTGTCAAAAATATATTAAAAAATTATTCTAAATATATTTAAGATTCATAAAAAGATGGAAATAAAATCATATCAAAATATGTATTGTTCATCATGATTTTATCAAAAAAGTAAATCAATCAAAAACATAAATTTTAAAAGATATCAAGCGTCCAGTGTCCAATTACATTTATTAAAATTAAACTAATTTAAGTACAATTTCAAACCACTACTAATTTAACCAAACACTAACTGTGATTTATAATTATAGTTCTAAAAGAGTAAAAAAACTTCGATAAATTTAACTCACTAATTATTAAAATTATTAAAATTTATCTCTAATTATTAAAATTTATAATTTAAATACATAGATTTGTGAATACTTACATGTAGATCGGACAATGCTTCCTTCTCCGCAAAACAAAATGATCGTTCATCCTGCCCAATAATCAAATATAAATTATTAACTAGAAAATTGTGATGAATTCGAAGAAAATATTTACCGTCCCACAATATATTTTTTGGCCAATCACATGAAACAAAAACAAAATTACCTAAAACAACTAAACCATAAATATCAAGTTACTGTCAAAAATATATTAAAAAATTATTCTAAATATATTTAAGATTCATAAAAAGATGGAAATAAAATCATATCAAAATATGTATTGTTCATCATGATTTTATCAAAAAATTAAATCAATCAAAAACATAAATTTTAAAAGATATCAAGCGTCCAGTGTCCAATTACATTTATTAAAATTAAACTAATTTAAGTACAATTTCAAACCACTACTAATTTAACCAAACACTAACTGTGATTTATAATTATAGTTCTAAAAGAGTAAAAAAACTTCGATAAATTTAACTCACTAATTATAACTAGAGAGAAGGTGCCTAATAAGACCATGGTCCCCTCAAAAAAACCATGGTCCCCAAAAAATGGTTCTTGTTTTATCTTAATATATAATATAAGAGGATAATCCATTTGCACTATTATTATCACATGATCTCTCATTTAGACGTCATTTTTATTTTATAAAACCTAAACTGATTTAAAATTAATGTCTTGAAAACACGTTAACGTTATTTTAGGTTTCATCTTTATTTTGTTCTTACTTTAAAGGTGGAAAACTAACTTTTTGAGCTCATAGATAATTCACAAAATTGGCCCAATAACCACAAAATTGGCCCAATAACCATTTGAATTTCTGGATCTATACGACAAGTAAAATATGACTATCGTTGAAATTCTCTATATAAAAATAGAGTTTTTTCGGGCGACGTGGTTAACCGGAGCTTCTGGTTGATTCTGGCCCCACTAAGATTTAATTTTTGGTAATATTATCTGATATCAACCAATAAAATTCGAAGAAAATATTTACTGTCCCACAATATATTTTTTGGCCAATCACATGAAACAAAAACAAAATTACTTAAAACAACTAAACCATAAATATCAAGTTGCTGTCAAAAATATATTAAAAAATTATTCTAAATATATTTAAGATTCATAAAAAGATGGAAATAAAAAAAAAAAAAAAAAAAAAAAAAAAAAAAAAAAACTAATTATTAAAATTATTAAAATTTATCTCTAATTATTAAAATTTATAATTTAAATACATAGATTTGTGAATACTTACATGTAGATCGGACAATGCTTCCTTCTCCGCAAAACAAAATGATCGTTCATCCTGCCCAATAATCAAATATAAATTATTAAATAGAAAATTGTGATGAACAATACATACTAAGCAAAAATTTGAGATGGGAGAACAAAAAACGTTACTAAAAAAAATACAATAGACAAAATGGATGAATTTCGATTTTAATTTTCTAAAAATGGTTAAATCCATAATAAAAAAAAATTATATTCCTAAACGTGCAAGATATATTCAAATATTTTTGGACAAATTATTATTACAACTAAATATGGCCATCTAAAATATATTATATTTCATTCCTCAAGAAAGAAAAAAAAGGAAAATAAATTTGGACTTGAAAATCTTCACATGTGATTTGGTTGGTGTATTTATAACTAACAAATAATTGTAACTTAGGTAATTTCAGATTTAAAAGAATTTTATTTAAGATAGAAAAAGAAATCTATAAAAGGAGGATTCTTTTTCCTTTTTACCCAATATACTAGCGTCTTAAATGATTAAATAAGAATATTTGCAATTATTCAAAGAATAATACAACAAGTAAGATATACACGCCGAAAATAATAAAATCCTGCATTTATTCAGATCGACATTATTTTCGGAAATTGGTTTTCTCTATATAAGGCGTTGGAGCAGTAGCCAAACCCATTTGCTTCTCGCTTTATTTATTTTTTTAAATTTTGGGTTTTGTTGTCTGATACGCCTCTATTGTTTTGTTTGCAGATTTTAGGAAAAAATGCAGTCAATTGCTTCTTCTCCCCCCCCCCTGCGTGTTGCTTCTCCGGTCGTACGTATGAAACTTTAGAAGTAGTTAGATTTCTCTTGATTTTTGGTTTTTTTGCTTCGCAGAATAATCTTCCATTTTTGATGCTTAAACCACCATTTGTAAAGTACTACTTATCCCAAGAACTCTTAATTGCAATCGATTTTGTTGGTGTTGTGTTTTGTATGGAGCAAATGAAAAAAAACTTTCGCTTCAAGCTGGTCGGGTTCTGATCGCAAGATTTAAGGTATTGTTATTTCATCGGGTTTGTTAAAAAATAGCCAATATTTATATTAAGATTTAAGGGAAAAAATAATAGCAATTGTTGTTATGTTCAGTACTCTTTCCACAATTTACTGTACTCTTTTTTTAATTTCATCTCTTGGTGCTTGTGTTTTTTTCTAAATTTTAAGCTCAAACTGATATCCAAAGTGGGTTGATGCTTAGTTTTTCATAGTGAATCATTTTTGTAAGTCGTCCATTGATGTAATACTTATGTTTTAGACTATATATACTGATGTATACCAATTATTCTCTCATTTTGCATGACCCTTTTTGTAATCACGAGTATTTGTTAACACATGGTATATGAATTTTGAATCCCGAATGGTTCTATTATAATAACCGGATCAAAGAATTCTTATTTTTATAACAACAAGTTTTGGCACAAGGACAGTCAAGAAGGGTGGGGTCAAAACTGCTTAACTTTCTTTGTTATATTACTACTATGTTTTTTGTTGTATTGTGATCTCCCTTATTTATTAGGCTTTCCTTTCGATTATTCATTCCTCTGCACTGATGGAACACAAATTTTTTTGTTGTATTGTGATCTCCCTTATTTATTAGGCTTTCCTTTCGATTATTCATTCCTCTGCAATGATGGAACACAAAAGTGAAGTCGTGCAAGGTCTTTGTAATTTTTTAATGTAATACTGGATTTTAGACTTTTCTTTTTTTGCGATCGTACCTATTCTGGAGTATTCTTCAGCACCCACCTCTAATTCCCAGAGTTTTGGAAGCGAGTTGTGCTAAAAGAACAATACATACCATCTCTTCATATTTTGGGATGATATTAAGGAAAAAATAATGCAAGGAATGATACAGAGGATCAAACATGGGTGGACAAAAACTAAAAAATGTTTTGTGCACCATAGTTGTACTAAATTATCAGACCAGGGAAATCGCTCCCAGCTATATGTAATTAATAATTTAGAGTTCAAGAATATTTGGAAAATGGGACATCAAACATTATTTTTAATCGAGTAAACTCAAGCATGAATGACGGCCCAAAGTTACAAATATTGTAAATTGTAATGAAAGTTGATTGTGTTGCTCCAAAAATGCGCATCCATGCAGCTAATGAAAGTTGTGCACTGTACTTCTATATCATTTCAAGTAAATGATGTATGTGTGGATAATAAACTTAAATTATTATCCACCCACAATCTAGGGTAATTCATCTTACAATTTACAAGTACACATATTAGAGTCACTCAATTCACAAGTTCATATTATACAATTCCCGGGTGTATCCATATGTAAACTCACTTAAATTTTTTTTTGTTTTTTAAAGCATTTCGCTCTCCCAATTTTTCAAGAAAAATTAGTATATAGTATAATATATATACCTTATAATATAAGGTTCGTTTATAATTTAATATCACTCTTATGCTCTCTTAAACACATTGGTTCGAGGGTTATTCTGATAATTTGGGGATTCGTTTTATAGTTCCAAGATACCTATACTCAATCGATCTTGATATAATTACTTAATTTGAATCCAGTTTTTTAGTTATGCTGAAATGAAACACCGTTGTTCAATACATAAGAATTCCGAGTACAATATAAATCATTGACGCGAACGCAATGTACTGACGATTTAAAACCACACGTATATTATAATTTATGCAAATTCACAGACTTGATTACAATATATATATATAGAATTTATGTACACGCTACATATGTACACCTCTGGATTTAATAATCTGCGTGTTACTAATACTCACATATAATGGAAGTCCACTTTCATACCCGGTAAGCAAAGCAGCTAAAGCTTCCACCAGAAAAGATTATTTCCACTTCAACATGATTTTGCTCCACAAACATAAGTTATTTCCTACTAAGTCTTCTTAAATTTTGTGGTTCTCCTGAGTATAACTAACTAATAAATAATTAACAGGAAAAACAGTATGGTTATTTCAAAAAGACATTATGAAAATCACAAGGGAAAGTTTAAGGAGCAAAATATATTAGTGATGACAGATTTCGTGGTTTCGATTTTCAAAGATAAATATAAGCATGTCCTACAAAATGGAATATTATATCTCACTGTTCAAATACGTATTACCATGGTTACCAAAGACTACGAAAATATTCCATTGCATAATTTTAATTTTACCGAACTAGAGGATATACCTATCCGCTATATAGTTTCCCATAATACTCTTTATATTTAATTTGTTCATGTTCCGTATTTGATTATATTTTTACTATGCTATTTTAATTCTAATTTTTTCCTAAGTTTGATGATTTTCATGTGAAAATATGTTTAGATTTATGTACAAAGAAAAAAAATAACAAAAGAAAGTCATTAGGTTACCAAAGAAAATCCCTTATTGATATCCATTTTACCTAATAAAATATTATTATAATAGCATGGCATATTGAGATGAAGGAATTTACAAAATCAAGCGGTTGAAACTTGAATGACATCTTTTTAAAAATATAATACATCATGATCTCGAATGACGATTCTGCTAACGAAGTAAAGGCACATAATGGGTCATGCAAAATGAGAATATATATGTATATATATTAGTTTACAAGTCTAAAGAATATCAAAATTTGGAGAAGGATTAAAGCGACATAATTAAAATTTATAAATTTACTGCAAGTGTTTTAAAATGAAGATTTGCAAGCTTGGAATTGCAAATTCATTGTTCAACATTTTTGGTTGATCTATATTTATACTTTGTTCCTTGAATTGCCCTCATAGTCAAGCCTGGAACAGTAAGATTGAATCTGAAGGCATAAATGAGGTAATGAGCATCTTTTTTCTATGGTGATCTTTGTTTATTAACTTTATTCCTATGATACCTATGATTTTATCAAACTAAAATATCAAATAATGCACAATACATGGACGTGGTAATAACAAGTTCATTTTTATGGCCATTTTTCGGTTTAATTAGTTTTGGATTTTGTTGGTCTAATTTAATCTAAATATTAAATTGTAGATAGATTTTTTTTTTGAAAATGTTGTTTCACGCCAATATAAAGTGGGTTTTGAAGGAACAAAGGAGTACAAGTGTAGAACCAATGTGCTACGGCTGAATTTTCATGCACACGTCTGATGATTTTCTTGCAGTTATGGTTATAGATGAATAGAGTGTTCATTTTCTACTTATGTTCGTCTCTCTATTCGTTTTTGTGCTCATCATATTCAAGATATTTTGTTCCAATAAATGATATTTGCAGTCAATCAATTTTCTTAAAGGTTTAATGCAGGCAGAAACTTTATGCATGTACCAAGAAAATGGTGTTGTACTCTAAGTGCCATAAAATGTCTAAAAATTATACAGCAATGCCTATTCCTATACATTTACTCGAGACCTACATATGAAATACAAGCCAAAATTGAACCCATATATCTGTTAATCTTCTGAGAAGAATACAAAACTATGCTACTTCCGACTCATTGGTTCAAATTCTCTATAAAAATAGTTTTTCCGAGAGCTCTCGCAAACCAGAGTTTCTGGCCCCACCATTTTAAATTTTAGCTAATAAAATTTGAAAAAAAAAAATTAGCCCCACAATATATTATGTGGCCAATCACATTTTAGAAAATAATTACTTAAAATTACTAAATCTTATAACATTAAGAAATAAATATCAAAAAATGTAACATTACCAAAAAAAAAAAATGGTTAATTAAAATTAAATGTCCAATGTCCAAAAATAATAAATAAATAGTTTTTCTTAATTAAGTGACCGAAAACATTAAATAAATAATAAATTTTTCAATATTTTCTAAGAGAATCCCAAAATTAAAACACTATTTTTTTAATAGATAAAAAAGGGAGGCCTTTAATTTGAACGCGAAATTGGGGGATAAAAAAACTAATTGGGGGATAGAGGAAAAAGACAAAAACTGGATCCAAATATCAAATCAGGGTCACCCCTTATCTAAGTATTTTTTTTAAATCCTAATCTACCCCTCACTAATCAGGTTTAGTGGTTAATAATAATCAGTAAAAATATTAAGTATTTGTTAAATGATTAGTGTGTATTTGTATTTGTATTTGTATTTGTATTTGGGTGAATGAGATGAGAGTAGAAAGATGAAATTTTATTTTGAGAGGGAACTTTTTTTGGTGAAAGTGGAGGATGATTGTGAAGAGAGAATTGCTGCTAAGAGGTTCAAAATTTGATTTTTTTTTTCTTTGAATCCACCATTGTTGCAGTGAAATAGCTCGGTGCCGCCATGGATGTAGTATGAATATAATGCCGGCAGCAGCATTCCCGGCATTGTATTCATACTACTTCCATGCCGGCCAATAATATCCCCCATTTTGAAAGGCATGCCTGTATGTATTCAACCGAAAAAACTATGCCGACATTTGTTGGAAATTTTCATAAATGTTTGCCAATATCCGGGGGGTCCAGTGACAAAATTTTCTGGTTTTGACCTTCAAAACCTATTTTTTTCTAGTTTTAATCAGTCTTCCGGCACAATTAGTTAATTCTCGAGCATGCCGGTAGTGCTACCGGCATAGTATTTTGCTTAAATTTCTATGCAAGCACATGATGTAAAGTATCCAGAAACTTTTTCACTTGACTACCGGCATTGATAGATTTCTATCGAGCATGCCGGCACTTAGTTACGGCATTGAATGTTAGTTACCAAGTATCTGGCACCATTTTAGGCATGTTCTTCACCAACCCCTGCATCCGGTATTCAAACGAAAAAACCATGCCGGCATTTGTTGGAAATTTTTATAAATGTTTGCCAATATCCGGGGGGTCCGGTGACAACATTTTCTGGTTTTAATCTTCAAAAGCTATTTTTTTCTGGTTTTAATCAGTCTTCCGGCACAATTAGTTAATTCTCGAGCATGCTGGTAGTGCTACCGGCATAGTATTTTGCTTAAATTTCTATGCCGGCACATGATGTAAAGTATCCAGGTGTTTATGGGTAAAAATCGTTTCCGCCGATTTCGGTAAATTCGGTAGGTGAGTGAGAAACTGGTTTAAACCCTAAACAAATGTGCTGCACGTGAGCACTTTATAGATTCGAGAGATCAATCTGTACAAGTCCGGCTAAAACCAAGAAATGGCCGTTCCAGACTTGCTTCGGTCACAAAGTGGAGGAGAAGGGTTGATTTGGGGAGGGAAGCAAAGAAAGGTGTTGAGACCAGAATAATTCTGGGAGAGTAGTGTCTCGACTTGTATCATAAAGTGAAAGCTTCGGAAGCTTGCAAGAGATGAAAGCTTTTTGAAGAGCTTGCAAAGTTGCCTTTCCGAGAGTGTTGTGTTTTTCTCCGACCGAGACTTGTTGTCCTGGGTGGAAATAGGTAAGACCTATTTATACAAGTCGAGATTGAAACGTACCCTGGCCTCATGAAGGAAGAGAGTAAAGGGTGAAATAATGGGAGGAGGTGGTAACCGCATGGTGTTTATGGGTCAAAACGTTTTCACCATTATTTCCTCATTTATTTGACCGCTTTATTCCTATTCACGCTTTCTTAATGTGAGCGTAGTGTACGCTGCATCTTTGTGACCGCCAAACCAAGACCCTGGAAAGCATCCCCCGTTTGTGTTGATGTCTCGAGTGAAAGTGGCGCGTCTAGTGGCGCGTGTGGCATGTGCCAATGGCATGTGCGGAATGCATTTGTTGCGGGTTGCACCTTGAGTGAAAGTGGCAATGCCAGAGCTGCTAGTGGCGTGTGTGGCATGTGCCAATGGCATGTGCGTAATTCCTTGGTGGTAGGTTGTACGTTGAGCGTAAGTAGCAATGCCAGAGCTTCTAGTGGCGTGTGTGGCATGTCCAATGGCGTGTGCGGAATGCCTTGGTGGTAGGTTGCACGGTTTGCAAGTTAGGCTACCAGCGTGGGTCTTGGCATGTGTCAATGGCACGCATGGCCATTAGGGCTACGTCCTGGTAAGAAAAGCTACCAGCAATGCGTGTTGGCATGTGCCAATGGCATGGTAAGAAAAGCTACCAGCGATGCGTGTTGGCATGTGCCAATGGCATGCTTGGCCATTAGGGCCACGGCTTGCTAAGAAAAGCTACCAGCGAGCGTGTTGGCATGTGCCAATGGCATGCTCGGCCATTAGGGCCACGGCCAGGTAAGAAAAGCTACCAGCGATGCGTGTTGGCATGCTTGGCCATTAGGGCCACCGCTTGGTAAGAAAAGCTACCAGCGAGCGTGTTGGCATGTGCCAATGGCATGCTCGGCCATTAGGGCCAAGGCCTGGTAAGAAAAGCTACCAACGAGCGTGTTGGCATGTGCCAATGGCATGCTCGTCCATTAGGGCCACGGCCTGGTAGGAAAAGCTACCAGCGATGCGTGTTGGCATGTGCCAATGTCATGCTTGGCCATTAGGGCCACGGCTTGGTAAGAAAATCTACCGGCGAGCGTGTTGGCATGTGCCAATGGCATGCTCGGCCATTAGGGCCACGACACTGCAAGAAAAGCTACCAATGGCGGCGTGTTGGCATGTGCCAATGGCATGCTCGGCCATTAGGGCCATGGCCTGGTAAGAAAAGTTACCAGCGATGCGTGTTGGCATGTGCCAATGGCATGCTTGGCCATTAGGGCCACGGCTTGGTAAGAAAATCTACCAGCGAGCGTGTTGGCATGTGCCAATGGCATGCGTGGCCAATTTGGCCTAGGTTGCACGGTTTGCAAGCCTAGGCGCGGGCGCTACTTTGGCATGGTGCGGCTAGGGCCAAGGTAAGGGTGTTTGGCTTGGCGTAGTGTGACCAGCGTGGCTAGGGCCAAGGTAGAGTGCGTTCGGCATGAAACGGCTAGCTTGGGCTAGGTATGGCTGGCATGATTTGCCATTGGCACAGAGGTGCGGCTAACATGGTTGGTATGATTTGGCACGTTTGGTGTGACTAGCATAGCTAGGGCCAAGGAAGAGTGCGTTAGGCATGGCGCGGCTAGCTTGGGCTAGGTGTGACTGGCATGATTTGCCATTGGCACGGAAGTGCGGCTAGCATGGTTGGCATGCTTTGGCGCATTTGGTGTGACTAGCATAGCTAGGGCCAAGGCTGAGTGCGTTTGGCATGGCGCGGCTAGCTTGGGTTAGGTATGGTTGGCATGATTTGCCATTGGCACGGAGGTGCGGCTAGCATGGTTGGTATGCTTTGGCGCGTTTGGTGTGACTAGCATAGCTAGGGCCAAGGTAGAGCGCGTTTGGCATGGCGCGGCTAGCTTGGGCTAGGTGAGGCTGGCATGAGTTTCCATTGGCACGGAGGTGCGGCTAGCATGGTTGGTATGCTTTGGCGCGTTTGGTGTGACTAGCATAGCTAGGGCCAAGGCAGAGTGCGTTTGGCATGGCGCGACTAGCTTGGGCTAGGTGTGGCTGACATGATTTGACATTGGTACGGAGGTGCGGATAGCATGGTTGGCATGCTTTGGCGCGTTCGGTGTGACTAGCATAGCTAGGGCCAAGGCAGAGTGCGTTTGGCATGGCTCGACTAGCTTGGGCTAGGTGTGGCTGGCATGATTTGTCATCGGCACAGAGGTGCGGCTAGCATAGTTGGCATGCTTTGGCGCGTTTGGTGTGACTAGCATAGCTAGGGCCAAGGCAGAGTGCGTTTGGCATGGCACGGCTAGCTTGGGCTAGGTGTGGCTGGCATGATTTGCCATTGGCACAGAGGGAATTAGGGTTTTGTTCGTTGTAACCCTAATTTGAAAAATACCCCCTATTAATTACTGACTACATGCATTGAATGTTCTAATAAATGTGTCGCCAGTGACATTAGGTTATTCGGGGTTTTACGATTTTACCCTTTGTCTAAAAACCACCATCAACATTAAGTCCCCTGCTTAGCTCGGAACAGGAGCTTTGTTGCGTGGTAAGCATAAGATGGTGACAAACTATCAACAGTAAATCGTAAAGAAAATTGAGGAGGCTTGTCTGACCTTTATAAATAGGATTTGGAATTCTTGCCTCTGGCAGTTTTGCACAAATCGGGAGGTTGGCACGATTGGGGAGTCAACATCATTGAGAGACAGGAAGCTGTGCGGCATTGAGGAGTTGGCGCGAGTTTGGAAACTGAGCGTGCTAGTTGGTGGGACCGGCGCAAGGTGGGGAAGCTGATTGTGCTAGCTGGTGCGACTTGGGCGGTCATTGGGAAGTTGGCGCAATTGGTGAGACCGGTGTGGCTTGGGCGGTACTGGGGAGTTGGCGCAATTGGTGGGACCGGTGCAACTTGGGCAACGTTGGGAAGTTGGGTGCCCTTGTGGGCCCGCACAATTTTTGGTAAAGGGAAATCCTTCCTTATTTCAGACTCTTCACGCCCAGATATAAAATCCCTTTCTCTCATCTTGCACTTTTTTCTTTCATCTTTTCATACTAGCGGCAGAGTCCCAAAGAGAACCGCTTCCGGTATGTCTTCCAAGCTTCTCTTGTTTCCCTTTTCATGTAGGTGCAAACCCTAAGAGTAGGCGTTTTTCTTTTATAATCCTTGCGATGATATTGCGCATATGATTTCTTGGCGTGCTTCTTGTAGAAAATATTGTATATATGCACCCAAGGGAAATCGCATATATGATTCGAACTCCGTAGAAAAATGCTCCATATATAATTTTGAACCCGAAAAAGGATATCATGGACGCATTCGAGCCTTAGAAAATACCGCGTATATAGTTTTGAACCCGAAGAAGGATACCGCAGACGCACTTGAGCCCGTATAAAAATCTGCGTATATAATTTTGAACCACAGAAGAAAATCTGCGTGTGCGTTTTGAACCCGTAGAGAATACCGTATATGAATCCCGAAGAAAATATTGTATATGTGCTTCATATGACTTCGAACCCATAGGAAATATTTCATATATGAATTTCGAACCTGAAGAAAATACTGTGCGTGCAGTTTTTTTTTTTTTTTTTTTTTTTTTTTTTTTTTTTTTTCTGGGTTTTCCTTTTGTTGGGTGCGGTATGTGTCGGGAGATAATTTCGTCTTTCTCCGTTTGTTTTGTGCGAGATATCTTGTTACCAAATTGTTATGAAGAAATCCGACAAGATGTTACCCGAACAAAATTTCGCTTCAAGGATGTTCATAGTTCCAAACCAAACACGGATGATGAATTCTTTGCCAAACCCCTCGCCTCGCTCGGAAGAATCACCCAGGTTTCGTGCCAATTTTGTTAACCGGTGGTGAAGATGAAAAGAAAACACGTTCGATTCTCCCTGAGAACACCATACGGTTCCCGTCTTCATAAAGGGGTATATTCTTCTTCCAACATTGATTTCGTGGATGTGTCAAAGCCCATTGCGTTCTTTTGATAGATGGGTTGAGTTCATGGTGAGTAAGGAGCACATAAATACCAACTTGACTCGAGCGCAGATTATTGATGCCGTCGAGCTTCGGTAAATCTCCAGCATTAGGAAGGATATCTCGGGCTTGGTTGCTTTCATCTCCAGATGGTGTTCGGACACCCATACGATCGTATGTAGATGGGGTGAAATAACTTTCTCTTGGAGAGTGTGGCTCTCTTGTGAATCTTCCCAGAACAAGGAATCTTGATATCCAGGTTGTCTGAAGGTGAGGAGAAGATGCGGGGTGACCTTGCCGCTAAGTTGGGAGATTTCGCTCGAAAAGACTCCACTGCGAAGTCGAAGGATTTTGTCCGGAAAGAGGATGAAAGGTTCTTTTACAGCTGGTGGATATCTCAATGGTTTCCGGACGAGCTGGAACCTAAGCAGAAAGCGTGCATTGATCTTCATGTTAAAAGATTTTTGGCTCTCGGTTGTCTAGAGACATTTTTGATGACCAGTTCCGGCAAGAAGGAAATAAGACCCGAGTTTCTAGTGATCACTGTGAAGTTGGCAAAAGGTGAAGTTCTTCCCATTGGCAAGCTATTCCTTGGTTCCCTGCATGTGAATCTGGATCACCTAGTTGCGAACATGCGAGTTTCGAATGGTTTCATGAAAGTGGATTCATATGTGCACGTTGCTTTTCTGCAAGCCTGGTTATGGGAGCACTTTGAGAAGTACGCTCCGAAACCATTGCCTTCGATTCCCGTTGAGTTGGGGCGGATCCCGAATTCTTCGATGGGTGAACAGGCGCCCAAGAGTTGGCATGAGCTTGGTTAGTCTTCTTGATAAGTCACATGAAATCGGTTTTCGCCCATGGGAGCTTGGCCCATAGGTCTGGTGACTCAAATTGACACCTTTGCTTTTGCTCTGATCATGTATTTGTCTTCTGACGGCAACTTGAGTGTTGGTGAAAACTTGTTTATTCAAAGATGCATGTCCGGTTATATGTCGTCTTTCTTCATGGGGTCATTCCGGATAGCTTCTTACAATATTGACCGTGCTGCTCATCACATGGGTTTCGATAAAGGGGTGCCTCTTACTTACCAGCTGGTGGTTCCTAAGGATTCATTGCGTGCGCCCTCAATGCCAGTGCCCTTGAGCCGGGTATCCGCCTTCCCTTCTTTCAAACGAGAAGAGTAACTTCGACAACTTTTGGCTATAATGAGTTCTGGTACGATGAGTTCATTATGATCCAAGATTTTTTAAATAACGTGGTGTAGAATGTTCGTTGTAAACCTTCCCCAGCAGTTTTGAAGAAGTATCCAATGTTGAGATACCTCAAGCGAGGGTTGCCCGGCAACTCGGAAAGTCCCCAGGCAAAGGAACAGAGAACGAAGAATCGTGCTGGCGGGTTCCGGGCGGTTTCAAAAGATTCTCCCACAGCTCTCATGTCTTTCAGTTCTTCCAATAGCCAGGTATGTGTCGCCTCCTTGTTGGTTTGTCTCAAAACACGTGAAATTCTGCTGAAAACATTTGTCTTGTTTCTTCCAGGGCTTCGGTAGTGTTAATGCTTTCGCTTCCCTTGCACGTTGCCAGGAGACGGCGATTTCTTCGAAGAATTCCGGCGGCACTGAGCCTTCTCATAACGGTGATGAGCCATAGAAAGGAGAAAGTTCGACAAGTGAGAGAGATTCTTCTGACAGCACTGGTTCTTTTTTGGGAAGTGATAAGCACGTGAGTGCGACACAATTGTACCCATAATTACATTAGCTATGCTTCATTATTTTGCTAATAATATTGTTTTAGTGCTTTTGTAGAAAGTACGAGCAAATCCGGTCATCCAAAAATAAACAGACAAATAAATACGCATCTGCGGCAAAAAGCACCACTATCGGCTCACGGCACATCAGATATGCGGTTTACTTGGGATGAATTTAAGGTTGTAGAATCTCATCTTGTATTTGACGGTGCAGGAAGGATATATTTTAATCAATAAATTCAAAGATATTGTATGCTAAAGAGCTGAATGTTTTATAGCAAGTGGCGACAAAAGAATCATTTGGCAGGACTGACCACATGCAACTGAGTCTCATATATTTGGAAAGAATGAAAATATATTACCCTAGTTGGTTAGTTTAATTTGGAAAGTGGACTTAATTGGCTGCATGGTGGAGATTCCCTTGCAATAGACTATTATGGGTGATTTAAAGAGAGAATATAATTTGCATGGCACTGATTTATGACAGTAAAACATGAGATATCTTTCCCCCCTTGTGTGGAACTGATTGATCATTAAAATATATTTTAAGGCATGAATATCATGGATTGATGGGGTATTATTTGGAGGATCTCTTGGAATGGAATAAGAATGTCAACATAATGATTTAAGTAAGGAGGAGGGAGATTTTGCATGGTGGGCTGCACAACCGTGAAGGTTGAGGAGGAGATACAACAAGAGAGTAAGACGATCATTTGCCGGGGTGACAACGGTGATATCGGTTTATTATTATTTTCTCTTGTAATTTATTTTATGGGTTTTGAGAAATCCATTTCTATGGTGTGCTAGATTTTGTAACTAAGGTTCATGGAGAAAGCTACTTTGAGCATAGACCATTATGAAATAAATTGGAATTATTTTGGTATTAGGCTATAAAAATGAATCTTGAAGTATATTATCATGTTTATTGATTTTATTAGAATATGAGTTGTTACACACCGGCTTTGTATGATACGTTAGCCTAAATTCAAAAAAATCATATAGTTTGCATTGGTATTTGTTAGTATTTGATAATTCATGCTTAGGTTAATTCTTTTGATGGGTTATGCTTAGACGAAGCAAATAATAATTGTAAATCTATAAATTATGTTTTCGATAATTCTCTCGTCGTTATAATTTGATAGGTCATGCTTAGAAATTTGATGGGCTATACTTAGGAGATGCGAGTTTATGATCGGAAATTATATCAATAATAGGTGTTGTAATAGAACAAAGTTATAAACACATATTTGGAATTAGAGTTCTTTTCGGTGCATAATTATAAATAGTAGTGGAATCCATAGACCCTGGTTACCGACTTCTTCTCATTGCATTTAATTATTATTTTTTCCTTTCTTTTCGTTCATTTTAAATCCTTAATTCTAAAAATCCCAAAAACATCATCTCTGGTTAGTTTTATTAGAAATATTGATTATAGTATTTCCACCGCTCCTCGTGGGAACGACCCGTACTTGCCTCTGTCTACTAGTTAGACACCGTGCGATTGCGGTTTATTATATAGGCATCTCCCGATCCTATCAATTTTTGGCGCCGCTGCCGGGGAGCGGTTGTGGAATATTGTAGTTGGTATTTTGTACATAATTATTATTATTTTTTTTCTTTTTTTCTTTTTGTACATAGCTTATTTTCTCTTTTATTTGTATATTTTCTTTTAGTTCTTTTTACGTAGATTATTTGATTTTTTTTAGGTACCTTAGTCTGAAGAGCGGCGATTGGAGTCAAAAACTGGCCTAAAGTAAGTACTTGATATTCTCGCAAAGCTTTTGCAAGGTGAGTTATTGAGAATTACTTTGTATAAAGGTTTCCAGCGAGTTGACTTCTTTTATAGATTTTTGGAATCTTACCAAAAGAGCTGAGACAGAGGAGTCATCTGATATTTCATATGAGGAGTATGCATATGCACATTCTTATTATCATGAACCTGCTGAGAGTGTAAATAATGATTGGAATTATTCTCATAGGTATGATCATTCCGGACCTTGTGAAGGTTATGATCATTACCAACCTTACCATGACTATGAGCCACAATGTGTTGATTCCAATTATTATTCACATATTTCTCCGTCACAGTATGAGAGACATGATCAATCTTACTGTGACCCATCTGCATCACAACTATCTTTGTTAGAACGCCTCAATATTGAAATTGTTGAACAAACCAAATCTAATGAGTTATTTTTTGCCGAGCTTAGTAAAAGCCATGATTATATTGCTCAACTTGCTGAACAAAACGATTTATCGATTGCTCAACTAACACAGTCGGTACAAGATCGTGGTCTTACTGAGGATACAAGTTCTAAATTTTCTAATACTCTTGATATTTATGATGAACCCGCTTTAACTAATGAATCAATGTGTATGGAGAATGATGATGAACTTGATAGTTGTGATCATAGGAATAAAGACATTGTCATGCCAAGTGAAGGTGGTGTATTTAATCCAACTCTTGATCGTGTTAATGATCACTCGCATATTCAAAGGGATGAGTTTAGGATTGAGGACACCATTCTTTTAGACAGTGTGACATATCAGTGCTATAACAATGATGCTTACGAAGAATGTGTGAATTCTGAGGAAACCGTAGTTAAGTCTAACGACTTAGAGGCATTACACTCTATCTATAAGGTTTCTTTTAATCATCTTTATTGTGATATTCCTATTGATTCCTTGGTTGATGATGTTTATGATGATGATTTAGTACAGGTTTGCAAATCTAATGGAGAATTTAATATACCTAGAATTGTTAGCACAACTTTTCGGAAGATTCCTAATTTTGGATTAGAACTGCATGCTTCTCCAGTATTACTAGATTATTTTTCATCTCGTGATTTCTCTTTGCCTGTGCATGACTCCCAGATCGTTTCAGTTCCCATCCACAGTGAACCACTTGAGTCGGTAATTCTTGTTACTGACGATAAATCCTTTGCAAAAACCAGGTTTGGGGGTAGCTCTTTCCTTTTGATAATCTCTATATCTTTACATTGCTTCAACGAGGATTTGAGGTTGTCATCGGTTGTATATATTGTATTTTGGGTTGATCCCCAAATTTTCAGGTTGTTAGTTTATGGGGATCCTTTGTGTATATTCCAGAGTAGGTATTTTTTATTTTATTTTTATTTACTTATTTTCGCATATTATGAATTTCCCATCTTAATTTTTATGTTGGATGACTCAATTACATTGAGGACAATGTAAAGTTTAAGTGTGGGGGAGTGGTTAACTTTTTGCTTTTATTTTTCAGAAATTTTCTTGCAATTTATGACCAGCTGTTGAGCGGGTCTATTGTAGGTTTGTAGGTATATTATGACCAGCTGTTGAGCGGGTCTATTGTATTGTTCTTATGACCAGCTGTTGAGCGGGTCTATTCTTTTATTTTCTTATCATCTTCTTATGACCAGCTGTTGAGCGGATCTATTTATGTATTTTCTTATCATATTATGACCAGCTGTAGAGCGGGTCTTAAAAAAAATTATATATAAAAAAAAATGAGGACCAGCTGTTGAGCGGGTCTATTCTTTTTCTTATCATTTTATGACCAGCTGTTTACCGGGTCAATTTTCTATTTTGCTCGAGGACTAGCAAAATGTAAGTGTGGGGGAGTTCTGTTGAGCGGGTCTATTGTAGGTTTGTAGGTATATTATGACCAGCTGTTGAGCGGGTCTATTGTATTGTTCTTATGACCAGCTGTTGAGCGGGTCTATTCTTTTATTTTCTTATCATCTTCTTATGACCAGCTGTTGAGCGGGTCTATTTATGTATTTTCTTATCATATTATGACCAACTGTAGAGCGGGTCTTAAAAAAAAAATTATATATAAAAAAAAAATGAGGACCAGCTGTTGAGCGGGTGTATTCTTTTTCTTATCATTTTATGACCAGCTGTTTAGCGGGTCAATTTTCTGTTTTGCTCGAGGACTAGCAAAATGTAAGTGTGGGGGAGTTTGATAAGCACGTGAGTGCGACACAATTGTACCCATAATTACATTAGCTAGGCTTCATTATTTTGCTAATAATATTGTTTTAGTGCTTTTGTAGAAAGTACGAGCAAATCCGGTCATCCAAAAATAAACAGACAAATAAATACGCATCTGCGGCAAAAAGCACCACTATCGGCTCACGGCACATCAGATATGCGGTTTACTTGGGATGAATTTAAGGTTGTATAATCTCATCTTGTATTTGACGGTGCAGGAAGGATATATTTTAATCAATAAATTCAAAGATATTGTATGCTAAAGAGCTGCTGGGAAGGAATATTTTATAACAAGTGGCGACAAAAGAATCATTTGGGGATCGACCACATGCAATCGAGTCTCATATATTTGGAAAGAATGAAAATATATTACCCTAGTTGGTTAGTTTAATTTGGAAAGTGGACTTAATTGGCTGCATGGTGGAGATTCCCTTGCAAGAGACTATTATGGGTGATTTAAAGAGAGAATATAATTTGCATGGCACCGATTTATGACAGATGAAACATGAGATATCTTTCCCCCCTTGTGTGGAACTGATTGATCATTAGAATATATTTTAAGGCATGAATATCATGGATTGATGGGGTATTATTTGGAGGATCTCTTGGAATGGAATAAGAATGTCAACATAATGATTTAAGTAAGGAGGAGGCAGATTTTGCATGGTGGGCTGCACAACCGTGAAGGTTGAGGAGGAGATACAACAAGAGAGGAAGACGATCATTTGCCGGGGTGACAACGGTGATATCGGTTTATTATTATTTTCTCTTGTAATTTATTTTATGGGTTTTGAGAAATCCATTTCTATGGTGTGCTAGATTTTGTAACTAAGGTTCATGGAGAAAGCTACTTTGAGCATAGACCATTATGAAATAAATTGGAATTATTTTGGTATTAGGCTATAAAAATGAATCTTGAAGTATATTATCATGTTTATTGATTTTATTAGAATATGAGTTGTTACACACCAGCTTTGTATAATACGTTAGCCTAAATTCAAAAAAATCATATAGTTTGCATTGGTATTTGTTAGTATTTGATAATTCATGCTTAGGTTAATTCTTTTGATGGGTTATGCTTAGACGAAGCAAATAATAATTGTAAATCTATAAATTATGTTTTCGATAATTCTCTTGTCGTTATAATTTGATAGGTCATGCTTAGAAATTTGATGGGCTATATACTTAGGAGATGCGAGTTTATGATCGGAAATTATATCAATAATAGGTGTTGTAATAGAACAAAGTTATAAACACATATTTGGAATTAGAGTTCTTTTCGGTGCATAATTATAAATAGTAGTCGAATCCATAGACCCTGGTTACCGACTTCTTCTCATTGCATTTAATTATTATTTTTTCCTTTCTTTTCGTTCATTTTAAATCCTTAATTCTAAAAATCCCAAAAACATCATCTCTGGTTAGTTTTATTAGAAATATTGATTATAGTATTTCCACCGCTCCTCGTGGGAACGACCCGTACTTGCCTCTGTATACTAGTTAGACACCGTGCGATTGCGGTTTATTATATAGGCATCTCCCGATCCTATCAGGAAGTGGTTCGGTGAGTTTCGAGCTTCTTTTTCTTTCTTCTCCCGTTTTTTTTGAAAAATGTCTAACTCAAATTCGCAGGAGGAATCCGGTTCGGAAGACGATTCTGGGGCGGAGCCACACGAAAACTTGCCTTTGGTGACCACCGCCGGTGACTTGGAGATGGGAGTTAGCCAATCGCTGGGCACAGATGTGGTTCAAACGGTGGATGATTCCCTGATGGTTGCTGCCGTAGACATGGAAAAAGACCCTTTGCGAGTCGTGAGGCAAGTTACAGGCGCCATTTTCGATCCCCCGTACTTGGTTCCTTATCCAAGTCATGTGCTGGTTGGCGGTTTCAGCGTGCTGGCTAAGTATAAGACGTTGTACACCAGAATTTGGGAGAAGTATGGACATATGGCCACAACCAAGAAGATCACTAGTCGATTTGCGCTGGTTAAGCGTGTGGAAGAGGCTTTATCTTCCATCGAGGACATGCGTGAGGTGACTGGCCACACCGTTTCTGAAGACGTTATTACCGACTGGGAGCACCATCGCGACGTGTGTGTAGAAAAGGAGTTCAACGCTTCGTGGTTTGTCGAAGGCCTTGTTGAGATCCAGAAGTCGAAAGATGCAGCAGTCGAAAGCCTTTCTGCAGAGGAGATTGCTCGACAGGAGGTAGAACTCGAAAAGTTTTCCAAGATGTTGACTATGAAGAGAGCGGTTCTTGAAGATGCAAAGTTAACTTTCTCCAAGAAGAGCAGACCTCTGTTGGATGATTTTCCTTGAATGTTTCTCTGTTAAACTTTCATTTAGGTTCTTTTTTTTTTTTTTTTTTTTTTTGAAAGACATACTAGATGTCTGGTTCAAAGTTCGAATAGGTTTTGATAGACAGCTGGTGGCTTTTGAGGGTATTAGATTATTTCTAGGATGAATGGTTTTGATAATGTAACTCTGATTATGTTTTGTGAAAGGAATATTGCTTTTATGAAAGTGTGTGCTAGCAATCGGCACAAGACGCAATAGTATGACGGTTTTACTAAGAACCTAAAAACAAATCGTATATCTTACCCAGTGTAAATTTACTCACTTCATAGGGTTTTTTTTTCTTCGCGAACACGCCCCTCTCCATGTAAAAGGCGGCTTTGCTGGTAGCGTTTCCAGCAAGTCCCCAATCGCTGGTAGCATCTTCAGCGAGTCCCCAGTTTTCTTGTGTAGCGGCTGGTAACCGGGTTATCTGGTAGTTGAGTCGGATTGAGTCGCCTTCCTCTACCATCTTGACATCTGGGTCGAAGAACGAGATCGACAGTCTGACATTGTAGCCGATAGATCAATCCTCCCGCTGTGGTCGCCAATTGTTTATGGGTAAAAATCGTTTCCGCCGATTTCAGTAAATTCAGTAGGTGAGTGAGAAACTGGTTTAAACCCTAAACAAATGTGCTGCATGTGAGAACTTTATAGATTCGAGAGATCAATCTGTACAAGTCCGGCATAAACCAAGAAATGTCGTTCCAGACTTGCTTCGGTCACAAAGTGGAGGAGAAGGGTTGATTTGGGGAGGGAAGCAAAGAAAGGTGTTGAGACCAGAATAATTCTGGGAGAGTAGTGTCTCGACTTGTATCAGAAAGTGAAAGCTTTGGAAGCTTGCAAGAGATGAAAGCTTTTTTGAAGAGCTTGCAAAGTTTCCTTTTCTGAGAGTGTTATTTTTTTTCTCCTGACCGAGACTTGTTGTCTAATGGAAATAGGTAAGACCTATTTATACAAGTCGAGATTGAAACGTACCCTGGCCTCATGAAGGAAGAGAGTAAAGGGTGAAATAATGGGAGGAGTTGGTAACCGCATGGTGTTTATGGGTGAAAACGTTTTCACCGTTATTTCCTCATTTATTTGACCGCTTTATTCCTATTCACGCTTTCTTAATGTGAGCGTAGTGTACGCTGCATGCTGTGACCGCCAAACCAAGACCCTGGAAAGCATCCCCCAGTTTGTGTTGATGTCTCGAGTGTTGGTTGCACCTTGAGTGCAAGTGGCGCTACTAGTGACGCGTGTGGCATGTGCCAATGGCATGTGCGGAATGCCTTTGTTGCGGGTTGCACCTTGAGTGCAAGTGGAAATGCCAGAGCTGCTAGTGGCGTATGTCATATGCCAATGGCATGTGCGGAATGCCTTGGTGGTAGGTTGTACGTTGAGTGTAAGTAGCAATGTCAGAGCTGCTAGTGGCATGTGCCAATGGCGTGTGCGGAATGCCTTGGTGGTAGGTTGCACGGTTTGCAAGTTAGGCTACCAGCGTGGGTTTTAGCATGTGTCAATGGCACGCATGGCCATTAGGGCTACGTCCTGGTAAGAAAGGCTACCAGCGATGCGTGTTGGCATGTGCCAATGGTATGCTTGGCCATTAGGGCCACGGCTTGGTAAGAAAAGCTACCAGCGAGCGTGTTGGCATGTGCCAATGGCATGCTCGGCCATTAGGGCCACGACCTTTTAAGAAAAGCTACCACCGAGCGTGTTGGCATGTGCCAATGGCATGCTCGGCCATTAGGGCCACAGCCTGGTAAGAAAAGCTACCAGCGATGCGTGTTGGCATGTGCCAATGGCATGCTTAGCCATTAGGGCCACGACTTGGTAAGAAAAGCTACCAAATGAGCGTGTTGGCATGTTCCAATGGCATGCTCGGCCATTAGGGCCACTACCAGTAAGAAAAGCTACCAACGAGCGTGTTGGCATGTGCCAATGGCATGCTCGGCCATTAGGGCCACAACCCTGGTAAGAAAAGCTACCGGCGATGCGTGTTGGCATGTGCCAATGGCATGCTTGGCCATTAGGGCCACGGCTTGGTAATAAAAGCTACCCGGCGAGCGTGTTGGCATGTGCCAATGGCATGCTCGGCCATTAGGACCACGGCCTGGTAAGAAAAGCTACCAATGGCGTGTTGGCATGTGCCAATGGCATGCTCGGCCATTAGGGCCACGACACGGGTAAGAAAAGCTACCAGCGATGCGTGTTGGCATGTGCCAATGACATGCTTGGCCATTAGGGCCACGACTTGGTAAGAAAAGCTACCGGCGAGCGTGTTGGCATGTGCCAATGGCATGCGTGGCCAATTTGGACTAGCTTGCACGGTTTGCAAGCCTAGGCGCGGGCGCTACTTTTGCATGGCGCGGCTAGGGCCAAGGTAAGGGTGTTTGGCTTGGCGTGGTGCGACTAGCGTGGCTAGGGTCAAGGCAGAGTGCGTTCGGCATGGAGCGGCTAGCTTGGGCTAGGTGTGGCTGACATGATTTGCCATTGGCACGGAGGTGCGGCTAGCATGGTTGGTATGCTTTGGCGCGTTTGG
Source organism: Papaver armeniacum (assembly GCA_023531295.1). Taxonomy (NCBI): domain Eukaryota; kingdom Viridiplantae; phylum Streptophyta; class Magnoliopsida; order Ranunculales; family Papaveraceae; genus Papaver; species Papaver armeniacum. Next base: position 303,935 of record JAJJWW010009983.1, read on the forward strand.
TGTGACTAGCATAGCTAGGGCCAAGGCAGGGTGCGTTTTGCATGGCGCGGCTAGCTTGGGCTAGGTGTGGCTGGCATGATTTGCCATTGGCACGGATGTGCGGCTAGCATGGTTGGCATGCTTTGGCACGTTTGGTGTGACTAGCATAGCTAGGGCCAAGGCAGAGTGCGTTTGGCATGGCGCGGCTAGCTTGGGTTAGTTGTGGCTGGCATGATTTGCCATTGGCACGGAGGTGCGGCTAGCATGGTTGGTATGCTTTGGCACGTTTGGTGTGACTAGCATAGCTAGGGCCAAGGCAGAGTGCGTTTTGCATGGCGCGGCTAGCTTGGGCTAGGTGTGGCTGGCATGATTTGCCATTGGCACGGAGGTGCGGCTAGCATGGTTGGTATGCTTTGGCTCGTTTGGTGTGACTAGCATAGCTAGGGCCAAGGCATAGTGTGTTTGGCATGGCGCGGCTAGCTTGGGCTAGGTGTGGCTGGCATGATTTGCCAATGGCACGGAGGTGCGGCTAGCATGCTTTGGCGCGTTCGGTGTGACTAGCATAGCTAGGGACAAGGCAGAGTGCGTTTGGCATGGCGCGGCTAGCTTGGGGTAGGTGTGGCTGGCATGATTTTCCATTGGAACAGAGGTGCGGCTAGCATGGTTGGCATGCTTTGGCGCGTTTGGTGTGACTAGCATAGCTAGGGACAAGGTAGAGTGCGTTTGGTATGGCGCGGCTAGCTTGGGCTAGGTGTGGATGGCATGATTTGCCATTGGCACAGAGGGGAATTAGGGTTTTGTTCGTTGTAACCCTAATTTTAAAAAATACCCCCTATTAATTACTGACTACATGCATTGAATGTTCTAATAAATGTGTCGCCGGTGACATTAGGTTATTCGGGGTTTTACGATTTTACCCTTTGTCTAAAAACCACCATCAACACCAGGAAACTTCAATTTTTTTTCACTTGACTACCGGCATTGATAGATTTCTATCGAGCATGCCGGCACTTAGTTACGGCATTGAATGTTAGTTACCAAGCATGCAGGCATCATTTTCCGGCATGTTCTTCACCAATTCCGGCATGGTCTTCATCACTTCCGGCGATGTCTTCATCACTTCCGGCATGGTCTTCATCACTTCCGGCATGGTCTTCATCACTTCCGAATGTAAAAAAAAAAAATTGTTTTCAAAGTGAGGAGCCGACAGAGAAGGAGAAGAGAATTTGAAAGGGAGTGAGGAAAATTTCGAATTTGAAATGGAGTGGGGAGTAACAAAACCCCTAACCCTAAAAGAGATCAATAAGAGGTGAAGATGGAAATGGGGGATATGATTTTATTTTTTGATTTTAAGTTTTTTGATTTTTATTTTGAGGGAACGGTATTTTAGTATTTTTGCCCCCAAAAACGCCCCTTAACAGACCCATTTGGTTGGGAGAAGTAATGCATATCCCCTAATTGTTTTTTTTATCCCCCAATTTCGCGTTCTTTAATTTGAAAGCTCTAAACAAGGAGAGTTTGTCGATGTAAACAGTACTCTTATTACAAGAAATTCAAGATAATGAAACAATGATTTACATTCGAGACAATCCAAGAAAACAATCGTTTCTTAACAGGACAGAGAAAAATACTTTACGGCCAGGAAAAAGAGCACATGGAAGAATGCTAAGATTCAGGACTGAGAAAAATGCTTTACGGCCAGCACAAAAAGGATGTGGAAGAATGCTAAGAAGAAGTTTCTTTTCATTGCACTGCCTCCCTTTAACTTATATTTGTTTTAACCCTTTTTGGTTTATTTTATTTATTTGCACATCAACTAAGATATTAATTTATTAATTTTTTATTTGTACAAAGATTATCATACTTACTGATTTGTAACGCTTTTTTATTATAACAAGTGTCTAATATTCCGTAAACAAGAAACAGACCCGTGCATCGCACGGGTGAAAAACTAGTAATTCAAGATATAATCCTATTATCAACAGTAATCTATTTATTCAACTGTAATCTCATTCATCAGATTGTTGCTCTAGATTTGTGTTTGTTTGGTTGTAATCTATTTCCCTTTTGTTCTCGTATGCGATTTGTTGTTACTGAGTTCCTATATGGATGATGATTGGTCTGTAAATCATTTAAGCGTTTGAATAAATTCATTATTCAACAAAATCAACTTTGTCAAAACGAATTTATTCCAGCCCTTAGAGAGCCTTGCAGGATTAGTATACACCCACATCGATATGAGTTGTATCCTTCGTCTAGGATTCTAGCCATTCCCATGAACACGATGCTGCTGCAGGTTTCCTTTTTAACCGCGGTTTGTTTTGTAACTTATTACGATCTATTCAACAATGAAGTTTCTATAAATGATTTGATTCCAAGTTGTTGAACATAAATTGCAGGATTGGCATACTACCACAAAAGCACTGGAAATTCATTTTTATGCCTAAAGATACAACACCCAGCACAGAGTTCTATTTCCTTCTTGTTTTGTATGCGGTTTGTTGTCACGTTTCCTATATGGACAGTATTGGTCCTGTAAATCTGTTTAAGATTTTTGAATAAATTCATTAACTTTGTCAAAATGAAATTATTCCATCCCTTAGAGAGCCTTGCAGGATTAGTATACCCCTACATTGATATGAGTTGTATCCTTCATCTAGGATTCTAGTCGTTCCCATAAAAACGATGCTGCTGCAGGTTTACTACAACAAAAGAACAATATGTGCATTTTTATGCCAGAATAAACAACTCACCACAGAGAGTTCTCGTAGAGAAAATATATTAATGTATATCTTAATTTTTCGTGAACTCTGTGTAGGTGTGTTGTTTATTTTGGTACAAATCAAGCTCACCTTATTGAGATCCATGCCGCAAACCTGAAAAGTAACCTCTTGAATTCCAGTTGGTGAGTAAACTCTTAACACATTAAAGTTTCTTGCATTACTCATCGTTATTGTGGTCTCTTTCCCTTGATGAAAATTGGTTGATTCTTACTACCCTGCATTTTGTTTTGCCAGGATTCATTGATGCGACTTGAAGCTGTGTAAGTGTGGCAAAAATTCATAGTTAACAAGTGCATATCTTGTAATATATTTTTACCACCACTTACATAGCCTTGTAGGACCAGTGTACACCAAGATAAGAGATGTGGTAGTTTTGAGGTTCCCAGAGATGTGCTCGCCTAGCCTTTATATGAGACACTTTGATGTGAAGGTGCAGGTTTCCTTTTCTATCTCAGGTTTGTTTACTTACCTATTTTGATCTCTTTAAATATATGTTGTACATGACTCCTGCCAACAGGTGCAACTTACCACCATAGATTTTTCAAAGTGGAAACGTATTAGTCGTTAGGTTTGTTGTAAATGAAAGAGATCGATGCAGCTAACCTGACAACTAATACGTTTTCCTCTCTAATTCCATTGGTGACTAAACTCTTATGATAATTAGTTTCCCTTGTCATTATTTCATCCTGACTGAAGTACTCACCTACTACCATTCTCTTATTATTTTCTGAGGACTCATTGATTGGAAGACTTGAAGTTGGAGATGTGTTAGTGTGGCAGTACCATCTGAAGTGAAGAACAAGATAAGAGACCGTTGTCTGTTCCTACAAGGCTGTTCAAGAGCCGGAATAAATGAAGTTGGTTCAAATGATTTTATTCCGAGCTCTTGAACAGTTCTTGTAGGAGAGGTAATACAATAACGAAAGAACAAGATATTCATTTTTATGTCAGAACAAACAACTCACCACAACGAGTTTTTGTAGAGAAAAAACATATTACTGTATATCTTAATTTTCCGTAAACCCGATGTAGGCGAGTTGTTTATTTGGCACAAATCAAGCTCACCTAATGGAGATCGATGCTTAATACCATACAAGTAACCCTCCTTAATTCCAGTCGGTGAGTAAACTCTTAACCCATTAGAGTTTCTTGCATTACTTATCATTATTATGGTCTCTTTCACTTGATGAAAATTTGGTTGTAGGTTAGGTATACAACAACAAAAGATCAACATGTTCATTTTTATGGCAGAAAAAACAACTCACCACATTGAGTATTTGTAGAGACATTACTTTTCCGAATATTCGATGCATATGCGTTGTTTGTCTTGGCACAAATAATGTTTACCTTATGGAGATTGATGATGCAGCAATCCTGACAAGCAACCTACTTAATTCCAGTTGGTGAGTAAACTCTTACCACACTAAAGTTATGTGCATTACTTATCATTATTATGGTCTCCTCCAAATGAAAAATTTGGTTGATTCATACTACCATTCTCTTGGATTTTTTAGGATTCCTTGATGCAAACACCTGAAGATGGACAAATGATAAACAAGTGAGACCATGTTGGCCTTGCAAAGCTGTACAAGCGAGGGATAAACTTGTAACCAAGATTAAGATTCTTGAATTAAGTTTATCCCTGCTCTTGTATTTGCGTTGCAGGACATCGATAGAGAAACATAATTAGAATTGTTGATGTGCAAGAATACCTGGACATGTAGACAAGTTGGAAGATATGAGACAGTGTTGGTCATGCGAAGCTGTGGAAGTAGGACAACTGAGAAGTAACACATTCTTGTCTCTAATTCTTATGGTGAGTAAACTCTTACTACAACTTTTTCAGACTTTTTTCATATGAACCATGTATATGAATTGCCAGTTACAATTCTGTCAAATAAATATAAACTTTTGATACTTAGGTTGTCAATGTTCAAATTATTATGATTGAACGGTATTCAACAATGAAAATGTATGAAATCCAGAATGACAATGCACATGTAACTGAATGATTTTTTGTCTCTCCTGCGAACATTGTTTCCAATTTGATTGTCATTAATTTTATTGTTTGCAGAATCATGTAAAACGAAATGCCCAAATTACTGATTGAATCTTTCTCTCCTATGAGATATGTTTCTAATTTTGGTTTCTGTTTCGTTTATTGTCTTATCAGGATACTAGAATTGATGGCAAGAGCTGGTTAAGGCTACTATGATGTCAATGGACAACTTCTTTTGGCGGATAACAATTTTTTTCAGCAAAGGTATATATAAGGCAGAACAACACTTGCTTATATTTAGAAACTGCTGAAAAACACAACCCTTCTCATTTGATTATAACCATATAGGGAACCGTGTATTTTTTAGGCTTAAGCAGTTCTTCCAATGTAAAGATGATACTCGAATGAGAATGAATTCTTATGCTGCTAGAATGAGAATGTATGTATTGTGCAATGAGATTGATTCCAAAATAATTGAATGAATGAATTCCTTGTGCTAGAATGAGAATGTATGTACTGCGGAATGAGATTGAAATATGGGTTTCAGATTCAGTATTGCAGGTTCAGAAATGAATTACAATGCAACTTCAGAAACTAATTGTATTGCAGCTTCAAAAATGGATTGCATTGCATTGCATTGCATTGCAGTGTCCAATTATGGGAGCTTATTTATAACAGAAAAATATATTTATTTTTTTTGAAAACAATTTTTTTTTACCAACGTCGAATCAACGTTATAAAATCTGTTAGTAATTAGCACACCTAGCAAATTCAGTACTGTTACAATCAATCGTCAATGTCTAAAGCCGTTAGTTTATATGTTACAAGCGATAGACACGTGGCAGACGCTAAACGTTACAGTCAGCTGTTACGAATCGAATCGTTACAGCAAGCTATTATATCCAAAATGTTACAATGAAACATCAACGTTTGAAGCAGTTACTTTAAACGTTAAAAAAATTGACACGTGTCGTAAGGCAGCCGTTACACTGAGATATCACGGTTTTGAATCGTTACAATAACTGTTAAATCCAATCTGTTACAATCAACTAAGCAACGATTAAAATCATTGATATAGCTGTTACAAGGAAGGACAGGTGGCAATAAGTCAACCGTTACACACAAAGTCTCTGTTACAGTATATGTTACACCTAAATGTTACAGTCTAACCGTTACGATACACACAATAACGGCTATCCGTTACAACAAAATAACATCAGATAAATCTTGTGCTGACTAGATAACCGTTGGTGTATTTATTCCAATGAATGAAACTGTTATTTAATAAATTTTATTGTAACGAAATCAACCGTTGATAAATTATTGTAACACTAATAAAACCGGCACTTTTCCAACGTTTTTTGACGTTACAATATATAGATACTAATGTTTTTTCAACGTTACAAAATCCCTGATTTCATGTAGTGATGCGCGATGTCAAAATAGTTTTCGAATCGAAAAGCATGTCTTTTTGCTATTATGTGAATTGTTACAACAAAAACAATTGCTTCACCATAGCAAGGGAGTTAGAGTTAAGGAGAAGGTAGCAATATCTATGCTGGCCATTGGTCATAATGAACGCAATAGAATACTCCAAGAAGGTTTTCAACTTTCCAATGAGACAATCAATCGACACTTTAATGTTGTTTTGGATGCTATTGTTCAACTTGCAGATGATTTTTTGCAACAGGGCCTTGTATTCTCGATGAGATAAGAGAAAATCCAAGGTTTTATCCATATTTTAAGGTACACAAATTTTATTGTTATTTATTACTTCAAATTAATTTTTTTATCACTCTTATAAATATATTTATCAAGAGTATAAAGCACAGTTTGGCTAACTTGCTTGTGTAAGTGGTGGTTCAGATTTGTCCTCACAAGAGATAAATCTAGGGATGTAATCGTTTGTCATAAGTGATGGTTGTGATTGGGATTTAATGCATCTAACGGACAAAATTTATCATGTCATTAAGGTTCCATAATTCTTCATAATAAATAGCCTATTAATTTGCCATGATAATATTTTATTAAATGTCAAATTAAAAATGATAATATATAAATTATCATACTATTGATGATAATTAATATATTTTTATTAGATAATACTTGGGATTAGTTTGGTATCTTTTAAAGAATAAAATACAGTGAATAAAAGTTGGTGATCATATATAGATTCAAGGATAGTTTTTGTCAGTTATAAAAAAAGATGGGATAGAATTGGAAAATAAAATATGAAATTAGGGTGAACTATAGTATTTTCCTTTGAAGCTTTTAAAAGCTCCTTCTCCCCCGCTTTTAAAATTGATATATTTTGGAAGTGTTTTGCATAAAAAACACTTTATGAAATCTTTAGCAAACACTAAGATGAAAAAAATATTGCTATAAACATGTTTTCAAAGTACTTTTTTTAAAAAGAAAAACAGCAGTACCAAACTTAGTTAGATTGGCTAACAATTATATAAGTGGACCATAGTGACATTGGCAAGTATTGGTGCCCAGTGAGTAATTTCGCATCGTCTCACGTATTTCTTGATAAATGGTTTAACATTATTTTTAATAAATGATGATGGATAACATAATTAATTGTTAGTAGAGCTTATTGTTATTAGGTTAAGTATTTAACGATTTGACTTACTAACTAATCATGGTTTTATTATTTTTATGCAAAGAATAACCTCTTATTTGGAAGCGTAATGTCGTAGAATGTAGTGGTCCGACCATCTACCGATAATGTCCTCACTTAGCCACCGCGGTCGTCTGACAGTATTGGGTTTTCAATGGTCACCGCTGCGGTCATCCAACAATAGCTGCTCAGGAGGTCACCCATCTCAGGATTACTCAATACCGAGCATGCTTAAGTATAGAGATTTGTCGCCAACTATGAAGCCAATTATGCTGAAAAGATCTCGGGTTAGGAAAGGATAAACTATTACCTATATTCCATTTGACGAATCCTACATGCCGGATCGGAGTACTATAATTCCACCAACTTAATTTGGAGCCTTTATCGGCTCCGGAATATGTTCAATCCTAGACTCTAGCATTTTTCTTACTCATGGGACCCTTTCCCGACACAATCCGTCAAGCATACTCTTTCACCCTCGACAGGTAACCCGTGGTCGACTCTAATACCATTTGTAAGGACCTGATCCTCCGCCAATACTGTCCCCACTTAGTCACTGCGGTTATCCGACAAGGTGGTATATTCAACTAACACTGATGTGGTCATCCATCAACAATTTTCTGGGAGGTAGCCCATCCCTAGATTACTCTCGCCCGAGAATGCGTAAATTCAGTGATTTTTACTAACTCTGGATCCAACTATGTTGAAAAGGCCACAATGTTACGAAAGGACAAACCATTACCTATATTCTATTCTGTGAACTCTTCCTGCCTTATTGAATAAAGTACATAATATATATGGGAATTTTGAAAAAATAAAACTACATCGTATGTGAGTACAATGGTTTCCATCGGGAATGACTTAACATTTTAAAGTATAATAGCTTAAGTGAATGAATTATCTTTTCATTATGTCATTGAAATAGTAAGAACATAGAATACGATATGTACTGTTGAGTCAATTATGAGATTTACTCTTTTCAAACTATTCTTAAAGGGGAAAAAAGCAACAAGGATCCGAGCACTATTAATATCTACACAATTATTCTTGAGATAAATGAGTTCAGGTGCTGTAATTCTGTTATAGCTTACATAGTTTAATGTTTTGGTTCCACTTGGTTGTTGGAGTATGTGGCGCGATAAACCACATATGTATAGATAGGGATAGTCTCTCATGGAATAAAGAGGAATACATGTGGAGCTTAATAAGCTTGGGCATCTCCATACATAGCACCGAGGCCTTTTAGTTAAAAACCCCACACCTCCTATCCCCAGGTGCGTCAAGTGGGGTTTTGGGTTATGTGGTCGGGTGAGTAGTGTCCGATGGTCCTTGAAGATCATAACAATTAGTATCAGAGCCCATGGTTGGGGCTATTATCCGAACGTAGAAGTGGTTGTGGATGTCACCGGGTTTAGGGCGCAAGTGGAATCAGACTCAAGCTGGAGCGGGCAAGGCCCAAAGTTGAACTGGCGCTCAAGGTGGAGTTAGTGTCGTACCCATTAACTCAGATGGAGCAGGGTTCTAGATCGGTAAGGCAATGCTCAAGGTTGAACTGGCGCTAGAGGTGGAGTTAGTGTCTCACACATTACATCTCAAGTGGAGCAGGGTTCTAGGTGGGCAAGGAATTCTCAAGGTGGAGTTAGTGCTTGCCTCTCATTAACTCAAGGTGGAGTAGGATTCTAGGGGGCGTAGTGACAATAATAATGATCGATGGGTAGCATATACAGATGGTAATCATATGTTGGAGTCTGATTGGACTGGTGAAGTGGTTTAATCTCTCCAAGGTGAAGATTGTTGGAGTATGTGGCACGATCAACCACATAAGTATAGCTAGGGATAGTCCCACATGGAATAAAGAGGAGTACACGTGAAGCTTAATAAGCTTGGGCATCTCCTTACATAGCACCTAGGCCTTTTAGATTAAAACCGCACACCTCTTATCCGAAGTTGGTCCGGTAGGGACATCATCGGTGCTATGTGGTCAGGCCCATAGTAGGTTCCTATGGTCCATGAAGATTCTAACATCGTTCACTAAAATAAGGAAGATGCAGAAATGTAATACCATTTCAAAGGATCGATAAGATATCTTTGTAAACTAAAAAACATATCAAATAATGTTTTTTGGGGGACAAAATATGTAAAAATTAATTTCGAGATAATTTTATTGTTGGCTTGAGGATACAACTCGAGAATGGAGAGGCATAGTATGGGAGGATGTCAAGGCGGAAAATGCTAGAAAGGATTTGTGAAGTGAAGGATAAAAATATCTATCAGGCTTTCCTTGACTTTTGCAATGATAGAAAGGGTAAACTTGATATTAATACATATTATATTTAATATTCATATGTCGGAAAATGCGTAACTAAATAAAAATCATGCCCGTGCCGTTACGGCACGGGTTAAGCCCTAGTATTTACATATAATGAATCAATTAATTGTATGTATTCAACCTAGAATTGCGTTGGAGCAATAGACGGAACTCACGTACCGACAATGGTCGTGAGGAAGAACAACCTCTTTATCGGAATAAAAAAGGATTTGTTTCTCAAAACCTTTTAGTAGCATGCTCATTCGATTTGCAATTTCATTATATTCTTACGGGTTGGGAACGTTCTGCTCATGATGGGCGTATATTGGATTCAGCCTTAACAAGATCAGATAAATTAATAGTACCGGAAGGTATGATATATATATCATTATTTATTTTTAGTAATCTCAACTGCAGCTACAGCCGGCTCAGTGGCAGGTGTCGTCGCTGATCTTAAGGTTTATCATCCCTTCAAATCTAACTATTGATGATCAAGGAAAGGAACCGTCCGCTGACTGAGAGAAATCGGCCACGGACTCTAGGCACTCACCAAGTTGTAGTTCCTTGTTCATAACAATATTAAAAGTTTCGTATCAAATGTTGCATTTTACTCTTTTTGTTGCAGTAGTGCGTATGTATTAATTAATTTATGTGGAAATCAAGTACTATATGGTTCTCTTAACCTGTTTGTTCAATATTAACGTAGGACTTTCACTAGATTCGCTTAAAATATTTCACAAGGTTCATTCATTCAAATACTGAGCGCGTAGCCATGGTGTAGTCTACTGAATTGAGCATCAAAGTTCTTTGACACTTTTTCTTCTTTAATCGACAATCTTTCGTATAGTGGCCTTTTTTTGCCACAAGCTAAGCATTCACCATCACACTTATTTTCTTCCCTTTGCTGTTGGTTCTGGGTAACTGTTTCGACCGTTACAAACATATCCAGAATATTCAAATCCAACAGACGCCATTGATGTCTGATGACGAAGAGACTCGAGTGAAAAGATGTCTATTCCCAACAGATGCAAAAATCCCTATAAATGGCATCTCCCATAACTCGTTGAAAACATCATCGAAAAACCTTCTATGTTTTCTCTCTTAAACAAAGCATCATCAGAAATTTTGTTTACATGTGCTCTTGATTGGATCAAGGGGTACAAACCTTGAATTCAATTTCCGTTGTAGGGCTTTCATTGTATCCTGAAGGCATTATTTCACATACCTGTTGTAATCGCCAATTTATTGGGAGGGTAGAAATAATTATCTAAAAGAAATCGTATGAGCCTTGAAAGCTTTTGAGTACAACAATTTCTTTGGTTTATTTCATCCTCTATTTGAACCCATTTTCCAACATTTGCTACTTGATTCACTGAAAGTCATCATCTCGGCATTCAATTCATGAAGTATAATCTGAAATTCTTGGACTTGCGCCATGACAAACTTGCTATCTGTCATCTTGAGGTCCGAGAATCGAGCAACTATGAATTTCTTCACTCCCCCGATTCGATCCACATTTCTTCTATAAGGATCCCCATACTTCCTTGGCAGTATTCATAGGATGATAACACAAATAACTAAGAAACCACATAATGAGCAACTATGCATGTTGAACCCGATTTGGTCTATATTTATTTTGTATTCTTTAGTGGATGGGTTTCAATAACCCGCTTTATTGCAGAGAGCTTGGTGCGTCGTTGCTGGCTGCTGTTGAACTTGAAGTTGATACAAGCCGGAGAAAAAATTACCCTGACCAACCACTTGTTTCGTGAGTCGGTCCTGAAAGAAACAAGAATTATGGGGAAAATAAGCAATACACTTAGACTGTTGAATTGACTCACAGAGAAATTTGGAATTTGATGCACATTCGAGAGTTTAAGAGTAGGCGAGAAAACAACTTCACCAATGTGTTTAGAAAACGAGCCATCCGGCAATTGCATTAATGATTGAACAGGTGAATAAGAAGTGAAAAATCGTAAAGAGTTGCAAATATGGTGTGTTGCACCACTATCTATAAACCAAGGATCAATAGTTAGAAGTTTACCTGCAAAGTTCACTCGAGGCTCCATCGGTGTAGCTTCAGCTGGAGGATTGATTTATTTTGTATTCTTTAGTGGATGGGTTTCAATAACTAAGAAACCACGTAATGAGAACAATTACAAAACCATAGCGCCAAACCAAACAATTGAACAGAATAATCTGAAGATGAATAATCCATTTCAACTTCTAATGATGCGCTATACATCTGATCTGACAGAGCAAATCAATGGTGCAATTTAACAAATCAGAGCTTGAAAAATTCGGCCAAAAGAAACCTTGCGAACACACTTACATTGAGATGTCGGTTAATTTCATATAAGGTAAAGCTTTTTTACCAAAATGCGTTCTTCTTTTTCAGCTTGGAATCTGGAAAAATACTTTCCACTGTTTATATGATATGGGATACTCGAAGGTAGGAGCTATTTGAATAATTCACAGTATGGATCCGTAATTTAATAACGGAAAAAACGGCTATAATCAAGGATCAACATGAACATTTCTTGCGTCCCAGAGTAATCGGCGTTATTTTTTGGTGCCGGTTCAAAAAGATGGCCCTATACATACTGGTTCAAAAATTGTGCTAGCATTGTTACGGAGCCAAATACCACACTAGTCCTAGCACTGCACTATGGAAGGTTACCAAGTACTACTATATATTTTTCTTAGTTATAATTATAGCTTTACAGCTGATGGACTTGGTAGCAAATTTTGTGATTGCCTGGATTCATCATTGGTAGGAGCGGTGTGAGAGCTGTTCGGTAGCCATGCCTTGGCTAGTGCATACCAGAATAATGCATCACTCACTTCACTAGCCAAGAGATGACTATTTCTGTCATAATAAAGTAGACTTGCATCGGGATTCGGGTTAAACGGAAGTCCCAGAATTGCTGGGAAAAGAGTGATTCGGAATCAAAACCTGTTGTGCTTCTTGTTTTGCCAAAAAAAAAAAAAATACAAGGTAAGCCACTTACATACAGACCACTTGCGTCTTAACTTAAAAATAACATCTCCATTAGACTACAAATCTGCGAAGCTCACGCAACTCATCTGTCCAATCTCCCTTTAAAGTTTCTAGACTTGTCAAAATACCATCAGAAACGTTGCCTCTTTTTGGATCATAACCAAACCTTTCATGGACTGAGTCATGTAGTAAGTTACAGGAAGACTACCACAATTGGATCTGTGGCGCAATGGTAGCGCGTCTGACTCCAGATCGGAAGGTTGCGTGTTCGATTCACGTCAGGTTCAATTTTTTTTCATTTTATTTTTATGGGTGTTTTGGGGTAGCTCGTCTTGAATAGCTAAGAAAATTCGAAGACTATGAGCTTAAAGCATTTTTGTTATAGGAAAAGCTAAAACGTTTAGGGGGAAAGCTGACTATGGTCAAATAATATTGATTTTGGGTTTATATGGGTGGAACTAAAAATTCTTTAAAACCCTTTAATCACGCGTCAGCTTTCCTGTTTCTACCAAATATTCTGTGATACTCTGTTGAGTCGGAACATCCAGCGCGCGTCTGTGGTAAAGACGGGTGTCATTGGCGTCCTAATAAACAACGCCCGCGTTATTATTTCCAGCACGCGTCATCATATATAGCGCCGAGTCCGTATCAATAACGCCAGCGTTAATCAGTATGGCGCCAACAGCTCAATCTGAACGGCTGCAGAACCCTTTGATCCAACGACTATATTTTCTGAAATCTATAAATATTCAACTCTAAATTCACACATTCTTCCCTATCAAATCATCTACAAAAATGCCTCCCAGAGTTCGTTCTGCTAGATTCACTAAAGAATAGGATTTAGCTATTTGCAGAGCCTACGTTTTTCAAACACAAGATGTTGTCGCTGATGTTGCTACCGGTAGGAATGTATCACAATCAATATTCGCGAGAAAGTTTTTGAAATGTTATTCGCTGAAACAATGAACATTAATATGCGTGATTCTCGGGGATTGGCGCATCGTTTTAGTGTAATTAGTTGTAATGTATCGGAGTTCATCTCTCAACTAATGGAGAATCACAAAAATAAGCTCAACGGTGAATCCGAACATGAAGTGGAACCCAGAACTCTAGAGATGTGGCCAGCATCTCACCGCGGTCGTCGATTTGAATTCCATGCTTGTTTCAACATTCTTAGAGTGCTCATCAAATATGATCCCTACATCGCCCTAGGAATTCCACCACCCGCCGAGAACTGACGCCGCCTATGTAGTAGTTGTTTTAATATGATGTATTTCTTTTATTCTCATGTATGGTGTGGTTGTTCAATGCAGTATGTTTTTATTTTATGAAATTGATGGTGCAATGTTTAATCGAGGAAAAATTTAAATTACTTGATATTGATGGTTTTAGTGAATCGATTTGTCCAACAACTTCAATCAGCCCACTCCACCAAAAACACCTGGGACATTCCCAGAAATGCCTTCCATATGTGTCTTCTTCAGAAGACGTCCGCAAATGCATAAAAGTCTTGCAACCGGGCTTTGAGCATGCACTGATTCTCTGTGGACAATGTTTGTATTCGTGATCTCCATATCCACAATGCTTGCAGTGTAATAGCTCCTTCTCCAATTTGGATTTAAGTTTGAAGTTTTTGCAGGGTGTTGTAATCTTTTCTTCTTCTTCTTTTTTAATCTTCATAGCATCATCCAGCATATGTGGATCCTCTGGACAGTTGGGATCTTGACATTGCAAATACATGAGCTTTTCCGGTTGTGATTCAATCACCATTCTGATGCGTGAACAACCTCCCGCGGACACTTTGAATACATCCAAGGACATTGCATAAGACTGTGGTTATCCATGAAACATAATGGACAAACCTCTTTTGCTTCGACACATAATATTTGCTTCGCTTTACCTTTAGAAAACATAGTGGATGTTGAGAAAGAAATTTGATGGTTTGGTTTGGAATAAAACCTAGAGGCGTATTTATAATATAAAACAGGCGTTGGTAATTCAAACGGGCGGTTTTAGTAAAGTCGCGCGGTTTTACTACAAGCGCCAACCTCTATGTAATTCAAATGGGCGCTTAAAGGAATGACGCCAATTCTTTTACTTCAAACGCCAACGTCCATATTTCCAACGGCCCATTTTTCTTTCTTGACTTATAAATTTCATTCCTCACATCTCCAAATCACATCTTATTCTTCTTCTTTTTTGCTAAATCTCTCTCCCTTTGCAGAAATGTCTGTTAGAAATCGTGGTCTCAAGTTTACTCAAGAAGAGGATATAAGTCTATGCAAAGCATATTCCTTTCATAGGGTAATCACTGGGGTTGTTCTTTCTCATGACGGTTCTTCTTGGGAGAACGTTTTTTCAATGTTTGTCTCACTGACGGGAAACCCAGGAAACGGAGATGCTCTTCGATTACGTGCTCATTTTCATTCTATTAGGCTTACAGTCCAGCCATTTCTTGCTCTGGTAATAGAAATTGATCGAGAAAAGTTTATCGGTGTAACTGAAGATGAAGTGATCCAAACAGCTCTTGATAATTGGGAGGAAGCTCACGGTAAGCCTTTTCCTTACGAAGCGTGTTTCAGAATTCTAAAAGATGGTCCATCTCAAGCACATCGTTACTGCACTCGAATGCCGCTCCCGGTCTTTACAATGGAAGAAGATGTTACTCTTGGTCGATGTTGGATACATTGTTTGATGAGACCAATGAACAATGACCATTTCTGGGAAAGAATATTGGGACATTTTGTAGCACCGCGAAACGAAAGCAGAAGAAACACTAAGAGCCTAGAACTAAGAATTGCATTCATCACTAATGAAGTCAAACATTATACGAAGTTTTGTGGATGGTTCACCGTAGCTATTCTAGATTATCCAACGAAGAACTGGTGAGTATCTTCCATTTTTCCTCACTGATCAACTGCATTATAAATATCTAAAATTGTTTTTTCTATGTTTTACAGAAAACCATCGCTCAGACCAAGTTTACTGAAGAAAGCGGAAGAGAGTTTAAGCATTTTGAATGCTATGAACTCTACTGAGAGAATGTCGCTGGATTTGATGTAGTTTGATGTTTTTTTTGTGGTTTATTAAAATGTAGTTTGATGTTATTTGCAAGTTTAAATTGTTATAAATTTCACTTAATCTGAAGTGGAAATCTATTTTAAAATATAAACATTTTCATTCATTGATATTATTGCCAATTCTTTTAAAAGATATAAACTTTAGACAATAATAAAAACTTCAATAAAAATCAAGTACAAGTTTTGGCCTCCTGTTTATCTTCATTTGACGTATTTTCCATTCAACGCGCTCTTTGTCAGTTTCACCTTTGTTTTTGAATTTTTTGTTGTTAACTTTCAAAACTGGAGCTCATCTTTTCCTTTTAACGGAACTTTTTCTTGGGGCAAATTCTATAACTTGCACTTCCATTTTACAATTTTCAATCTTTTTAAAACTCCCACATATCTTAGAAACAGCAGCTTCAAGTTTTGCATCGCAAAAAAGTGTGATCGTCTTTTCAGCCATTTTAGAAGAGAAAATTCAAGTGAATTTTGGTGTGAGTGAATTGTTTGAAGATGGTGGTAATTTATAGAGGTAAAAAGTGAATTTCGAAATTTAAAAAACTACCCGTTGGCGTCAGAAGAAAAAACTCCGGCGATATAGCTTGTGACGCCGCGTTGGTTCTTCTGACGCAGGCGTTTTTCCTTGTGACCCCAGCGTTCGGTCTACGGACTCTAGTGTTTTTACCTGGATCGTACGCCTATTGATCTAACGCTCAGTGCTTTACCATAGTGGAAAACCTAGTTTGGCCATCCACCTGGCTCAACAAACGAATGGGTTTGTTCATTCCCATAGGAAATGCTCTTTTAAGTCATCATAATTCCCCCGAGGGTTCAATTTCGAAATAGCTCAATTTGCAGACCAGCGACACAATGATCCCAAGAGGGATCGTACGGTTGCCTTCACTAGTTTGGGTTCCACACCAGTCCATAATACTTCACACCTTTGATGTAATATTTCAATTCCAAAAATGGTCATGACATGATGGGTAAAACATGACACGTATTGTGCACGTGTCTATCTGCTAGAATGCATGATCTTCATATTTATCTCGAAAGTGCTACACTTCCTCATTACGTGTCATCGTTCTTAGCCCTTGATCCCTGGATTGAGATTAGCAGGGGTCCATTATTATTGGGTTTAACTAACAGATACGGAGAAGAGAGCCGGAGACGTTTAGTATTTTCGTATTTATCTTGACCCATTTTGACTAGTAGTTAAACGATAAAGTAGTAGTGGGACTCGATGAAATCCAGTATGCGCATTTATTGGAAAGTGACGCAAGACGACTCTAAAACATCTTCTTTCTTCCTCCATCAATTCAAAATACTGTACCAAATTATAAACTCTTGATATTCCTTCATTCTCTTCCATAGCACTAGCATCCTGTTCTTCTTTTTTTTACTTCCTAGAATATATCCCTCCCACTTTTAAGAGCAGCAAGGAAATTGATTGAAATTGGTTAACCGTTAGTTTAAAATCAAATTCATCCATACACTGGATTGATTTCATCTTCTCCCCCAAAATCGAGTTCCCATTGATTTCATTTTCTCTCTCTAGGGAATCAACACAGTAATTGATGATTTTGATCACCTCCCAAATCGAGTTCCAATTTCAGTTGATTAATTGATCACCATTATGATCAGATGAGTGTTCGATTTCGGGAACTTAAATTGCTTCATTTTCTATTTTGATAGAGTTTTCTCATGCCACCCCCAAAGTCCGCCACTTTGTATGAGAAAAAATAGTTCGACTGTGTGACAAAGTTTTGTGCACAGAACATGTTTGATGAAATTCCTCTAAAACTGTTCTTTCGTTTGATGCCTATGTTTCAAAGTGTGTAATAGAGAGAGATGGGAGTGCCATCATTTTACCGGTGGTTGGTAAACAGGTATCCAAATGTTATTGTTAATGCAGAAGAAGCCAAAGCAGCTGGAGATGGAGTAATCAACACCAGTGATCCAAACCCGAACGGGATCGAGTTTGACAATCTTTATTTAGACATGAATGGGATTATTCATCCTTGTTTTCATCCAGAAGACAATCAAGTATATATACTACTAGTACTTTCTATATAGTAGCAAATTTCAAATCATATACTCATTTTAATACGTGTATGAGTTCAAGTTTTAGCTGACCGTTTGCATGTTTATCTTCTTTGATTTTTTTTTTATTATGGATTGCGTTGTGTTTGATTTTATTAGTATTCATTTTACTGGGTGATGTTGAATGAACTAATTGTGATCACGGTTGGTGCAGGTTACACCTCCAAGTGCTTTTGACGAGGTGTTCCAAAGCATATTTGACAACATCGATCGCCTATTTCAAATAGTGCGTCCCAGAAAGCTTCTCTATTTAGCCATCGGTATAATCATTTTCCCTCCATTACTCAGTGAAAGTTTCGTTTGAAATGGAGTTTTCTTGATGGATGTATTACGTTGTTTGTAGATGGGGTAGCTCCAAGAGCTAAGATGAACCAACAACGATCTAGACGCTTTCGAACTGCAAAAGATGCAGAGATGGCTGTACGTTTTCAGTTTTCTATCATGAGTTTTATAACAACAAATATTGGACTAGTATCATAGTTACTTGCAGGTGATGCTCAGTATACTCTCGCAAGTACCGTTGTTCTTGTTGTTGTATATAGGAAGCGCATGAGGAGATGATTAGAAAAGAATTTGAAGAGGAAGGCCGGAGTGTGCTACCCAAACTCCAGTCAGAAGTTTCAGATTCTAACATTATTACCCCAGGAACAGAATTTATGGAAAGATTGTCCAAGGCTTTACAGTTCTATGTTCGTTCACGCCTCAACAACAATCCGGGGTGGAAGCATGTTAAGGTTTTTGTTTCTTATCATTTTACTGATGGTTTTCAATCTATGACATAGTTGTGCTGCTTTTACATGGAAGAATAGACATTCATAAAACATTAACCAACTTAATTTTTATTTCATGCGAAGGTAATATTATCAGATGCTAATGTGCCAGGAGAAGGGGAACATAAGGTAATGAACTTCATCCGCCTTCAGAGGAATCTCCCGGGATATGACCCAAACACAAGACATTGCTTATACGGATTGGTATGAGAAAGTACAATTCAACTGCTTAAGAAAAATGTGTTCGCTTTGGTGTTGTCATCTTTCAAATTGCTTAAAAGCAGGGTTAAGTACTTTTTTTTTTTTTTTTTTGCAGGATGCTGATCTAATCATGCTTGCTTTAGCGAGCCATGAGCCTCACTTTGCAATACTGAGAGAGGTAAGCTGTGCTACTGTGCGTTCACACCCAGCATCTTCAGTAGAGGTTAAAGTGAGTTGCCTCAGACAGTCGATTAGCCATAACAAGTTTCTTTCTTTCACCTTGTACTTGCAGGAGGTTACACAGGTACAAAGGCCAAGCCCCAGTATGTCCTTAGTAAAAAAGCCTTACCAGGTAAAAAAACAACAAGAACTTCACTATCCTTTAACCGTGAGGTTCTTGCTCATCTTTTAATTGTTATCATATGCTTTTTATCAGTTCCTTCAAATTTGGACATTAAGGGACTACTTGGAGCTGGATCTGAGAATTTCTGACTCTCCTTTTGCGATTGACATAGAAAAAATAATAGACGACTTCATTTTGATGTGTTTCTTTGCTGGAAATGACTTTCTTCCACATATACCATCATTAAATATAAATGAGGTTAGTCAATGGATTCACTTGTCAACCTACGGTACATTCGATGAATTGTGTTTTTCAAGTTTTTGAATTACATGCTAAAATTTCTTGGTTACTTTGTCTCGGTAGGGTGCAATTGATTTGCTAATGGCTGTTTATAAAGACAAATTCAGGAGCCTTGGAGGTTACCTCGTCGATATGGAGAAAGTAATAATAGTTGTGTCTATCAGTACGGTTTCATTAAATTTTGAAATCTTATAAAGTTATTAAATTCGTGTTTTTGGTAATTGGTATATGTGAGCAGGTGAAAGAAAAAAAAGCTTCTAATATGAAGCTTAAGAGAGTAGAGAAGTTTATTCTGGCAGTTGGTACATATGAGGATCGTATTTTCAAAAAGAGAGCAGACTTGAAAGAGCGCACTGTGAGAAGTTTCATGCGTAAGATGGCTAATGAGCAAGCTGCTGAGGTGAGAACTCAAATATTTAGGGTACTTTTTTTTCTTGCTGTTACACGAACGAGCTTAGGGTATTTTGCGATCTAATGGCACTGTTTTGCATTAACTTAATGCAGGATTCCTCCTCTTTAAGTAGACCTCTTAGAGATTTGCATCTAGGAAAGGAGCCAGAGGGGCATGCATCAATGCCTTGTGAAGACAGCGATGTAAGCTAACGATTAGGATCTAACAATGTGTAAATTGTACAGTTCTCGTTTAAAATCTAGTTGTCAGCTTCTCTTTTTGTTGAAGATCTGGTTGTTTCTTTTTTGTAAATAGGTTTTGGTAAACACAAAAGAACTGCAGAAAAAAGTTAGAGACTACATGCAGAACCTGAACGACTTGTATAAACAAGGATTAGTATCGAACGACAAGGTTTGTGTTTTCTGGGTTTGCACTCATTTCTCATGAATTGACTAGTTGCTGTGAAGGCGGTAGGTGGATTTTCATCTTGGTTTGGATGTACTGCAGGTCAAATTGGGTCTTCCCGGGTGGAAAGGGCGCTACTATAAAGAAAATTTTCTGGTGGATGATATTGAAAGGATTCGGCAAGAACTTGTATGTCATCTACTCATAATTTTATTTTAATCAACCATGAATGCATCAATGTTCACATGAATATAGTTCTTACAATGTGGTGGGGTTTCATTGAGACCAGGAGTTGCTCTCCTTTCTAGGAGATTGACACATTCTTTTACGCAGGTCAAAAAGTACACCGAAGGCTTGTGTTGGGTTTTGGAGTACTACTTCTCTGGAGTTCCTTCCTGGACCTGGTATTTATAAATACGAAGAATGTGTTATTATTTGTTTGCTAGTTGAGTTTTTATTCAGTCGAGTGAGCATTATTTTTGACACACAACAGGTATTATCCCTATCATTATGGACCTTTCGCGTCTGATTTCAAGAATCTTGGAAGCACATACATTAAATTCCAGATGGGTGTTCCGTTTAAGCCATTTGATCAGTTGATGGCAGTTCTACCCCCGAGAAGGTAAAAAACACTAATGTCTGGAATAGAGCAATTTTGTGCGAGGGACTTCAATAAGAGGTCTTTTTCACAACTAACTTCAAGTTTACCTGTATATATAGTGTAAGTGCACTTCCTGAACCATACTGGAGTCTAATGACTTCGCAAGAATCCAATCTGGTCGACTTCTATCCGGAGGGTAAGGAACTGGTTTTATGGATATGATTGGATAGTGGGTACCAATGAAGATTTGATTAACATCTTAAAATTTCCTGCTCAGATTTTGAGGTTGACACAAATGGGAAACGATACTTGTGGCAGGTGGCTACTAGATCCTTTTATGTCATTAGTTACCAATCCAATTTTCTATCCTAGATCTGTATATAACTATATGCTCGACTGATATTGAAAGGGCACTGCCAAACTTCCTTTCATAAATGAAGGAAGGCTGCTCCTAGAAACCAAGAAAGTAGAGGAGGAACTTAAGGTAATGCGTAATGATTCATTGGCTCTTCCTGTTAAGTTGATTTATAATCTGGCTCTTCCTGTTAAGTTGATTTATAATCTTATGCTTGGCTGTGGATGTTCTTATGATATTTTAAGGACGTGGAGTCTAAGAGGAATTCCGAGAGTGCGGACCTGATGTTTATAAGCGAATTTCACGATTTGGCACTGAACATTTTGTTATGTAACAGTGTGTCTACTAGTATCCCAATTGACGTTCAAGTGAGGTAATGATCTAAATTACATGATGCTGGTCAAGGAAATACTAAAGTTTATATTGTGCTTCATTCTATCTAGTACAGCACATGGTTACTTCTCTTTGCTGTCTGGATGCTCACTTAATGCTTTACTTCTCTGTTCTCACAGTGCCGGGTTAAATGGTTATGTTCTTCGGTGTAGCGAGGAATGGGAGAACTTCAGTAATGAGGATGGCGTAATGTAAGTTCTAAAGATGCGTCTTAATACTTCTCAAGTTTGTTTAGACTCGTTTATCTAATCTAATCTTACTTAATGCAGGTGTGTACACTATGAGTTGCCTGACACCCATCCGCATATTCCGCGGTTGCTCGAAGAAGTTGAGCTGCCTGAAAAGGTGCCACAGTGTTTGGTTTTCTTTTCTTTTCTGTTTTTGTTTTTCTGCTATGGTTGGGTTGGTTAATGTAGCTGAGAAATGTTTTTCCTCTATTCTGGTTTGACCTCGTATACAATTTCTGTAGTCAATAACCGAAGATGACATCGTGAAGACCCCATTATGGCACGAATATGAAGGCTGGGAGCCACCCCGAGACAGGTAACTTTGCAATGTTACGCGATTTTATATTTTTGTGTTAGGAGACATCTGATTTCAAAGACTGATAACAGTATGTTCGATTGTTGTCTGGTTGGAAACAGATCACAGATTATCCAGAGTAGATGCCAACAAGTAGCAAATCTTCAGAAATCCGGGCCTGAACCGAGTAATGAAGAGAATTGGAGAGGAGCTGGTTCTGGTTTCAGTGCTGGAAGAGGGAGAACAAATCAAAGGACTGCGTTTCCATACACTAATAGCCAGCCAACTGCTGGACCATCTAATCCTAATGGAGGCCAAGCTACTAAGCAACAAATGTCTTCTTACAGCAGCTACAACCCACGTAACCGCATTCACTTCTCCCCTGCTGAAAACGATTCTTCGAGCGGTCCCTCGTATGGGACACGTGGTCCAACATATGTGGCACAACGTTGGGATGGCAAGCCATCCAAATCCAACCAAGCTGGTTGGAGAAGAAATGAGCAAGTGAGAGTGTCATATGTGGCACAAAGTTGGGATGGAGAACCATCCAAATCCGATCAAGTTGGTTGGAAAAGTAATCAGCAAGAGAGTGTGTCGAACACCGAGCAACCTGGTTCAAGTTCTAACCCAGGAAGCAAGATGGGCAGTGGCGGCTGGTGGCCGCCAAGAAATGCCCCATCAACTAACCAAGGATACAATCCAGTATCAATCGGTAGAGGCCGTGGTAGAGGGTCTCCTGAAACACCAAGTGTGGTTGGTAGAGGCTGGGGAAGGGGAACCGGATCTCCTGAAACTGCTCCAAATAGAGGCTGGGAAAGGGGGTTTCCTGAAACTCCAGGTGTGGTTGGTAGAGGCTGGGGTAGGGGAAGGGGATCTCCTGAAACTAATCCAAGTAGAGGCTGGAGAAAGGTTTCTTCTGAAACAGAAAGTATTGCCAAGCAAGGAAATCCTTCCCAGAAGAGAAGTGGATGGTAACCGGCAGGATTAGAAGAGAGACCCATTAACGATTTTTGTAGACAGATTTACATGTAAATAAAATAAAATTTTGATTGGTTTTTTCTTTTTCTTTTTTTGAAATAATGTTGAGCGCCTGAAGGTCGACCGTTCCGGGTTGGAGTGAGACAGTCCAGATACATTAAAGAGCCCCAGTTGGGTGTTGCTGGTGTTCTTATGTCAAGTACGACTCCCCTTGCAACCAACGCAAGGGGAAAAACACCTCTTGCAGTAGATTTTTCTCAGAAAAGAAAGATTTTTTTTTTTCTTTTTTTATTAACTCTACTTTTTTGGGGATCGTTTAACAAGGTCTATTAAATCAGTTACGCAATGTTTTGATACCGACTCTTCAGAGTCAACTCAGGACTCATCTGACTTCTGGTTTACTTAATTCAAAATGATGGAACGATCCACGATTTTGGGACCTGGAGCCGAACAGTTTTATGATTTGGAGCGACTATACTCTTTTAGAGCAACTGCAGTGGGCGACTAAACCCATTTATTTGGTCTCTGAACCAGGCGTAGCGGGACGGACCATCGATCAAATCCCAGACTAAATCAACAGTGGGCGATTATATTTGGTCGGCGACCAAGACCAAACCCAAATTTTAGTCGAGCGTTGATATAGTGTTCGCCCCACACCAGGCGTTGATATAGTATTCGTCCCCACACCTGGCGGACATAAAGTCTACGCCCCACTGCAGGCGTAGTTTATACCCCGCCCCATATATATATATATATATTTTTTTTTTCCTTAATTTTTTGTGGGGAGTGGTTTATACCTCCGCCCCACTCAAAACTTTAGAATTTATATATGGGGCGTGGATTATACCAACGCCCCATTTTTTTATTTATTTATTTTTTTTCTTACGTTTTCGGCACCGGGCGAACGTATACCCTCCGCCCCACATCAGGCGAACGTATACTTCACGCCCCACACCAGGCGTTGGTATAGTTTACGCTCCACCAAAATTTAGTCTTCCTCCCACTGCGTCACTCAACGGACTAAACCCAAATTTAGTCTTTTTTTTTCCCTCTTTGGTCTTTGGTTATACTCGCACCACTGCAGTTGCTCAGAACCATTTTTTGGGGACCAGCCTTTTTTTGGGGACCATTCTTTTATTTTGGGTAAAAATATTAGAAGTAAATCTAGGTCACCCTTATCTAGATATTTATGATAATACTTAAATTATCCTTTGTTTATTTTTGGTTAATGATTAGTTAGTGTTAATATTAGTTAGTGTGATTAGTGAAATGATTTTGAATAAAGATTGAGATTAAAAAATCAGATCTTTAAAAAAGAAGTAGAATTATTGAGAGAGAAAAGTTAGAGAAGATGAAGAAGAAAAACATGGAAAATAAAAAAAAATTGAGTTCACTAAGCTAGACTATTCAAGTGATGAATTATTTCTTAGATGGTGAATGTATTCTTCCCCAAAGCCAATCTCAAGATGAAAACGATGGATTTTACCAACCACAACCGGAGGAAGACTATTTGGGTACCCAGGTAAGCTCTAAACTTAGATAATGTTGGTTGAATTGGTCCAAATTTTAAAAAAAATGTGAATTTGTTAAGTAGATTTGGGCTTGTTCGGTTACCTTGTGTGAAGAACATGTAACCGAACTCATTTGAAAGTGTAGTTCGGTTACTTTTTCTAAACACGCAGGTTACCGAACACTTCAATAATGGAGGTTTTTTGAAGTTCGGTTAACGGACATGTTACCGAACTTTGTAAATAGGATTACAGTGTTATGTTCGGTTTGGCCGAAATGTAACCGAACTTTAGGGTCTATAAGTTCGGTTAGTTTGCAACCAATAGCTAACCGAACTTATGTAAAATAAGATTGCACATTAGTGTACAAAGTTCGGTTGTTTCGCAAACTTCATACCAACCAATATCTAACCGAACTACACACAATTAGTTAAGAGTTCGGTTTGTCAAGATTTTTTGTGAGCAAACCGAACATAGTGGGACAGTTCGGTTAAATTGAAACTCAACATAGTGGGCAAAATAGCACAGTTCGGTTACATTGGAATTTTTTTTTTTTTTGTTAGAAAATAGTTTTAGCCTTCTTTGCGAACCAACCGAACATAGTGGGCAAAGTTCGGTTAAATCAAAACTCAACATAGTGGGAAAAATAGCACAGTTCGGTTACATTTATTTATTTATTATTTTTTTTTTTTTTTGTAATATTGGTAAAGTTCGGTTAGAAAATATTTTTAGCCTTATTTTGCGAACCAACCGAACTCTGAGTTCGGTTAAGAAAAAATTAATTCGTGATAACCGAAGTGTTCTTGGTGTTCTTAGTTTCAGAATGTTCGGTTAGCAAACTAGTTTTTTTTTTTTTTTAAACTATTCCTAACCGAACATGCCACTGTAACGTCCATTTAAACCATATTCTGATGACTACTGCTCAAAATTTCAATCAAAAACGAATTAAAAGTAATGAGTTTGTGGAAAAATACTTATGGATAGGTTTGTTTATAAAAGATTGATTAATCGACGATGAAAATTCAATGAATCGACCAGGCTAAAAATTTGATGATTTTGATTAAATTTGTATATCACCAGGGTTAGATTATCATAAATTGATGAAGAAGAGAAGAAGAAAAATTATAGAATAGAGGAAGAAGAAGTTGTAGATTAGTTATAATTTCAATTAGGTAAAAGAGTAAATATGTTAATGATTCAAATTAAGTTATATATATATATAGAGGTGGTGTTGGTTGGTGGTGGTGGTAGTCGGAGATGGTAGTGGTGGGTGGCGGTGGTGGAAGGAGGTGGTGGTTATATATATAGGTGGTTATTAGGTTAGTTTTAAATTAAATTAGGTTAAGGATAGGTTAGTCATTTCCACACTTTAAGACACCCTTTATAACTATAGGGAAGGTGGCCTAATAAGACCATGTTCCCCAAAAAATGGTTCCTCTTTTAACACTAGGTGGGACTTGGAACTCGAACTTGAAAGACTTGGGCTTGTTGAGCCCAGGTGCATGCAAGCTCTGAACCACTGTGCTAATTTGGTTTCATGTCTACAGTGTAAAGAGAGAAGTTTATTATGATGTAAGAAATCAAAGAATAAACTTATGTACTACTTGTCTGTTATTGGTACAAGTGGAAGCGTACTTCTACGTAGATGCAAGAAACTAGTTAGAAATTCGGGATACGGAAAAAGTTTGGGACGACAAGTGTACAAATAATGAATGTAAATTGATCTGCTATTCGCTCAACGGTTCGTGATTCAGCGATAATTCAGAACAACATATATACGTGTATATATCGTTTTAAAGATGCGAATTCGGCACATAAAATTTGGTATGTATTAACCTGTCAGAATACATTTTTAACATAATCTCGTCTTAGATAATATGGTTTAATGATTTAAATAAACTGTACATATGACTAGAAATAACCCGTACCTTAGCGGCACGGCATAAACCAGAATAATAATTTCTTATAATGATTATGGTGACCTATGTGAACTTGTAGCAATGAAAATCAGCATGAATACAGACTACATTGTCAGGGTTTTCTTACAAATTATATTACAAACAAGTTCATTTGCTATTTGATGTTGACAAACTCCGCATGAATTATCTGGTTAATTAGGCTGAATCTTGCCCATGTATTATTGTTTCATCATATTTTTAAGGATTAATTCGGATGGTCTGTACGTGTATATATAATTACCCATACTTTCGTTTGCCCTATCATTCCAAAATTAAAATGTGCAAAATTAGAAGGAAAAAAAAATCTGCACAGAAGTTCTAAAATAAATACGATATGTCAGCCCGAAATTTACGCGAGTATGTATTTTCTTTCTCCTAAAATTATTGACTTTCTTAAAACTACTAACTTCCCTTATTTTTCATCGATCTCGATTACGTCTTTGGTTTTCACTTCACATAAGTTAGTGAAACCATTCAAATTCTCAGCTGATGCATGCTGATCAAATGAATGGATTTTAAATCCATTATATGATTTTCCATATCATTTCAACTGAAAGTTTTGGAAAGGGAAATTCAGTGATTTCATACATATATATATAATATTTGTGGTGCGTACTTGGTCGAGGAGCAAACATAAAAAACCCCTTTATGTAACTATGATTCTTTGTACATGTTTATTAGTTGAAGGGTTTGATTCATACGAATGTAAATGTCGGCTGTGATATTCTTTGCACAAAACGTCTTCATATCACCAAAGCCATTTGCAAACAATTTCGTGCTTTGATTTGTTTCTTTGTTTCTCCTCTAGGTATGCTATATGATTTTGTTATTTATAAATGATTTGTAATTTTTTTACTTTTTGATGCATGATTTAGTAAAAAAAAAAAAAAAAGGTTATCATGGACTTTCTCTAAATTGGTTTTTTATGCACAATCCTTCAATGGCCGGAGAATAACTTAGTTTTTATTTAATTTTATTGTGTCTAGCCCTGAGAGAAGTAGTGGTGCTCTTATCTATCCTGTTTTAGTTTACTTAATTATCAGTAACTGAATTAGCAAGTTAATTAGTAATAAGTATCTTTAATTAATATTTTAGATAGATTAGAGATGAACGGCTGAGGTGAGCTCCGAGAGTAGTTTTTCTATTAGGGTTTGTATGAATGAATATTTAAGTGAAAGTGTAATCTCTGTGTTGGTTATCAATGAAAAGAGATAAGTTTGTAGGTTGTCTTCTTGAGTGCAAGAAACATATTATCTAGGGTTCCTTCTATCATCTGTTGTTATCACAATAATTGGTACCAGGAGAAGGTTACGATCCAACCATGACAGGTCCATCAGTCAAGGTAGTTGATGATCACGTGAAAGATCTAGAGAAACTTGTGGCTCAGCTCGTCTCTTTCTCCACAGATGAAGCTCAGGCTCGTACTCTAGCATCAAAACGTTCAGAAGAATCAATGGAGACCTTACGCAACCTTATAATTAAAAGCTCAACCACACAAGAAAAGTTGCAGGAGATACTTATTACAAATACAGATATTCTTTCATCTTTAAATAAAAAAATTATTATCCCACATCAAGAAGCTGGGAGCTCTAGCAACCCTACCTTACCATAAGGAGTGATGAACTATCATACTCCTATCAAACCAAACTTCCAAACTCACAGACCCCCTAAACTTGATTTTCCTAGATTTGATGGTGACAATCTTAGATCCTGGATCCAAAAGTGTGAGAGGTTTTCAGTATGAAGGGTATAGATGAAGCAGAGAAGGTTAACACATCATCTCTCTATTTTACTGGTAAAGCTGACTCTTGGTTCCTAGATTACCAAACTGGTAAAGGTTTGATTTCTTGGTCTCATTTTTCTCTCTCCATTTGTACTCGATTTGAAAACTTATCAAATGATAATTATGTTGGCATGTTTAATAAGTTAGTACATATCTCTACTGTAGAAGATTACTATGAAAGATTTGAAACTCTCAAGGCAATTATGCTGAGCAAAAATCCACACCTTACTGAGAATTATTTTGTCTTAAGTTTCATAAGTGGGCCGAAGGATGAACTTGGGAACACTGTCCAAATGTTCAAACCTAACTCTCTCACTGAGACCTTTCACCTAGAAAATTTACAAGAACTTACAGTGGAGGGCCAACATAAAAAGTTAAGATCTACTCTCTAACCACAACCTACTACTCATTACCCATCTTCATCCTCATCATCAAACACCCTAAAATCCCCCACCACTTATCTACCATCAAGGAACCCTTTTAATAAAACCACTATTCCCACCAAACATTTTAATCCAAGACCAAATTACACACAACCTCCCATTAGAAGGTTAACTTATGAGCAAATGAAGGATATGAGGGACAAGGGACTGTGCTACAATTGTGATGAACCATTTAAGAATGGGCACAAATGCAAACAACAACAACTTTTCATGTTACAGGTAGATGACTCAGAGGTGGTGGAAAATCAAGAAATCCTTCACACAGAAGAAGAAAAACCACCATTAGAAACAGATATGGAAATCTCCTTGCATGCTCTAACTGGGAACTCTAATAGAGAGACAATAGGGATTCCTGGAAGCTTAAATGGAAAACCCATCTCAATTCTCATTGACACAGGAAGCACACATAGTTTGGTGGACAACAGCTTAGCCCGAGAGCTGAAATGTGTAGTAGCGTCAACTTCCCACCTATTAGTCACAGTAGCCAATGGGGACAAGACAATCAGCTCAGGGGTGTGCAAGGGACTGTTATGGACAATGCAAAGTAGCAGATTTAAAAGTAATTTAAGGCTTTTACTACTTGGAGGGTGTGACATGGTCTTAGGAGCTGATTGGTTAAGAACTCTTGGAGATGTTTTATTTAACTTTGAAAAACTCTGCATCAGTTTCAAGCACATGGGGAAGAAAATCACTCTTACTAGGACAAGAGAGAATACTTCATTGAAGATGATTAGTGCCAAAGTAGTTAAGAAATTCTTAAAGAAAAATACTCATGGCGTGATGAGCCATTTCTTTGCAGTCACAGCAACACCCATTTATCAATCAATACCCTCATCCATTCAAGACCTCTTATAAGAATTCATAGATGTTTTTAAAGAACCCAACTCACTACCACCCAACAGGAGCCTTAACCACTCCATTCCATTCCATTAAAACAAAACTCCACACCCCCAAATCAAAGACCATATAGGTGTCCATATGTTCAAAAAATCAGCAATATAATCATTGGTTCAAGAAATGCTTAAGGCATGTATCATACAAAATAGTCACAACCCTTTTGCTTCACCAATTTTTCTTGTCAATAAGAAAGACAACACATGGAGATTTTGTGTGGATTATAGGCAACTAAATGAAATCACTATCAAGGACAAGTTCCCCATCCCTGTGATAGATGAGTTATTGGATGAGCTGAAAGGAGCAAAGGTGTTCACCAAACTTGATATAATATATGGTTATTATCAAATAAGAATGCATGTACCAGATATCCATAAAATAACTTTTAGGACTCATGAGGGCCATTATGAGTTCAAGGTGATGCAATTTGGGTTGATAAATGCTCCTTCAACCTTCCAAGCTCTTATGAATGAAGTGTTCAAACCATTCCTGAGGAAGTTTGTCTTGGTGTTCTTTGATGACATTCTTATCTACAGAAAGTCACATACAAAACATGTTCAGCATTTGAGACAGCATAAACTCTATGCTAAGCAATCCAAGTGCTGCCTTGCTCAAGAAGAGCTAGAATATTTGGGACATATCATTACTCAGAATAGCGTAGCAGCTGACCCTTCTAAAGTTTTCAGCATGGTTTCTTGGCCTACACCCACAACTATCAAGGAGTTGAGAGGGTTTTTAGGCTTACCAGGCAAAATATAGAAAAATTTTCAAAGGATATGGGATTATATGCAAACCACTCACTGATCTACTGAAGAAAAATGCCTTATCATGGTCAGTGGAAGCTGAACAAGCCTTCATGGAGCTTACAAAAGTCATGAGTATCACTCCAGTGTTAGCCTTACCAGACTTCACCAAAACATTTATAGTGGAGAGTGATGCTTTCTCTAGAGGATTAGGACCTATACTTATGCAAGAAAGGAAGCCAATAGCATATTACAGCAAGCCTTTGGGTCCTAGATCACTAAGTCTTTCCACATATGAGAAGGAACTTCTTGCAATTGTGATGGAAGTTACCAAGTGGAGGAGTTATTTAACGATCAACCACTTCATTATACATACATATCAAGTATTGAATATTTCCGAGAGCAAAGGATGACAACTACATTGCAACAGAGGTGGTCGATGAAGCTACTTGGTTTTGATTATGAGATCAAATATAAGAAAGGGTTGGAAAACAAAGAAGCTGATGCCATATCCAGGATTCCTAGTTCTTCATGCAACACCATTAATATTTCTCAACCAGAATGGGCATTGGATATTTGTAGAAGCTATGAGCAAGATACAATAGCTCAAGACATCATTGATAAACTTCTAGTTTCACCAACCTCAGTAGAGAATTACACCTACAACAAAGGAGTGTTGAGGTATAAAACCATAATTTATGTAGGTAACAATAATGGTGTCAAGAAAACTGCTCTATCTTGTCTTTACTCCTCTGCCATTGGGGGCCATTCTGGGATTCAATGAAGCTACCGGAGGGCAAAAGCATACTTCTACTGGCCAAGATGAGAGATGAAATATTGGAATATGTAGCCTCATGTGATGTCTGCCAAAGAAATAAGGGAGCACACACTCACCCTGCAGGTCTGTTACAACCCCTTCCTACCCCGGAGCATGCTTGGAAACACATCGCCTTAGATTTCATTGAAGGGTTTCCAAAATCTGAGGGGAAGGATGTCATACTGGTAGTAGTAGACAGGTTGACTAAATACATTCATTTTATTGCTCTCAGTCACCCATACACAGCTACGACTGTTGCAAATGACTTCTTGAGCCATGTATTCAAGCTCCATGGATTACCAGCATCTATTACTTCTGACAGGGATAAGACATTCATCATCAATTTTTGGAAAGACTTGTTCAAATACATTGGCACCAGTTTGAACCTCAGTACAGCTTATTATCCTCAAACTGATGGCCTGACTGAGAGAGTGAATGCATGCTTGGAGAACAATTTGAGGTGCATGACTAGCCACTAACCAAAGGCTTGGTACAAGTGGTTACCTTTAGCTGAGTAGTGGTACAACTCAAACTATCACACTAGCCTACATATGACTCCTTTCAAGGATCTCTATGGGTACAACCCTCCTCATTTGGATTTTCCTATCTCAGTCACCTCCTCAGTAGCAGATGTTGAAGATTATATTAAGGAAAGGGATCAGATACTCAGCCTACTCAAGGAGTCACTACTTAAGTCTCAAGTGAGAATGCAGTTTTTCTCAGAGATGAAGAGGACTGATAGGAAGTTCAGAATAAATGAGATAGAGTGGTGGTACAACTCAAACTATCACACTTGCCTACATATGACCCCCTTCAAGTCTCTCTATGGGTACAACCCTCCTCATTTAGCTTTTCCTATCTTAGTCACCTCCTCAGTAGCAGATGTTAAAGATTACATTAAGGAAAGGTATCATATACTCAGCCTACTCAAGGAGTCACTACTTAAGTCTCAAGAGAGAATGAAGTACTTCTCAGAGATGAAGAGGACTGATAGGTAGTTCAGAATAAATGACATGGTTCATCTCAAGTTACAGACTTATAGGAAAACCACCATAGCTCTGAGGAAGAATTTCAAATTAACTATCTTCCAAGTACTATGGGCCATTTCAAGTCATTGAGAGAATTAGGTCTGTGGCTTATAAGGTACTAGATCTTAACCCGTGCCATAACGGCACGGGATGTTTTGTCTCTAATACGATATTGTTCACATTTTTCTTGCTTCATTTTATTCGTGAGTAATTATTTTGATATTCAAATAGGTTTTGGGAAACAAAATGGGTTACCTGATCTTTTTATTTTTTTACTTAAGCATGTTATTCCAATTTATTATCTGGACGGAGTAATAATGTTGTGCCAACATGAAAATAAATTAAAAAATACAGTAAATAAAATTTTTCCCTATTTATTGTTCCATCATACCATAATTTCAAACTTCAAAAAGAATATTTCATCTAAAAGTACATATACCTAAACTGCCAATCCAACTCCATGATTTTTATGAATACTTTTATTCCGAAATTATTGATAACTAAGGCTCTAAGGAGTGAAGCAAAAACCCATAATATTTTCCCTACTATAGATAAACACTATTTATTTATTTTTTGCAAAATGTGAGAGTTATAAAAATGAAGAACCCTTGGCTATTGGAAGGCTGAGATATACACATGTGAGTTGAAAAATAAACTTATAATAGTAAATCAAAACATGTGTAAGATTCTTTCTCAATCATATTGATAACATAATATTGAAGAAATTCGTGGATAAAAAGATTTCACACCAACTATGCTAAGTAGTGCATGAATGACGTTCTCACATCTATTGTTACTCAAGTAATTTGGAGTTTTAAAGAGCATAGTCATATTGATATTTGTATCTACATAAATTCAACTAACCTTCCGAAGAAAAATTATTAGTTTCAAGGTAGAGCCGACACCTCGCCTTCAATGTATACAACACACATTGGGTTTAATCGGCCTTGAGATTAAACAAATACCCCAATATTAGTCAAATAATGTCTACAAATACGGGATCGAAACAATGTGATAACGGGAAAAATGAGAGACTAACATCAGTTCTACAAAGAAAATACCCTATATGTATCAAAGTTTGTTAACCAAACATGTATTCAAATTAAAAAGTCATCAACTTAACACAAAAATATAAAAGAACCCAAGTTAAATCAATACTTGCATAAACAAAACTTATAAGAGAATTTTATAATTATTAAATACCTTTAAAATCACTATTAGAGATTTAATTGCATGCCCCATAACGGTAGGAGGAAATCACCGATTAATTTGTAGAAATTTCACTTTGGATATGTAGCAATTCAGAGAAGTTTACACCGGTGGTGATCGTTCCATCTAAGTGTTGTTCGATTGATTATTTTTTAGAAGGTTTCGGTTTTCATTGGACAAACCGATAGGGAGCGTTTCATTATATTCATTATCATTCGTAAATCCAAGACCAACTCGCCCTATGCTTACGGGATCTCAATACAACCTTAGATTTATCTATTGACGGAGAAACCTTGATACTAAATATGTAGTTTTTAGTGTTATTTATTATATAACGTGACATCCAAATGTTTTTTTCTTCTTCTTAATTTTCATGTATTTTAACCGAGTTTATATTAGCATTAAGACGATCAACCACATTTCTAATTTATAGTGTTATCCTTTTGTAGCAAACACATAATTAACATAGTCAATTACTACTCATCAAAACCGCCGCACCACAAACCACCGAGATATTACTTCTTTCTCCACCACCACCATTTTCCATCCCTCGTAGAATATTGGGCGCACTTATAACTTTTAATCCCACACGTCATGTATAAAGTTTAGATTTAACAAACTTAGGTCGTCAATCAATTTATTCAACTATATGTTTTTTGTTAATACTGAAAATCATGCGTACGAACGGTTACCAAAGATAGCAGTGGCACCAAAAACAACCATTTTGTCTTATATGATTTGGTATTATCCCAAAAGTATTTTTTATCCGCCTTTTTTGATCGTGTCAAAAACAACCAACTATACTTTTCACAATACAATGTTACCCATCATGTAAAAAATTTTATTATTTTTGATTCAAAAAGAAAAAACTAATACCACCGCCATTAAAACCATCCAGCGCCACTATTTCTTCCACCAAAACTAATGTTACCGCCTCCACCACTTTGTAACACATTCCACCACTTACTTCTTCCTCTACTACCACCACCACCACTAATATCTATTGAAATAATTTTTGTCAAAATTATTACGTATTTATGGAGATATGTATTAATATTAATTAAGGGATATTTATGATGTAAAATTAATAAATCATTTATCATGAGAAATTAATGTTTCCTAAATTAATAAAACACTTATACTAATTAATATTTAAGTTGAACAAACCATAACCATAGATTTATCTTCTCTCTAGACAAATCACTTATACTAATTAATAAAATACTTATACTAATTAATATTTAAGTTGAACAAACAACCACTATTGATTTATCTTTTTTATCAATTCCAACCAAGGTGGAACAATGGTTAGAGGCCACTCTTATGACACAATAGGTCATGAGTTCGAACCTCCATGTTATAATTTTTAAAATTTAATATCTTGACTTGAGTATTCATTTTTAATTCATAATATTGGAATGAACACCACGTGTGCGACTTGTAGGGTGTGGCACGGAGGATCACAGCCTTTGATTTATCTTTGCCAAGGATAAATCCTGACCACCACTCATATAGGCAAAGTTAGCCTTGGCGCACGTGCGGGTTATGGGTGTGCTCTGCACAACCACGACCGTAGATTTATCTTTGCCCAGAATAAATCCTGGCCACCACTCAGAAACAAACTGTGCTTTATATTGTAGAATGGTATCATCCCAAAAGTATTTTTTATCCGCCTTTTTTGATCGTGTCAAAAACAACCAACTATACTTTTCACAATACAATGTTACCCATCATGTAAATTTTTTTATTATTTTTGATTCAAAAAGAAAAAACTAATACCACCGCCATTAAAACCATCCAGCGCCACTATTTCTTCCACCAAAACTAATGTTACCGCCTCCACCACTTACTTCTTCCTCTACTACCACCACCACCACTAATATCTATTGAAATAATTTTTGTCAAAATTATTACTTATTTATGGAGATATGTATTAATATTAATTAAGGGATATTTATGATGTAAAATTAATAAATCATTTATCATGAGAAATTAATGTTTCCTAAATTAATAAAACACTTATACTAATTAATATTTAAGTTGAACAAACCATAACCATAGATTTATCTTTCTCTAGACAAATCACTTATACTAATTAATAAAATACTTATACTAATTAATATTTAAGTTGAACAAACAACCACTATTGATTTATCTTTGTAGACAATTACCTGCACACTCTAAGATACATCCAGTTTTCCATGTATCTCATCTCAAGAAGAAGTTAGGGTCCTCTGTCACAGCTATCCCCTCATCTTCCACAGTTGGACCAACAAGGAAAAATCACGGTCAAGCCAGTAGCTTTACTGGGAGAAAGAATCATCTTACACAATATCATCACCATTCCTCAGCTTGAAGTCCAATGGTCCAACACTACTACTGAAGATAAAACCTGGGAAGATGTCAGTAACAACAGGGAACATTTTCCAGCTTTTTATCCTTGAGGACAAGGAACTCTTTTACGGGAAGACATGTCATATCCCAGGCTAGCCCTGAGAAAAGTAGCGGTGCTCTTATCTATCCTGTTTTAGTTTACTTAATTATCAGTAACTTAATTAGCAAGTTAATTAGTAATAAGTAGCTTTAATTAATATTTTAGATAGGATTAGAGATGAACGAATAAGGTGAGCTCTGAGATTAGTTATTCAATTAGGGTTTGTAAGAATGACTATATAAGTGAAAGTGTACTCTCTTGTTGGTTATCAATGAAAAAACATAAGTTTATAGGATGTCTTCTTGAGTGCAAGAAACAAATTATCTAGGGTTCCTTCTATCATCTACTGTTATCACTACAAATAACTCGTGCCGCAACGGGTGATAAATGTCGGATAACATTTATTTTTTTATTTGTGGATGGAAAATAATCGTGCCGTAACCCGTGATTAAGATCATAATTAAAGCTAAAAGTCTCAATTGTCATTTTTAATTGTTTTTAACTTTTTTTTTATGACCTTAATTATGACAGGACCCAATTAATTGTTATTTATAATGAAAATAGGTTACTCTCACACCCGTCATATGTATTTTGCTAGGATGAGACTGGGATGGTCGGATGCAATGTTTGTCTCTCAAAATATTATCCGACCGTCCAAGTCTCAAAAACCCTTCTATTTTTTATTATAGATTATAGATATATACAAATACAATATAACCAACAAATAACATGTACATTATTGTTATAGGGCTTAGATAGATGTATGTAAGAAATTTAAAAGCCAAAAATGTGATATGGAATGATAATTTGGTGATGACATGACAAAATACCATATCAGCCATATAATTCGGTAATTCATAAATACGGATATAGTTCGTTTTAAGATGGAAATTCGTGAACTAAGTCGGGGATCCAAATGTACCCATGATATGAATGGATTCGCAAATTATACCGGTAAAATTCGCGAACTTACTAAGGAAATAAGTAATATATTGCCTCCCTTGAGAAGCACTTTTGGACTTGTAAATAAATTCCCTTATATTTTTATTTTTCACATTGTCTCATACTACTGAAATCATTTTTTTGAATATAAAATTAATTGTAATTTAGTATATTTGAATTTTTGAGCTCTACATATGTACAAGAAATGAGTGTACTAATGAAATGAGCGTTTTCTGGAATATTGAACCTCATAATATACCACTCCTACTTTTAATGGTTATTTCGATGGCTCATTTCCAAAGTAGTTTTATATGTCCTCGTATTCACTCATTTTCAACAGGAATGTAGAGCTTTCAAAGATAAGTAAATCTCCAAAATATTATCTTCAAATACGTAACCATTCGGTTTTTATTTAGATAAATGATGTCAAAGTATGAGACTGTGTGAAAATAAAAGCGTTTGTGGATCCTCCCTCATCCTATAAACTCAGCTTTGTAACTGAGTTCAATACTTTATAACTTTCAAAGGTGAAAAACTAACTTTATGAGATTATAGACAATTTCGTACCAAACAGATAAATGCACTTGTCATTCATTTCTCCTTATTCTTATTTTATTTTGTGGAATCAAATCTAAGTGATGTTAACAATTCAAAGTCGACTATTAGGAGGAAAATAATGGATATGCAGCGAAAATATTTTTTGGCCTAATTTCAGTCAATATAGTACCACAAACATAAGTAAATATACCGACATTCTAAATAACCTAATATTCTTAATTCTTACCTCCCAATAATTGTCATACTACTGTTTAGCTTCTTCGTCTTTTAAAATCTTAACCCTTCCCAAAAGTAATTTTGTTCTTTTTTCAGTTCAATTGTGATTGTTTATGTGTATTGCTCAATTATATTAAGTGGGCCGCGTCGGTATACCAAAATTCATATTAGCTTTATCAGTTTATTTTACAAGATTCACCACTCTAATTAGTTTTTCCTTTTTTGTTTTGATTTTAGGAGAAGAAGAAAATGAGGTTGCATTTCTTTGTAATTTTCATGAAGGTTTTAGGTTTTCTCATTAAATTTATAGGCCGTGGGTTATAACCCCAAAGGTGTCGCTATCCATCTACAACAAACCCATCAAAACAAAAATAACACAAAAACCCCATTTGACCTTAACTGTCTAAATTACCCATCAATATATTCCAACCCAGGAAAATAAACTGCACCTCGTTTGCATCTACTTTCTTCTGTAACGACCAATTCTAAATCTTCTCTTCTCTTCCCTCATAAACAAAAAACCTAGATCTGAAACCAATTTTGATTCCTTCTTCTTCTTACTCCACAAAACAGTTTTGTGAACTCAATAACAAGAAATCCAACCTTAATTGAAAGAAAATTAGGTTTAAGTTTCTTTTTGATTTTGACGTAAATCAAAAAATGGTGAAGAAGCAAGAGAAAAAGAAAGATGAAAAGATGAAGAAAAATCTTAAGAAAATGGTCAAACAATCTCCAAAAGGTAAATCGAAACCTAATTTTGTTTCATTATTCTTCATTTTTCTTCTGTGATGGTTGAAAATCAACATGCATGTGTAACCAGTGATTTTTGGTTTCACATATTTTAGTTTCGTCACTGATTTTTCATAAAATAGAATTCATCAGTGATTTCATAATTAGGTTTCTGTTAGTTTTTCATAATTAGGTTTCATTCCCTTCAATACTATTAATTTTGTAATCGATTTTCAGTTAGTTTCATAATTGATTTTCATCAATGGTTTCTTTGATAAAACCAAAATTGGTTTTCATCATTTTCATCTATGATTCACTTTATTGTGTTGGTGATTTTAATCATTGGTTTCTTCGATGAAACCAAAATTGGTGTCATCATTTTCATCTGTAATTCACTTTACTGTGTTGGTGATTTTCATCATTGGTTTCTTCGATGAAACCAAAATTGGTTTCATCATTTGCATCTATGATTTGCTTTACTCCGTTAGTGATTTCATCAATGGTTTCTTAGATGAAACCAAATTTGGTTTCATCATTTTTGTTTTATTATTCGCTTATAGTTTACTTTTGGTTTCACAACAGGGAAAAAAAATAGAAACAGAGCTGTATAGGTGTTGTTGCATTATTTGTGCGCGCTAGCATCTGAGATAAAATCTTTGATACACAACAAAAAACTGCAAGTGAAGGCTCTGGTATCATGTCCATTTTGGCGTTTCTTCAAGTCGTTTTATGATGGTGTATCTAATTAAGAGTCGTAAGCTGGAAGCTACTGCGGATGAAACCAAGGCTGATGACTTCATCAAGTTATTCTTTTTCTACCTTTTGGTTTCGGTATTCGTCCCCAACAAAGGTGGGCAAACTCTGGCTGCAAAGTACTTGTACTTGGTATTTAAGATGAATAAGGTGTGTTGGCCGGACGTCTTTCATGAGTATCTAATTGAGTGGATAATAACATTCAAAGACGTTGAAAATGTAGTGGGTTGCATCATTTACCTGCTGGTAAGTTAAGGTTTTGTTTCTTTTGATTCATAAGTTGTTTGTTTTTAACGAGTTTGATTCTTAATTTGAATATTGTTTCTCCTTATTTTTTCAGTATTGGTTGGCAGAGATGTCTTACATCGCTGAATAAAAGGATGGGCTCGAAATGTATCCAACCTTGGTGGAATATGCTACCAAATATTGGATAAATTCAAGGAGCTTAGAGAACACCCAGGAATTTACTCGAAGGGAAAGAAGATATACTATTCTGATGAAACCAAATTTGATTACATCAAAAATTCTAGCTGAAACCAATTTTGGTTACAACAAAAATGATAAAGTTCTTAGATTTTATTTAAGCTCAACCTTAAGAACGTTATTTTTGTTTGCATCAGCCACCTTTAAAGATCATATTATTAATACAACTTAGTTAACTTCAATAGACTAACAGATAGTCATTTTTTTGAATCATTGTTGGCTTACCTTTTTTGTAAGAATATAGGTAGTAAAAGTGATAATCGGGGGGCAGCGACTGCGTTGAACTATAGCTAATTTTAATATTTGATCACTTTTTTGTAGTATGTGTACTTATCAACATCTTCTTTAATCCGAACTGTAGTAGTTTTTTGAAAGTCTTCTTGGGAACTCATCAACATAGAAATGTGGTAGTTTCCTGAACGACTGTCATGTGTGCTTGTACTCTGTGTTGACTGTTGTGATATATGCACTCATGTTTTAAGTGATATCTTAAACTCTTGATGGATTTTTTGCATTCATTCTCTTATACTCTTTGTTGTATGCATATCTTTGTTTTACTGCTTGAACTTCATCTCAGTTTGTATCCATCTATATTGCTTTACTATTTTGATGAAACCAATTATGGTTACAAAAAAAATTCTAGCTGAAACCAATTTTGGTTACAACAAAAATTCTAGCTGAAACCATTTTTTTCTTGGGCGTTGCAGATGAATGTCGGTCACCGCAAGGGTTAATTCATGATTCAATATGATAAAAAAGAAATGCACTTGGTCGAGCGCATAGAGAAAAAATATATTATTGTTGAAGAAGTGTCGGTTGGTGATGTTGAAAATGTTGATCCTGGCAGTGTAGTGCCTAGACAAAATGAAGACAATGTTGTTGTTGGCAGTGAAGTGCCTGGACAAAATGAAGACAGTGTTGGTGTTATCGGTGAAGTGAACTCTTATAAAGCCAAATTCCAATGGGCGCGAAATCAGATTGAAAAGCTTAGGACCACTGGTAAAAATGTTCTTTCTGAATAAAAAGAATCATTGCTGGAAATAATACTCGCATGTGGTGCCAAATTTATTTATTTTTTACAATTTTTCTTGCAGATTCGGTTTTACTTGAAGTTTAAGCTACTTGTAAAATGGTTATCGACTGGTTATAATGGTGACAAATTATAGTTTATATAAAAAAGATTTCAGTTGTAGTCCCCTAAAGCTTATGTCTACAGAAATATGATGTCTAATTTTTCCGTAACAGCAGGTCTTCAGAATTCAAATAAGTAATTTTACCTTCGCAAACAATATCTTTTATGTTGTCAAAGATGCAAAAGAAAAATGACAGTAAAACAGTGATGAAACCAAAAAAGGTTCCAACAAAATATGATGAAACCAAAAATGGTTCCAAAGAAATATGATGAAACCTACTTTGGTTGCACCAAATTATAAAGGCCTGCAAAATCTGACAAACTTGATCAAATCTACTTATTCTCTGAAAAGATATAAAATGAAAACACTTGCAACAAATTAGCATTGGTTTACTTGTAAAAAAGATGAAAAATAACGGTAAAAAAAAATCTAATGAAATCAAGTTACTGATTAGTTCTTCGATACATGTGGTTTGTTAACAAACTTGATCAAAACTACTTATTCTGACAACAAGATATAAAATGAAAACACCTGCAATAAATTAACATTGGTTTACTTGTAAAAAAGATGAGAAATAACAATAAAAAAAAAAATCTAATGAAATTAAGTTACTAATTAGTTTCTTCGATACATGTGGTTTGTTAACAAATCCACCACCAAAGGTATGCTGATTATTTAATTCCTTGAAAGTAAAAGGACTTCCTTCAAAACCATCAATAGACACGGCATATAAATGACATTTACATTTCTCCTCATCTTTCTTAGCACAACATGCACCGATCCTCAACTTTTTATTCCTTGCTATTTTGAATAAGTAATATGATGCCGCGTGGTATTTCATTATATCACAACGAACTTGTTGAACACCTCCCGGAAATAACTGTTCAACACCCTTAAAAAGGCCTAACCAATGCGCGATTCCTTCACTTTATTTGCAACATCATAATCAACCCGTGTCATCTCAAATGATATAATTTCAAAACTTCGTGGCTGATCAATATCTATAATCCTTGAACTTCCTGAACTAGAACACCGGTATTGTTTTGAAATTGTTGTAGAAAGTGGTAAGAAAAGTATCGTTCATTCAGACTTGTGAAGATTCGTTTTAGATTCAAACTCAATAGAAAAATTACGAAGTTGTTATCAAGATTATAAAAAGCACCGAGACTCAGGATTCCACCATTGACCAATTAAGTGATTCAATCTAATTAATATTCATGCAATTCTTTGCGTTTGAAGTGATTCTAATTTATTGCCTCTAGTAGATTTTCGAAGTAACAATTGTATACATCAAGCATGAAACATCAAAAGTCTTAAACTAAGCATGCTCCATCAAAACGAATCACAATTATTCAATAAAAATCAATTTTCCAATATTAGTTCCATGCAAATAATCATATAAGAAATTGCAAAAAATAGTTAAAATAGAAATATACCACTTTTCATGGAACAATGGCTTCCTCCGTCTCCTCGGCTAAGGGGTTTAGCTCCTCATATTATTCACGTGCTCAAAATAAGTGTTCATAGCTCAAAAGTGTGAAAAATAAGAGAAAACTAATAAAGCAGCGAGTTAAGTAATGAGATATAATTGTTCTGAGTAACTCACTATTCTGAAGAAATTGTTGCAGAACTGTTGCACACTCGAACTATTTGTTGGAAAAATCGTTACAAAGCTATTGAATTTGAAAGTAAAGGTCATGGTTTCTGCGACTGCTCTAAGGTGGTGTTCTCTGTTCTTATTCTTCCTCGTCT
Source organism: Papaver armeniacum (assembly GCA_023531295.1). NCBI lineage: Eukaryota > Viridiplantae > Streptophyta > Magnoliopsida > Ranunculales > Papaveraceae > Papaver > Papaver armeniacum. The sequence goes on from JAJJWW010009983.1 coordinate 346,435, forward strand.
CTGCAAATTATGAATTCGTCTCTGCAACTCCTCTGCACCTCTCTGCTAGTACCCCAAGGTCTCGACTCCCTCTTATGGCTTCTACCAACTCCTTATATACACAACATGCCCTCAATCCTCGATATAAATCCGAGAATAACTCGGTTTTCTTTCTCCAAAAGATACGGAGTTTCCTTCCCTCTGTGGCCTCCCTTACGCGTATTCCCTAGGTTTCCTAAACTTCCCAAACTCTTTCTAGAAATAAGACAGGATATAATAGGGAAGATAATGTCATAACTTCCAACAAAAACTCCAAATTTCCCGTGACTTTCTCACCACCCCTGTTTACTTCCATACTCGGTTTTCTTCCTTGTTATTCGTAGATAAGATCATTACCGAGCCTGCTTAACCTTATCAGGCCTATCCCAGTCCAATCCAGCGAACAAATCCGAGCAAACACTCCTCAAAATCAATCCAAAACCCGGTAATCTTCTCCTCCCCTGTTTAACTTCATTTCGATGATCCAGCCCAATTTCGTTGAGTCAAATACCCATGCTCACTCTGTTCATACCATAAAAGTCCATCCCAATCAAATGTAGTGATTGAATCTATCAAAATCACGTCCAAAATCCAATCCTGAAGTTAGTAGGTGAGTGATAAGCACGCAAGTGCACTATTTTATACCCATATTTATATTAGCTAGGTCTCAATTTTATCACTAATAATCTTGTTTGTAGGTGTTTTTGTCAAATAAGCTCTTATGGAGAAAGTTGCTCGAAAAAAGTACTTAAGGCACCCCGAAGGAGTGTTAAAGGCGTCCCAGAAATGTTTTGGAAACACCCCAGAAAAAGTGTTAAAGGCACTATAATTTTGGATAAGGGCACCCCAGTCATCCAGTTGTTAAAGGAGCCCTTGTCTTGGATCAGGGCACTTCATCTTCAACAATTCAAATCTCAGTTTTGGCGGGAAAATGGCAGCAGAATTAGGGTTTAGATTCCGGAGGTGTTTGAGTGAGACTAAATGGCTGAAATTGAATGGGTTTGTTGTTAGAGACTAAACAGGGATGGTAATGTCCTCTGATTCAGTTAACTTGGGCTAGATAATCACCCATTGATGAAAACAGAAAGAACAGTTTTGGCGGGAAAAATGTTTTCTCTTTTCTGCATACTTCTGGATTTGATTTGCGGAGTGTTTCAGGGAGATTAGTTCGTGGAATTTGATTGGGTTGATCCTGTTCTACCTAAACAGGGAGGGTATGGTTGGTAGAATCGAATAAAAAGGAAGAAAATCTTTGATTCTCGATAAATCAGAGAAGAGTAATATTACGGGTTTTATGGTGGATTAGTTTGGGAAGTTACGTGAAAATAAGGGAAGCATATCTTCTCTGAGATTTCGTCCTATCCCTGGAAGAGTTTGAAAATATGTCAACAGCTCATATACATGTACAAAGAAGAAAAACAAGGAAAAGAATATATTCTCGGTTTATTTCTGAGATATTTTTGGGAAGATCTGTTGTGGTTGTCATGTGTCTGCACGACTCTATCTGTCTATGGAAGATGAAATCAACAATATTGGAGCGTGTTGACAACAACAGACTCGTGAAAAAGAGAAAAAGGGAAAGAAAATTCTTGTATCCTGCATGGAGAATAATATCGAGTTATGGTTTGACAGAGAGAAGATTTGGAGCAGTTATGAGGAGATATTTTGTAGCTGTCGAGTATAAAAAGATTTCCGGTGATCATAGAAGGGATAGAGAGTTTGGGGGAGGTTTGGAGACGTGAGAATCAAGTTGCAGAAATTTCTGCTTCTGCTGCTGTTCCAAGATCACCAAGAACATAAGGCTGAGAAAGCCTGTCGTTAATAAACCGTGGTTTATTCCCGGTTTTGCAACAGGCTTTCCAGCGACAGTTGAACAGTGTTTACAACACTTCCCTTTTGTCGTACATTGTAACAGTGAGTTTGTGACGTTTATGTACGTTGCAAATTTCTGGTTTTATTTGATTTCTCTCCATTTGATCATTTGTAAGCACATTTGAGTAATAAAAATCCATTTTGAGCGTGTCTACAATATGAGGAGTTAAACCCCTACACTGGGTCAATGGAGGAAGCTGATTTTCGCACATGGGTGAATTTATTCTATTTTCTATTTGACTTTTGCACTAATTTATAATAGAATTATGATTTGATAAAATTAGTTGTGATTCAATTAGATAGGTTATGCTTTGAATTAAGATAATCTATGCTTAGGGGATACAATTAATGTTTTGAAGATCTACTTTGGCAAAACAAGAGTTGATGTTTTATTTATTCACTGAGCGATAATTGTTGAGAATGAATAATGAACCTCGTGTTGTGAATTCGGTGGAATCTAAGACCCAGTGACTCTCTTTTATTTATTATTTTATTTAAACCTTTTAATTTAATCTTAACAACATCCGAGAGAACGAATCTTATATTACTACTACGAAAACTAAGAAAAACCTTAAATTATTTTGGCGCCGTTGCGACGCGGATTTGTTTTTAGATTAATTTTTAGGTTTATTATTTTTTTTATTTTGTACAGTATTTTCTTTTTCCTTTTTATGCGTTTCTTTTTGTATTTATTTTCAGGGAATTTTTGAGGATGATGACTTCTTCTGAGGAGACGTCACCTACGATGACGCTGGCGGAATATATGCGTAGGAAGTCAAATTATCAGGAAACCTCATCTGAGATGACGCTTGTTGAATATATGCATAGGCAATGGTATGGAGTTTCTGCTCCACATGAGGTAAGTGAAGAATCACATGAAACTATTTATGAGAAGTATTACAAACACACACCGCCTAGTTTGGAACAAAGATTGAGAGTTCTTGAATGTGAAAGATTATTTGCTGATGATGATGAATCTAGTAGTGACTCTCTGTCCCAAACAGAACATATAGATGACCCTGTGGATGATTGTGTGGATGATTCGCCTAATTCCATAGATGAATCTACCTCACAAGATCATTCACCCGACTTAGAGGTTGTTTCTAGACCACTAGACTTCCAAAAGTTGCCTAATTTAGGGTTAGAATTGTGTGCTTCTAAAGTATTGTTGGATTACTTTGCATCTAAGTACCCAGAGGATTTGCCTATTTCTAATACCATGCATGAGCCAGTTGAAATTTTCCCAGAATCCCTATACTTCGTTCTTTACGCACTTCCATGTGCAGTAAAAACTTGGTTTAGGGGTAAATTTTGTTTTCTGACGGTTTCAGTGTCCCCATTTTTTCATAAACTAATTGTGAAGCTGTCATTTGTATATATTGTATTTTGGGTCGATCCCCAAGTTTTCAGGTTATTAGTGTATGGGGATCCGTTTTTGTACAGTCCAGTAGGTATAATTATTTATTTATGTTTGTTTACTTTTGTTTATTTTATTTTGAATTTCCCATCTTAAGTTTTGCGTTGGATGACTCAACTACATTGAGGACAATGTAATGTTTAAGTGTGGGGGAGTGGTTAACTTTTTACTTTACTATTTTCAGGAACCAACTGTTGAGCGGGTTAAAAAAAAAAAAAAAAAATGATCAGCTGTGTAGCGGGTCTATAAAAAATAAATATTATGATTGTTAGGGTTATGACCAGCTGTGTAGCGGGTCTATTCTTTTGCTTTCTTATCACTTTATGACTAGCTGTGGAGCGGGTCTAAAAAAAAAAACAAAAAAAAAAAAAAGAAAGAAAAGAAGTCTATTCTTTTCTTTTCATTTTCTTATGACCAGCTGTTGAGCGGGTCTATTCTTTTGTTTTCTTTTCATGACCAGCTGTGGAGCGGGTCTCTAAAAAAAAAAAAAAAAAAATTGTGTGTCTTGTGTATCTGGCAATTGTCATGACCAGCTGTGTAGCGGGTCTAAGTCTCTTTTTATATGACCAGCTGTGTAGCGGGTCAATTTTCTTGTTTTGCTCGGGACTAGCAAAATATAAGTGTGGGGGTGTTGATAAGCACGCAAGTGCACTATTTTATACCCATATTTATATTAGCTAGGTCTCAATTTTATCACTAATAATCTTGTTTGTAGGTGTTTTTGTCAAATAAGCTCTTATGGAGAAAGTTGCTCGAAAAAAGTACTTAAGGCACCCCGAAGGAGTGTTAAAGGCGTCCCAGAAATGTTTTGGAAACACCCCAGAAAAAGTGTTAAAGGCACTATAATTTTGGATAAGGGCACCCTGATCATCCAGGTTGTTAAAGGAGCCCTTGTCTTGGATCAGGGCACTTCATCTTCAACAATTCAAATCTCAATTTTGGCGGGAAAATGGCAGCAGAATTAGGGTTTAGATTCTGGAGGTGTTTGACTGAGACTAAATGGCTGAAATTGAATGGGTTTGTTGCTAGAGACTAAACAGGGATGGTAATGTCCTCTGATTCAGTTAACTTGGGCTGGATAATCACCCATTGATGAAAACAGAAAGAACAGTTTTGGCGGGAAAAATGTTTTCTCTTTTCGCGTATTACGGATTTGATTTGCGGAGTGTTTGGGGAGATTAGTTCGTGGAATTTGATTGGGTTGACCCTGTTCTACCTAAACAGGGAGGGTATGGTTGGTAGAATCGAATAAAAAGGAAGAAAATCTTTGATTCTCGATAAATCAGAGAAGAGTAATATTACGGGTTTTATGGTGGATTAGTTTGGGAAGTTACGTGAAAATAAGGGAAGCATATCTTCTCTGAGATTTCGTCCTATCCCCGGGAAGAGTTTGAAAATATGTCAACATCTCATATACATGTACAAAGAAGAAAAACAAGGAAAAGAATATATTCTCGGTTTATTTCGAGATATTTTTGGGAAGATCTCGTTGTGGTTGTCATGTGTCCGCACGACTCTATCTGTCTATGGAAGATGAAATCAACAATATTGGAGCGTGTTGTGAAAGAAGAATGACTCGTGAAAAAGAGAAAAAGGGAAAGAAAATTCTTGTATCCTGCATGGAGAATAATATCGAGTTATGGTTTGACAGAGAGAAGATTTGGAGCAGTTATGAGGAGATATTTTGTAGCTGTCGAGTATAAAAAGATTTCCGGTGATCATAGAAGGGATAGAGAGTTTGGGGGGAGGTACCAGAGACGTGAGAATCAAGTTGCAGAAATTTCTGCTTCTGCTGCTGTTCCAAGATCACCAAGAACATAAGGCTGAGAAAGCCTGTCGTTAATAAACCGTGGTTTATTCCCGGTTTTGCAACAGGCTTCCAGCGACAGTTGAACAGTGTTTACAACACTTCCCTTTTGTCGTACATTGTAACAGTGAGTTTGTGACGTTTATGTGCGTTGCAAATTTCTGGTTTTATTTGATTTCTCTCCATTTGATCATTTGTAAGCACATTTGAGTAATAAAAATCCATTTTGAGCGTGTCTACAATATGAGGAGTTAAACCCCTACACTGGGTCAATGGAGGAAGCTGATTTTCGCACATGGGTGAATTTATTCTATTTTCTATTTGACTTTTGCACTAATTTATAATAGAATTATGATTTGATAAAATTAGTTGTGATTCAATTAGATAGGTTATGCTTTGAATTAAGATAATCTATGCTTAGGGGATACAATTAATGTTTTGAAGATCTACTTTGGCAAAACAAGAGTTGATGTTTTATTTATTCCATTGAGCGATAATTGTTGAGAATGAATAATGAACCTCGTGTTGTGAATTCGGTGGAATCTAAGACCCAGTGACTCTCTTTTATTTATTATTTTATTTAAACCTTTTAATTTAATCTTAACAACATCCGAGAGAACGAATCTTATATTACTACTACGAAAACTAAGAAAAACCTTAAATTATTTTGGCGCCGTTGCGACGCGGATTTGTTTTTAGATTAATTTTTAGGTTTATTATTTTTTTTATTTTGTACAGTATTTTCTTTTTTCCTTTTTATGCGTTTCTTTTTGTATTTATTTTCAGGGAATTTTTGAGGATGATGACTTCTTCTGAGGAGACGTCACCTACGATGACACTGGCGGAATATATGCGTAGGAAGTCAAATTATCGGAAACCTCATGCGAGATGACGCTTCTTTGAATATATGCATAGGCAATGGTATGGAGTTTCTGCTCCACATGAGGTAAGTGAAGAATCACATGAAACTATTTATGAGAAGTATTACAAACACACACCGCCTAGTTTGGAACAAAGATTGAGAGTTCTTGAATGTGAAAGATTATTTGCTGATGATGAATCTAGTAGTGACTCTCTGTCCCAAACAGAACATATAGTTGACCCTGTGGATGATTGTGTGGATGATTCGCCTAATTCCATAGATGAATCTACCTCACAAGATCATTCACCCGACTTAGAGGTTGTTTCTAGACCACTAGACTTCCAAAAGTTGCCTAATTTAGGGTTAGAATTGTGTGCTTCTAAAGTATTGTTGGATTACTTTGCATCTAAGTACCCAGAGGATTTGCCTATTTCTAATACCATGCATGAGCCAGTTGAAATTTTCCCAGAATCCCCATACTTCGTTCTTTACGCACTTCCATGTGCAGTAAAAACTTGGTTTAGGGGTAAATTTTGTTTTCTGACAGTTTCGGTGTCCCCATTTTTTCATAAACTAATTGTGAAGCTGTCATTTGTATATATTGTATTTTGGGTCGATCCCCAAGTTTTCAGGTTATTAGTGTATGGGGATCCGTTTTTGTACAGTCCAGTAGGTATAATTATTTATTTATGTTTGTTTACTTTTGTTTATTTTATTTTGAATTTCCCATCTTAAGTTTTGCGTTGGATGACTCAACTACATTGAGGACAATGTAATGTTTAAGTGTGGGGGAGTGGTTAACTTTTTACTTTACTATTTTCAGGAACCAACTGTTGAGCGGGTTAAAAAAAAAAAAAAAAAAAAAAATGATCAGCTGTGTAGCGGGTCTATAAAAAATAAATATTATGATTGTTAGGGTTATGACCAGCTGTGTAGCGGGTCTATTCTTTTGCTTTCTTATCACTTTATGACCAGCTGTGGAGCGGGTCTAAAAAAAAAAAAAAAAAAAAAAAAAAAAAAAAAAGTCTATTCTTTTCTTTTCATTTTCTTATGACCAGCTGTTGAGCGGGTCTATTCTTTTGTTTTCTTTTCATGACCAGCTGTGGAGCGGGTCTCTAAAAAAAAAAAAAAAATGTGTGTCTTGTGTATCTGGCAATTGTCATGACCAGCTGTGTAGCGGGTCTAAGTCTCTTTTTATATGACCAGCTGTGTAGCGGGTCAATTTTCTTGTTTTGCTCGGGACTAGCAAAATATAAGTGTGGGGGTGTTGATAAGCACGCAAGTGCACTATTTTATACCCATATTTATATTAGCTAGGTCTCAATTTTATCACTAATAATCTTGTTTGTAGGTGTTTTTGTCAAATAAGCTCTTATGGAGAAAGTTGCTCGAAAAAAGTACTTAAGGCACCCCGAAGGAGTGTTAAAGGCGTCCCAGAAATGTTTTGGAAACACCCCAGAAAAAGTGTTAAAGGCAATATAATTTTGGATAAGGGCACCCCAGTCATCCAGTTGTTAAAGGAGCCCTTGTCTTGGATCAGGGCACTTCATCTTCAACAATTCAAATCTCAGTTTTGGCGGGAAAATGACAGCAGAATTAGGGTTTAGATTCTGGAGGTGTTTGACTGAGACTAAATGGCTGAAATTGAATGGGTTTGTTGCTAGAGACTAAACAGGGATGGTAATGTCCTATGATTCAGTTAACTTGGGCTGGATAATCACCCATTGATGAAAACAGAAAGAACAGTTTTGGCGGGAAAAATGTTTTCTCTTTTCTGCGTACTTCTGGATTTGATTTGCGGAGTGTTTCAGGGAGATTAGTTCGTGGAATTTGATTGGGTTGACCCTGTTCTACCTAAACAGGGAGGGTATGGTTGGTAGAATCGAATAAAAAGGAAGAAAATCTTTGATTCTCGATAAATCAGAGAAGAGTAATATTACGGGTTTTATGGTGGATTAGTTTGGGAAGTTACGTGAAAATAAGGGAAGCATATCTTCTACGAGATTTCGTCCTATCCTGGGGAAGAGTTTGAAAATATGTCAACAGCTCATATACATGTACAAAGAAGAAAAACAAGGAAAAGAATATATTCTCGGTTTATTTCTGAGATATTTTTGGGAAGATCTGTTGTGGTTGTCATGTGTCTGCACGACTCTATCTGTCTATGGAAGATGAAATCAACAATATTGGAGCGTGTTGTGACAAAGAAGACTCGTGAAAAAGAGAAAAAGGGAAAGAAAATTCTTGTATCCCGCATGGAGAATAATATCGAGTTATGGTTTGTGAGAGAGAGAAGATTTGGAGCGATTATGAGGAGATATTTTGTAGTCTGTCGAGTATAAAAAGATTTAGGTGATCATAGAAGGGATAGAGAGTTTGGGGGAGGTACCGAGACGTGAGAATCAAGTTGCGAAATTTCGCCTCTTCTTGTTCCAAGATCACCAAGAACATAAGGTGAAAGCTGTCGTTAATAAACCGTGGTTTATTCCAGGTTTTGCAACGAGCTTTCAATGACATGGGTTGAACAGTGTTTACAACACTTCCCTTTTGTCGTACATTGTAACAGTGAGTTTGTGACGTTTATGTGCGTTGCAAATTTCTGGTTTTATTTGATTTCTCTCCATTTGATCATTTGTAAGCACATTTGAGTAATAAAAATCCATTTTGAGCGTGTCTACAATATGAGGAGTTAAACCCCTACACTGGGTCAATAGAGGAAGCTGATTTTCGCACATGGGTGAATTTATTCTATTTTCTATTTGACTTTTGCACTAATTTATAATAGAATTATGATTTGATAAAATTAGTTGTGATTCAATTAGATAGGTTATGCTTTGAATTAAGATAATCTATGCTTAGGGGATACAATTAATGTTTTGAAGATATACTTTGGCAAAACAAGAGTTGATGTTTTATTTATTCACTGAGCGATAATTGTTGAGAATGAATAATGAACCTCGTGTTGTGAATTCGGTGGAATCTAAGACCCAGTGACTCTCTTTTATTTATTATTTTATTTAAACCTTTTAATTTAATCTTAACAACATCCGAGAGAACGAATCTTATATTACTACTACGAAAACTAAGAAAAACCTTAAATTATTTTGCGTAGTTGCACGCTGGATTTGTTTTTAGATTAATTTTTAGGTTTATTATTTTTTTTATTTTGTAAAGTATTTTCTTTTTCCTTTTTATGCGTTTCTTTTTGTATTTATTTTCAGGGAATTTTGAGGATGATGACTTCTTCTGAGGAGACGTCACCTACGATGACGCTGGCGGAATATATGCGTAGGAAGTCAAATTATCAGGAAACCTCATCTGAGATGACGCTTGCTGAATATATGCATAGGCAATGGTATGGAGTTTCTGCTCCACATGAGGTAAGTGAAGAATCACATGAAACTATTTATGAGAAGTATTACAAACACACACCGCCTAGTTTGGAACAAAGATTGAGAGTTCTTGAATGTGAAAGATTATTTGCTGATGATGATGAATCTAGTAGTGACTCTCTGTCCCAAACAGAACATATAGATGACCCTGTGGATGATTGTGTGGATGATTCTCCTAATTCCATAGATGAATCTACCTCACAAGATCATTCACCCGACTTAGAGGTTGTTTCTAGACCACTAGACTTCCAAAAGTTGCCTAATTTAGGGTTAGAATTGTGTGCTTCTAAAGTATTGTTGGATTACTTTGCATCTAAGTACCCAGAGGATTTGCCTATTTCTAATACCATGCATGAGCCAGTTGAAATTTTCCCAGAATCCCCATACTTCGTTCTTTACGCACTTCCATGTGCAGTAAAAACTTGGTTTAGGGGTAAATTTTGTTTTCTGACGGTTTCAGTGTCCCCATTTTTTCATAAAATAATTGTGAAGCTGTCATTTGTATATATTGTATTTTGGGTCGATCCCCAAGTTTTCAGGTTATTAGTGTATGGGGATCCGTTTTTGTACAGTCCAGTAGGTATAATTATTTATTTATGTTAGTTTACTTTTGTTTATTTTATTTTGAATTTCCCATCTTAAGTTTTGCGTTGGATGACTCAACTACATTGAGGACAATGTAATGTTTAAGTGTGGGGGAGTGGTTAACTTTTTACTTTACTATTTTCAGGAACCAATTTGTTGAGCGGGTTAAAAAAAAAAAAAAAAAAAATGATCATTTGTGTGTAGCGGGTCTATAAAAAATAAATATTATGATTGTTAGGGTTATGACCAGCTGTGTAGCGGGTCTATTCTTTTGCTTTCTTATCACTTTATGACTAGCTGTGGAGCGGGTCTAAAAAAAAAACAAAAAAAAAAAAAAGAAAGAAAAGAAGTCTATTCTTTTCTTTTCATTTTCTTATGACCAGCTGTTGAGCGGGTCTATTCTTTTGTTTTCTTTTCATGACCAGCTGTGGAGCGGGTCTCTAAAAAAAAAAAAAAAAAAAAAATGTGTGTCTTGTGTATCTGGCAATTGTCATGACCGGCTGTGTAGCGGGTCTAAGTCTCTTTTTATATGACCAGCTGTGTAGCGGGTCAATTTTCTTGTTTTGCTCGGGACTAGCAAAATATAAGTGTGGGGGTGTTGATAAGCACGCAAGTGCACTATTTTATACCCATATTTATATTAGCTAGGTCTCAATTTTATCACTAATAATCTTGTTTGTAGGTGTTTTTGTCAAATAAGCTCTTATGGAGAAAGTTGCTCGAAAAAAGTACTTAAGGCACCCCGAAGGAGTGTTAAAGGCGTCCAGTAAATGTTTTGGAAACACCCCGAGAAAAAGTGTTAAAGGCAATATAATTTTGGATAAGGGCACCCCAGTCATCCAGTTGTTAAAGGAGCCCTTGTCTTGGATAAGGGCACTTCATCTTCAACAATTCAAATCTCAGTTTTGGCGGGAAAATGGCAGCAGAATTAGGGTTTAGATTCTGGAGGTGTTTGACTGAGACTAAATGGCTGAAATTGAATGGGTTTGTTGCTAGAGACTAAACAGGGATGGTAATGTCCTATGATTCAGTTAACTTCAATGGATAATCACCCATTGATGAAAAAAAGAAAGAAACAGTTTTGGCGGGAAAAATGTTTTCTCTTTTCTGCGTACTTCTGGATTTGATTTGCGGAGTGTTTCAGGGAGATTAGTTCGTGGAATTTGATTGGGTTGACCCTGTTCTACCTAAACAGGGAGGGTATGGTTGGTAGAATCGAATAAAAAGGAAGAAAATCTTTGATTCTCGATAAATCAGAGAAGAGTAATATTACGGGTTTTATGGTGGATTAGTTTGGGAAGTTACGTGAAAATAAGGGAAGCATATCTTCTCTGAGATTTCGTCCTATCCCTGGAAGAGTTTGAAAATATGTCAACAGCTCATATACATGTACAAAGAAGAAAAACAAGGAAAAGAATATATTCTCGGTTTATTTCTGAGATATTTTTGGGAAGATCTGTTGTGGTTGTCATGTGTCTGCACGACTCTATCTGTCTATGGAAGATGAAATCAACAATATTGGAGCGTGTTGACAGCAACAGACTCGTGAAAAAGAGAAAAAGGGAAAGAAAATTCTTGTATCCTGCATGGAGAATAATATCGAGTTATGGTTTGACAGAGAGAAGATTTGGAGCAGTTATGAGGAGATATTTTGTAGCTGTCGAGTATAAAAAGATTTCCGGTGATCATAGAAGGGATAGAGAGTTTGGGGGGAGGTACCAGAGACGTGAGAATCAAGTTGCAGAAATTTCTGCTGCTGCTGCTGTTCCAAGATCACCAAGAACATAAGGCTGAGAAAGCCTGTCGTTAATAAACCGTGGTTTATTCCCGGTTTTGCAACAAAGCTTTCAAATGACAGTTGAATGTGTTTACAACACTTCCCTTTTGTCGTACATTGTAACAGTGAGTTTGTGACGTTTATGTGCGTTGCAAATTTCTGGTTTTATTTGATTTCTCTCCATTTGATCATTTGTAAGCACATTTGAGTAATAAAAATCCATTTTGAGCGTGTCTACAATATGAGGAGTTAAACCCCTACACTGGGTCAATGGAGGAAGCTGATTTTCGCACATGGGTGAATTTATTCTATTTTCTATTTGACTTTTGCACTAATTTATAATAGAATTATGATTTGATAAAATTAGTTGTGATTCAATTAGATAGGTTATGCTTTGAATTAAGATAATCTATGCTTAGGGGATACAATTAATGTTTTGAAGATCTACTTTGGCAAAACAAGAGTTGATGTTTTATTTATTCACTGAGCGATAATTGTTGAGAATGAATAATGAACCTCGTGTTGTGAATTCGGTGGAATCTAAGACCCAGTGACTCTCTTTTATTTATTATTTTATTTAAACCTTTTAATTTAATCTTAACAACATCCGAGAGAACGAATCTTATATTACTACTACGAAAACTAAGAAAAACCTTAAATCATTTTGGCGCCAGTTGCGACGACGCGGATTTGTTTTTAGATTAATTTTTAGGTTTATTTTTTTTTTATTTTGTACAGTATTTTCTTTTTCCTTTTTATGCGTTTCTTTTTGTATTTATTTTCAGGGAATTTTTGAGGATGATGACTTCTTCTGAGGAGACGTCACCTACGATGACGCTGGCGGAATATATGCGTAGGAAGTCAAATTATCAGGAAACCTCATCTGAGATGACGCTTGCTGAATATATGCGTAGGCAATGGTATGGAGTTTCTGCTCCACATGAGGTAAGTGAAGAATCACATGAAACTATTTATGAGAAGTATTACAAACACACACCGCCTAGTTTGGAAAAAAGATTGAGAGTTCTTGAATGTGAAAGATTATTTGCTGATGATGATGAATCTAGTAGTGACTCTCTGTCCCAAACAGAACATATAGATGACCCTGTGGATGATTGTGTGGATGATTCGCCTAATTCCATAGATGAATCTACCTCACAAGATCATTCACCCGACTTAGAGGTTGTTTCTAGACCACTAGACTTCCAAAAGTTGCCTAATTTAGGGTTAGAATTGTGTGCTTCTAAAGTATTGTTGGATTACTTTGCATCTAAGTACCCAGAGGATTTGCCTATTTCTAATACCATGCATGAGCCAGTTGAAATTTTCCCAGAATCCCCATACTTCGTTCTTTACGCACTTCCATGTGCAGTAAAAACTTGGTTTAGGGGTAAATTTTGTTTTCTGACGGTTTCAGTGTCCCCATTTTTTCATAAAATAATTGTGAAGCTGTCATTTGTATATATTGTATTTTGGGTCGATCCCCAAGTTTTCAGGTTATTAGTGTATGGGGATCCGTTTTTGTACCCAAAGAGGGTATAATTATTTATTTATGTTTGTTTACTTTTGTTTATTTTATTTTGAATTTCCCATCTTAAGTTTTGCGTTGGATGACTCAACTACATTGAGGACAATGTAATGTTTAAGTGTGGGGGAGTGGTTAACTTTTTACTTTACTATTTTCAGGAACCAACTGTTGAGCGGGTTAAAAAAAAAAAAAAAAATGATCAGCTGTGTAGCGGGTCTATAAAAAATAAATATTATGATTGTTAGGGTTATGACCAGCTGTGTAGCGGGTCTATTCTTTTGCTTTCTTATCACTTTATGACTAGCTGTGGAGCGGGTCTAAAAAAAAAAAAAAAAAAAAAAAAAAAAAAAGTCTATTCTTTTCTTTTCATTTTCTTATGACCAGCTGTTGAGCGGGTCTATTCTTTTGTTTTCTTTTCATGGCCAGCTGTGGAGCGGGTCTCTAAAAAAAAAAAAAAAAAAAATTGTGTGTCTTGTGTATCTGGCAATTGTCATGACCGGCTGTGTAGCGGGTCTAAGTCTCTTTTTATATGACCAGCTGTGTAGCGGGTCAATTTTCTTGTTTTGCTCGGGACTAGCAAAATATAAGTGTGGGGGTGTTGATAAGCACGCAAGTGCACTATTTTATACCCATATTTATATTAGCTAGGTCTCAATTTTATCACTAATAATCTTGTTTGTAGGTGTTTTTGTCAAATAAGCTCTTATGGAGAAAGTTGCTCGAAAAAAGTACTTAAGGCACCCCGAAGGAGTGTTAAAGGCGTCCCAGAAATGTTTTGGAAACACCCCAGAAAAAGTGTTAAAGGCACTATAATTTTGGATAAGGGCACCCCAGTCATCCAGTTGTTAAAGGAGCCCTTGTCTTGGATCAGGGCACTTCATCTTCAACAATTCAAATCTCAGTTTTGGCGGGAGAATGGCAGCAGAATTAGGGTTTAGATTCTGGAGGTGTTTGACTGAGACTAAATGGCTGAAATTGAATGGGTTTGTTGCTAGAGACTAAACAGGGATGGTAATGTCCTCTGATTCAGTTAACTTGGGCTGGATAATCACCCATTGATGAAAACAGAAAGAACAGTTTTGGCGGGAAAATGTTTTCTCTTTTCGCGTACTTCTGGATTTGATTTGCGGAGTGTTTCAGGGAGATTAGTTCGTGGAATTTGATTGGGTTGACCTTGTTCTACCTAAACAGGGAGGGTATGGTTGGTAGAATCGAATAAAAAGGAAGAAAATCTTTGATTCTCGATAAATCAGAGAAGAGTAATATTACGGGTTTTATGGTGGATTAGTTTGGGAAGTTACGTGAAAATAAGGGAAGCATATCTTCTCTGAGATTTCGTCCTATCCCTGGAAGAGTTTGAAAATATGTCAACAGCTTATATACATGTACAAAGAAGAAAAACAAGGAAAAGAATATATTCTCGGTTTATTTCTGAGATATTTTTGGGAAGATCTGTTGTGGTTGTCATGTGTTTGCACGACTCTATCTGTCTATGGAAGATGAAATCAATAATATTGGAGCGTGTTGACAGCAACAGACTCGTGAAAAAGAGAAAAAGGGAAAGAAAATTCTTGTATCCTGCATGGAGAATAATATCGAGTTATGGTTTGAGAGAGAAGATTTGGAGCGATTATGAGGAGATATTTTGTAGTCATCGAGTATAAAAAGATTTTCGGTGATCATAGAAGGGATAGAGAGTTTGGGGGGAGGTACCAGAGACGTGAGAATCAAGTTGCAGAAATTTCTGCTGCTGCTGTTGTTCCAAGATCACCAAGAACATAAGGCTGAGAAAGCCTGTCGTTAATAAACCGTGGTTTATTCCGGTTTTGCAACAGCTTTCCAAATGACAGGTTGAACAGTGTTTACAACAGTTCCCTTTTGTCGTACATTGTAACAAAGTGAGTTTGTGACGTTTATGTGCGTTGCAAATTTCTGGTTTTATTTGATTTCTCTCCATTTGATCATTTGTAAGCACATTTGAGTAATAAAAATCCATTTTGAGCGTGTCTACAATATGAGGAGTTAAACCCCTACACCGGGTCAATGGAGGAAGCCGATTTTCGCACATGGGTGAATTTATTCTATTTTCTATTTGACTTTTGCACTAATTTATAATAGAATTATGATTTGATAAAATTAGTTGTGATTCAATTAGATAGGTTATGCTTTGAATTAAGATAATCTATGCTTAGGGGATACAATTAATGTTTTGAAGATCTACTTTGGCAAAACAAGAGTTGATGTTTTATTTATTCACGAGCGATAATTGTTGAGAATGAATAATGAACCTCGTCTTTGTGAATTCGGTGGAATCTAAGACCCAGTGACTCTCTTTTATTTATTATTTTATTTAAACCTTTTAATTTAATCTTAACACATCCGAGAGAACGAATCTTATATTACTACTACGAAAACTAAGAAAAAGCTTAAATTAGTGAGCATATTTTTTGAACGTAACATTTCCCGCCAATTTCAATTTGCACGTAAAGAAGGTGAAGCCCCCCTAACATCTACGAGTCTGTGTTTAGTAGCTGCCTGGAAATAGGGTGCCCCTTAGTAATTAGGTTACCCCTTATCCAAAATGGGAGTCCGAATAGTAGGTGTCCTCCGGGTGCAACTTTTCGAGCCGATTTTTCCAAAAATTTTTATTTCTCAAAAATACCTACAAATACACAAAACACCATAATAAGTACAAAAATGGGTACTAACAATATAGAAAATCGAGATGAAAAATAGACACATAAATGCGTCTATCAAACACCCAACGTTATACCTTACATGTAACTCAAGATTTGGAATGTTATGAAACAAAGTAAATAAATTGAAGATCAAAATTAGATTGGTCGACCTTTAGCTAATCACCAACTATGTGAAAGATTTCCATAGAAAGAGGAGAGAATTCACACCAACTTGAATATATACTTGCCTTCATATTAGCAATAGATTCTTCTAGACCAATACGATATAATAATGTATCCTCTTTGTGACATATAACCGCCGAAACAGATTCCATAATCTACATGACAAAGTATGAAACCAAAAAAAGGTTTCACTAGATGCGAATAACAGTAACAAAAAAAAATTTGAAAAAAAAAACAGGATGAAATCGTAACAATAATAAGGTTTCATTCCAATGGATCGTAGTTTTCATAAGAACATCAACAGAACACAAAATCATAAAGGATGGGAAAATGGGGAATATGCCCCAAAATGGACTGCAATCTTGGGGATATGCCCCAGGATTGCATTTCTCGGGGATATGCCCCGCACTAACAGTTTCCATCCAAGTAGGTTAAAAAGTCAATTTCTTGTACATTGACCGGTCAATATCTCGGTATATGAGATCTCACCGTATATTTGAAATGACAGATTTAACCTTATACAGGTGTATAATCCTCCGGTGCCCACGTGTTTTCATCAGATCGAGTTTTAATCTCGAGAATTTTTAACGGCTATTGATCAACTTAACCAAATCTAGGGTTTTTTATGTCTCACGGGTTTCTTTTCTTCTCTTATCTTCATCTTCCCTTAGAAACAAAAAGAAAACAAAAAAAAACCACAGTTGAAGAACGGTCGAGAGATTGAGAGGCTTGTGATGTGAGAATATATGATTGGTTCGATTAGTTGGAATAGTTGATGGTAAACCGAGAATCTGTCACTGTTTTTGCTTTTCCTTTTGGTCCCTATAGTTGAAGAACAGTTGAAGTTAAAGGGAAAAGAAGAAGGAGGAAAACTACAAATTGAAGCGGCATGGGCCTTCAAAAAGAGTAAGTAATAGAAACCCAACATGTATTTATCCTTGTTTTCGTTATATTTTGTGGTTAATTGTGTTAATTTGGTAAAAAGTGAATTTAGGGTTCTTTAATTTTTTTTTTTTTTCTGAGTTAGGGTAATTTTGTGGAAAAATTATAGGTAAATGAGATTAACCGTGTAATGATCTTCGTTTTTGTTGTATTGTGCGGTTAATTGTGATACTTTGATAAAAATAGTGAATTTAGGGTTCTATAGAATGGGGGTTTCTTCTGATTTAGGTTAATTTGGGAAAATGGATAAATTAGGGTTATTATTAGTTTAATGAGAAACTGTTTAACAGTCATAGGGTATATTTTTCATTTTTTTTTTTTTTTGCTTATTTGGGAAAAAAGTTGAATTATGTGTATACTTATTTGGGGAAAAAAATTGTGAATAGGTTTCTTTTTGCTTGTTTGTTCGCAAAATTTCCCTTCATTGTTTATCTGAAAACATATGAGTGTCAATATTTACAATGTTTTTTAATTTTATGAATGTAATTACTTAACAAATATGAAATGTGAATGTTTGGCTGAAATCAAATGAAAAAAATTGAATGTTGTGTATACTTGATATATTTCAGGAGGGTTAAGAAGAGGAATTTTATTATATCTATAAACAATGGCACTTTGAAGGGTCATAAAATATATTTTTCTGAAGTGAAAGGTGATTCCGTTAGTTTTGATCATTTTGAAGATATGGTAAAGGAAAGGTTGAAATGTTTGGGTATGAAGCCGGATTTTGGTGTGGAAATATATTGGGGTTCAGATTTGATTGGTTGTGAATTAGACTTTTTTGACATGTGGAGAGATGTAAAGCCTGATCAATGGGGGTATGTTGCATTAACAGTTGAAATCCTTGGTTCTAGTTGTGATGATATGGGTGCTGGTGTTAGTAATGTGTCAAATCCTATTACAGCTTTGAAGTCACCACCAAAGAAAGTTGTTACAGCTTTGAAGTCACCACCAAAGAAAGTTGTTTCTAAACCAAAGAATAGGAAAAGTCCTAGACTGCTAGAAAATGAAAGTAAGGTGTCTAATGATGTAACAACAGCACCTAAAAGACTACAGTTTGAAGATGCAAGTGGTATTCAAAGTGACGGTTTTGCTTCACAAGCTAGAAGTGTTTGTAACAACAAGGTGGTAAGTAAAACTAAAGGAAAGAAAGTAATTGCCAAGGTTGTGAGTTCGGATGATGAAGAAGAAGAAGCATTGAATCTTACAAATGAAGCTGACGATGAGTGCCATCCAGATGACAATCCAGAGCCAAGATTTTTATCAAGTGAAGATGAAGGTGAATCATCCGTAGATGAAGATGAAGTCGAAGATGTAAATGAAAGAGATACTTATGAAGATTTTATTTCCTCATGTGTTGCATATGAAGATAAGCTTGGGGATGAGCATGGTAATGAGAATATTGATGATGACTGGAATGTGGGTGATGATCACAGGAAGGATGTTAATAATGATGATGGTGAAATTATGGGATCTGGTATGCATAGAGAACTGGATGAAGATGAAAAGGTTCAATGGGATCATGATTATGGTCAGTATATAGTAGATCCTGAAGATTTGTCTTTGCCAAATGAAAATATTGATGCTGTGCCTGGTGAAATGTGTGTTAACATGGTGTTTGATGATATTCCTACATTTAAAAAGCATGTAAGGGAATATGCAGTTATGAAAAAATGTATGTTTGAATTTAAGAAGGCAGATAAAGGAAGGGCTTATGTATTGTGTAAGCACAGGAAAACCCAAAAGTGTTTATGGCAAGTGAATGCTAGAACAGTGCCAAATGAGCCCACTGCCAAAATCAGGTTGTGTAACCTAAAACACACATGTAAGAAGATGAAGGGAAAAAGAAACCCAATGTGCAATTCGAGGTTTGTAGCTGACTACATGATTAAGACATTAGGTGTTACTAATTCAGTTCCAAAGCCTAAGGCAATAATGAAGAATCACATTTGGCCAACTTTCCGTACTGAAATACCATATTGGGTTGGTACTGAAGCCGTGGTATGTTTTCACACTTGTTATTTTTTTAAAAGTTTTTGTTTTTAGTGAAGTATATATATGTATAAAATGGATGTTGTGTTTGTGTTTTTAATCATGTAGTTAATGATACTAGCTGACCTCCATGGAAGCTTTGAAGAATCATATACCAAGATTCCAAGCCTAGCTAAGGAAGTGAAAAGTTTGGACGATCGAAACCATGTCAGCTTTAGTTCTTCCAAAGAGGGTGAGGATAACAGGTTTGAGAGTTTCACACTGTCCTACCATGCCCAAATTCAAGGCTTCAAGAAAGGTTGTAGGAAAGTAATTGGGCTAGATGGGATGCATACAAAGAATAAGTATGGTGGTGTAATACTTGCTGCTACTGCCTTGGATGGCCAAAACTGTGTATACCCATTAGCCGTTATGTTTTGTAAGAGTGAGACTGAGGCAAACTGGTACTTATTTTTGAAAGAGATAAAAAAAAATTTGTTCGACACACCTGGTTTGACCTTCATCTCTGACAGATAGAAAGGTCTTCTGGAGTCTGTAAGAGAATTATTTCCTTTTGCAAACCACAGATATTGCCTTAGGTAATTTGCTGAATTTTTTACTTTCCCCGAGAACTGTTTTACTGTTGATTATGGATGCATGCTTAATGTGACTTTTTATTTTTCAAGCACCTATACCAGAATTATATAGATCATGGTTGTAAGGGTCCAAAGCTCAGGGATTTACTTTTGAATGCTGCCAAAGCTTATAAGAAGTCTCACTGGAAGGTTAAATACCTCTCTTATTAACTTAAACATTATAAATACTGACAATAAAACCATATACAATGATGCACTCCTAATTTATGCTCCTATTTATGTTCATTAATGTTCAGAAAAGCATGGATGAATTAGAAAAGATTTCAAAGAAAGCATTCAACTATCTAATTGAATTAGACCAAAGATCTTGGGCTAGATCATGGTACCCACACACTGCTGATTGTGAGCACATAAATAGCAAATTCTCAGAATCATTCAATGCTATGTGTCCCAATATTAGGGACAAGCCTATTTGTGTAATGGCGATCATGTATACCCAGTTGGTCATGAACCTGTATGCAAGGAGGAGTGCATTAGCTACAACATGGAATGAGTCTGATTTAGTTCCTGCAGCAATGAAACTTATAGAAAAGATGCAATTTGGTGTTGGAAATTATGACACAGAACCTTCATCAGAGATGAGAGTGTATGAAGTGACTAACAAAACTAGCAAGGCAGTTTTTACAGTTGACATTGTGAAGAAAACATGCACTTGCGTGCAATGGCAGCTCAGGGGATTTATGTGTCAGCATGTTGTGTGTGTATTGAACCCCTATAACCCAGATTGGTCTGAGTAAGTAACACTTTCATTTACTATTGTAGGGTGGTTGTCAATAATGATCCCAATAATGAATAAATAAGCTGTTGGTTGAACTGAATGTGCAGGTATTATAGTAAATACTGCACAGTGAAATCATATAGGACCACTTACTCATGGCCAATAACTCCATTGGGTCACATTGATGACTGGCCAGAGGTTAGTGGACACATGTACATCCTTTATTTAATATTATCTTTTTGTCCTTTCACTATTGTTTTACTTTGTCAACATTCTACATCTAAACCCTAGTTGTTGTATATAAAGAATACTAACCCTATCTTTCTTCTTCATATCTTTTCTTGCACTTGCAGGTCACATCTCCAAAGATTATCCATCCGGAGCTTCATAGATCAGCAGGAAGACCTTGTGTTAACAGGAAGAAGTCTTATATGGAGAAGAAGAAAATCAGAAAGTGTAGTACTTGTGGAGAGTCTGATCATAACAACAGAACTTGTAAAGGGGGTGCAGTTGGATCCAACTCAAAGAAGAAAAGAATCAGAACAGAGTGTCATCTTGAGGGTGAAACATTTATTGAGAGGATTGCAACTCCAAAGAAGCAGAGGAAAAGGATTGGAAACACTGCAAGTACATCTTCAAGAAAGAAATCTGCAGCAACTGCAACTGCATCTTCAACAAAGAAATCTGCACCAACTGCAACTGCATCTTCAAAGGCTACAACTACTTCTACTTCTTCTGCACTTGGTGGTAGAAAAGCTCCAGCTGCTGGTTCAAAGGTATCAAATTCCCTATCAAATACTTTCAAAGGTAAAAACAAGAACAATGCTATCCACCAAACAATCAACAACAATGAACCTGCATCAAAGAGGCAAAGAAAGCCTAATTCTAAATATGATGTGTAAAGTTATATTGGTTGTTGTCCTGTTTTTTTTTGTTTTACCTTTTCAAAGACAATACTTAGTGGATGTTGTCACTTTTTTTTCCTTTTTCTTTTTTTGGAGAGACATTTGGTAGTGGTGATATACTGAACCATGTTATGTTAGTTGTTTTTTAAGACTTTTGCAATTAGTTTAATTAACTAGAATCTTTTAAAGTTCACTATTTATATCATTGTACTTGCCATCATGAGCTAGCTGCCATTTCTTTTAAATCATGTGGATATGAGGACTGCCATTTTTTAAAATCATGTGGATATGGGGAAGAAGATGACCGTTGTATTACAACAGTCATGAAAATGTACATCTTCTGTCGTCCATCCAAATAAAAAGACACGTGGAGATAATCTAAATCATGTGGATATATACGTAATTATATAAAAAGAAAGGGTAAAATAGTAATTGGGATGAACACGTGTAAAATCTCAGCCGTTAGATGATATATGACGTGTCGTCATCGATCTGGTTGTATTGTGAGTGTGCGATTCTCACAAATGGTGAAGGGTACATCTGTCTTTCATCTCGCACGTGTAATTCCACATGTGTGCCAAAATTGACTAAATAACGTCCTTGGATGGAAATGTTGACGGTCGGGGCATATTCCCGAGAAATGGAATCCTGGGGCATATCCCCAAGATTGCAGTCGATTTTGGGGCATATCCCCAATTTTCCCATAGTTTTCAACATCAAAAGGAACTCTAAAAAATCACAATAGCAAATCAAAAATAAAAAAATAAATCAAATACCTGAAAAGTGGAATGAGTCTGTGATGAAGGATTCAAATACTAAGAATTGCTTAATTTGAAGATGAAGATGAGCACTACGAAGGATTCTTCAACTCAATTTTCCATTCGAGATGCAATTTCAACAGATAAATCAAGCCAAGATAGAAATTTCAATCAGATCACGAATAAATTGTAACTTCTGATTTCTCTTCTTCAATTAAACTGAAATGAATTACCAGATCTTCTCTTCTATTGTTTAACTAAACTTGTAGTTTCTCTTTACTTATTCAATCAATTTGAACCTAAAAATTACTCTATGGATGAAATCAGTAGAAGAGGATCTCGAATATTTGAATTAAAACGTAAAAGAAAGAAAAGCACGAAATTAAAATAGGAAGAATATCTCGAATCTTTTATGAATATGATCTCTTTGGAGAAGATTTCTTTTTCTCTCTCTGAATATTTCTTCATGCTAAAATTTCCTTTGCAATACACATAATGTATACGAAAGGTCAATGTTGGAATTTAGAAATCTAATAAAAACTAAATTTACTCGTTGTAAAAGGAAATGGAGTTTTTGTGTCATTTTTTACTCAAACGGTTTTTATTGATTAAAAATAATATGGCTTGAGTTTTTGTACCACAAATTTGATCACCTTGGTGTTTTATCACTAGTTATGTTAAATTTATTTGGAAAGAAGGAAAAGGGATAAATGATACTTTGGTATCTTCATCACCAAAACCGTCCCTTTAGCCAAATTTCAGCTCCATTTATCCTTGTGTGTCCCCTTGGTGTGGTTTCTTTCAAAACTTTAAACCCTAGCCCATTTGGTGGGCAGAACTAGAAACTGAAAAGTGGCGAACCGGAAGAAGAAACTGGCGAGAAAAACGAAGACCTATAATTTCGGGTGATGACAAATCACAATTACTACGGAGAGAAAATAACAAACCAAACTTCTCCAGAGAGAGATGTATATCATCGCGGTTTTCATCGGCCATAGCCGCCGTACATTTCTCTCCGATAGTAATTCGCAGTAGAAATTCAAGAAAAACCCGAAAGATTTTGCAGAACAGAAAGATGAGCGGCGGCAGCAGCAATGGTGGAAGTGGAACCCCACGCACTAGGGTTGGGAAATATGCAATGGGAAGAACATTGGGTGAAGGTAGTTTTGCAAAGGTGAAATTCGCTAAGAATGTTGAAAATGGTGATTGCGTTGCCATCAAAATCCTTGACAAGAATAAAGTCCTCCGTCATGAAATGATCCAAATGGTACAACAATTTTTATTAATCCCTTGATTTTCATTTTCTGGGTTTTTGATTACATTCATTTGTTTATTTGTCTGTAAAAACTTTCAATTGATTTCATTTTGAAGATTAAAAGAGAAATTTCAACAATGAAGATGATTAAGCACCCAAATGTTATACAGCTTCATGAGGTATCATTCATTGCTAAAGATCTTTCTTTATTTTGTCATTTATTTATGATTGAATGCCTTCGATTTGTGGGAATTTTTTATTTGCTTGCGCTGTTTGAGCATTTTTAATCTTTCAGCATCCCAACCAACCATTTATTGTAATACTTGTAAAATTCAATTCGGTTGATTAAATGTTGTTCATATTTCACAATGGGTAGATGTGATGCTGCTAGATCAAAATTGTCCGAGCATGAAAATATGTGTAGGGTATCATTGGGTTTGTTGTAATTTTTAATAAAATATAATCATTGCTAATTACACTTGTATGATAATATAGGTTATGGCAAGCAAGACAAAAGTATACATTGTGCTTGAATATGTCAATGGCCGTGAACTCTTCGATAAAATTGTAAGTTGAATACGTAGTCCTCAAACTTTTTTCAACATGCATATGATCTTTGTGTGTAGTACATTTGATTTTGAGACGTGTTAGCTCTTTGAGATGTTTGATCGATTCTGAGTTGATTAATTAGGCTCACCGTGGGAAGTTAAAGGAGGATGAAGCAAGAAGTTATTTCCAACAACTGATCAATGCTGTGGATTATTGCCACAGTAGAGGTGTTTACCATAGAGATTTAAAGGTTAACATTCCAATCCTCTATGTTTGATTTGTAGATGAGTACATACTGGTCATATGCTTTTGAAATTATTATATTGTCTTGGCAATTGAGGTTTATTTATTGATCCTTTCTTTTGTAATGCAGCCTGAAAATTTGCTTTTGGATACACATGGTGTTCTTAAAGTTACAGATTTCGGATTAAGCACATTTTCACAAGAATCACAGGTAATTAAGTATTTGGATTCACATCAATTTAATTAGGAAACCAAATCCGTTGTGACCGAATTTATCAGTCGTGCAAGATTTAAGTACAAACATTTGCTCAGATTGGCATCAATTCACTCTTATCTTTAATTTAAACACCGAGTGTTGCTTGATGAGTTTGTCTTGAAACTTGCGGTTGTATGAATCGAGGTTGGATTTATTTTAACCATTGGATACATATAATTTGGTATTAGAACTTTGCATTGCGTTTAGTTTGAGAAATTTGCAAGGTTTATCTAGTTGTTCAATAGGGTGGAGAAGCATATAAAGATGTTGAGGCTTGGCCAAACTTTAAGTTTCCTTGATGCCGAAGACATTGGCTGTGGTCCATGTTGCTGTGTTAGAGTTCTATGTGATCTTTCTATTTGGCCAAGTATGGATTTACTTGTTTTTAATACAAACTCTTTGACACCTTTGTCTCTTTATCTGGTAAGAGTTTTATGAATTGTTTCACACGTTTGTCGTTTGGCTTCATCGTCTCTATAGTTACTCAAGGAATCTTGTATCCCAAATTTGATCTCTTTCGCTCCATCGTGGTTTTGCTTGTTTGTGATAAGTTCATTCTGTTATATCAAGCACACTTAGTATAGTGCACTAAGAAGCCATTCTAATGGATATATTAATTACTGTAGGATGGTCTCTGCCACACAGCCTGTGGAACTCCAAATTATGTTGCGCCTGAGGTATCTATCATAATATGTTACTAAGACTCACACATTTCTTTTTCTTGAAGTTCTACTTCATTGATCTCTTGATAACTTCCTATATATATTTTCTATTAATTTGGTAACATGATGATTAGGTGCTTAAAGACAAAGGCTATCATGGTTCAACTTCCGATGTATGGTCTTGTGGAGTTATTCTGTTTGTTCTAATGGCAGGTTACTTGCCTTTTGATGATTCAAACATCATGGCTTTATACCGAAAAGTATGTTCATGATCCATAATCACCAATACCACTCTCGTGCTTTCTCGCACTCTAGAATGATGAACAAAAAAGTGAGTAACACTTTCTTTGTCTTTTATATCCCAAAAAATTGCAGATCTACAGAGCTGAATTTTCATTTCCTGGATGGTTTTCATCCAGTTCGAAGAAACTTATTAAGCGTATCCTTGATCCTGATCCTGCTACTGTAAGTGTCAACCTTTTCTCACTTTTGAGTAAAAACATTTCCCTATTTAACATCACTCTATTTTCATTCCAGAGGATTACAATTCCACAAATTTTAGAAACTGAGTGGTTTAAGAAAGGGTATAAGCCACCAAATTTTAAGCAGGACGAGGAGGATATAAGTCTTTCCGACATTGATGCAGTTTTTAATGACTCCGAGGTAATCAATGCCTCTGTCGAAATATATGTTTATCAGGACTACCCGTGAATGCTTAGTTCATAGCAGGGTTTGGTGTTTTTCTCTATCCTGTTTGGTTTACACATGACAGTATTTACAAATTTGTAGCTTACTTATATCTCTTGTTCACACCTACCAGGAGCATTTGGTAACAGAGAGGAGAGAAAAACCTGTATCAATGAATGCTTTCGAACTTATTTCCAAGTCTCAAGGTCTAAACCTCGGCAATTTGTTCGAGAACCACCGAACGGTATGTCTTACAAACTACAAAAGATAAATTACTTGGCAGGCAAATTCTTACTTACTGTGTTCATTATTCAGTTCTCATAATATAAAAAAAAAAGGGTGTACTTGTTTTAATCGTCCAAAGTAATTGTGTATACAGAATTCTATAAAGAGAGAAACGCATTTTACTTCTCAGTGTCCTGCTAATGAGATAATGTGTAAGATTGAACAAACGGCTAAACCTCTTGGTTTCAATGTTCGCAAACAAAATTATAAGGTATATTCATACTCTTCTCAAGGTTTTTTACAAATTGTTCTTCTTCATTTTTGTGTTAAGTCTGGCAACAGTAGGGACTGATGTTAGAACCCATTGTAGATGAAGTTGCAAGGTGATAAAACAGGACGAAAAGGACATCTTTCTGTTGCTACAGAGGTACGTACCAACTATGCAAAGCATGCCTACTTTTAAAGAATACACTACTATAATATGTCTAAGAGTCGAGTAAATCATATTTATAAGCCTAATTCTGCAGTATGCCGTGGCACTGATAGAAGTATGGCTACTCGCACTAGCATTAAGAGATTTAACTTAAAACCACACCAAGAAATGAAGTTGGCTTATCATTTTTTTTTAGTGATTCTCTACTACCTATCCCCTTTTCACTCCTGGAGTTTCTTTAATCACTTAACATCCAGGTTTTTGAGGTGGCTCCGTCTCTACACATGGTGGAGCTTCGAAAGACTGGCGGTGATACACTGGAATTTAAACAGGCATGTAGCTAAATTTGTACATTGAAAACTTCAATTTGGTCTTAAGGTCAATGGCATTAAAAAAAATATATGATTGTTGGAATAAATGACAGTTTTACGAGAGCTTTTCAACTGGATTAAAAGACATCGTCTGGAAAGCGGAAAAAATACCCGAAGAATCAAGGTAAGTTATACTGCTTCTTTTATTTGGTTCACTGTGTATTACTGTAATACCCACCCACATCCGTCCATAATGCAGACGAGAGGTAGGGGTACGTTTATATGAAGTTGATCATTAAAATGTTACTGTGTTACTTGTGCAGTTGATGCATTTGTTAGTCGGGCTCGCTGTCACCCTTCATTGTATACGTACTCTATATAGGATATGGGATTGTCGAAGAGTCGTCCCTTCATATAAATGATACATATAGTAGGGTGGGGAAAGAAATCTAAAACTTGAGTCTTTGAATTGCCGTTTGGTTAGTTTTTCTTCTTCTTTTTCTTCCAAAGCTAATCGGTAATCAGATTGGATTTTAGAGAGGTCTTCTGTTTATGTTTCTGTGTGAAAGTAAACATAAACTATTTGATGTATAATGATAAGATGTAATCTTGTGAAAGCAATGATCATGTGGGTATCAACACTGGTGATGAAATCAGTAAAACTAAAATTTGACTCCTTACTTCTTTGAGATAGACCTTCTCTTATAGCCCAAATCTCCATGATTTATAAGGGGGATGCCAGTCTTATTAAGTGCTAAGTGCTGATACCGTTTCATATAGGACAAAAGAATCCCATCGATCCTGGCCGTTGGATGGATGAAATGGTATCAATACTCAGTAAGTAAGACTAGTATCCCCTTTATAAATCGTGCAAATCTTAGCCATGTCATTTGAGAAAAATATCCCTAGCAAAGCCAGTACAGGTCATCCTTCCGACCACCAGTACCTCAAACCTGCAAGATCACAATTTTACAGTATTAAAGCCTGGACCCCGGCAGTGCCGGAGGCATATTGAGATAAGTACTGGCCACTGGGTCCCTGGGGCCTAGACCCACTTGGTTTTGGATTTTAGTGCAAATATATTTGATGTAAATTTAGCCTTTTATAGGGGTAAATGTGGATCTCAGAAACAAGGTTTAACACTTTATCGGTTTTAACCCGACCTAGTAAACACCTTAGCTGCTGCACCGTTGCTCCCTAACATCTCGAATAGGCCTGGCAAGAGTCTAGAATTCATTTCATTAGTAGACTTGATGATTTCTTTTCCCCATGCGTGCAGTGATGCTAGGTTGACTGTAGAATATCTCAGAGTAAAATCCCGGAAAGAGAGCCCCGGGAGCCCATCAGGAAGATTGAGACTAAGTATTATGGGCTAGATTGAGCTGCTAGATTACCAGTTAAGTGTTGCAATTCAAAAAAAAAAAATGTGGCCTAAAAGTTAACACTAGTTCTCTCTCCTAGTATGTGCTCGTAGGAAAAGTAGCATTGAGATTGAAGCGCTGAATGGTTCAGCGCTGTGAACACGGAAATCAAATGGATAGCCATCAGTCCACAAACAATCTCGGCGAGTATTAAATACGCGCATCAAAGTGTGAATTGAGTCTAAGACTCCTTGGTAGATGTTGATTCATTGATTCCAAACCCCACGAGTTTATCATGATCTCCTCAACATCTAAATTGGTAGATCTAAGAAGTAAACATCTAAACAAAGAGGTGTGAATACTGAATGTAAAGAAGACAATGGTTTACGTGGTTCAGCACTAAGGCTTACATCCACGGGTCAGGGGATATTACTATGAAGTAAAGGGTTACAAGAATAGTCTTTAAGACTTTGATTGATCATCAAACCCACCGGTTGATGCTCATACTTACTTCTCACTGATCTCTCTCCTATTCTCTAGTTTTCTCTCGATTTCCCCCCTTTTCTGTGGAAGGGGTGTTCATATATATAGCTAAATCAAGTGGGTCCACTGACAAAGAGCTGTTGAGACCTTATCTTCTTGTGCTCTGTGCATGGTCCGCGGACTTCTCTGTCACTCCGCGGCTTCTACCATACCCACGCTCATTACGCTGACCTATCCTCGCTTTCTTCGTGGGTCGTCTGACACGTGCCCTCTGAGCAGCATTAAATGCGAGTGGTTGGGGCTGTCCGGTCCGTGCCGGGCGGTGTCGGTCCTCCCTTGTCACGTCCGTGTCAGTTGGACTATCCCCAACCGTTGATTACATCTTACCTCGTGATGGGGTAGAGTAACTTATTGGTATTGCGCGGGATTTCCTACCTTGGATGCTCCCTCATTTTCGACCGTTGATCTTGACAGATGGCACGTCGTCTAGATGCCATGGATGCCCTACGTGTCATCCCTCTTCATGACATGGCCTCCACGTGGGTTCTGCTAGTACACGTGGCGATGGAGATAAATAAGTGTACTTACAAGCGCCACAAAAATCACATTTACGCTGAATGGTTCAACGCTCACAAAAATCACACGGATCACAAAAATCACAAAATATGATCCGACGACTTAAATTGGTTGCGCTGAACCAAACAACGTTGACGCTGAACCAAACTGCGATGGGCGGTGGTCCCAGCTGATGTGGGCTGCTAGATTAGCACTCCCATAAGACTTGGGAAGTAGTCCTGACTGACGTGGACTGCTAATCTGACAGCTAGATTAGCACCCATAGGAGTAAGCCTTAGGAGGGCCAGTTAAAGTTCTCTCCCGGGATTTAGCCCCGGATTTTCGCCATGCGTGAGTAAAATAAATCAAGAGCTCAAGGATCAAGATCCAAAGCAAACTAGTACTTATATCACGCATTGATTAATATTAATATTCTTTCCAACTAACTCCCATAGATTTTTCTCTGGCTTTAATTGTTTATAGAAGTTGAAGACGACCCAAAGACCACTAAATTGACAAGTGATAAATCAATTTTCCCTTGTCAAGAGATGACTCCCACAGATGAAAACTACTTACTCCAATTTTCCCCCTCCTATCAATAGGACTCGCATTCCGCCGTATCATTTGCACGTAATTTTGATTATGTTGACAGTTTTTTTCTCTAGTATAGAATAGATAGCACATGCGTTGCATGTTTTTAATCATATCCATGGTAAAGTTGTACTCGCCGCAAAGCTGCAGTGATGTGTTTTTGCAGTGAAATTACTTGTTAAAATCCTTTACTATCGTTGGGTTATTCTATTTTTTGTGTCTCATTAAAATAACCATTAACACATAGTCCCAAAAATGTTTATTGCCGTATTTTGGCTCTGGTCAGAAATGTTGTAAATAAATATGTGGTGGATTTACACCACATTTACACCTCCCTCCCATGTCTCGTTCTTTATCCTTTTACATTCTCCACTACTTTGTAACTCCCACAACTAGAGTGATAACTTTGGATTAATACCTTTAGTAATGGGCATACACTCCATTACTCCTCTAGTGTTGTTGGAACAAATGCCGAATTATGCCTGCACAACAAATAAAAATCAAACACGAAACAAATTGTTATGGCTGAGTCGCGGACTAGGTCGTTTTCTTTAAGACGTTTCGCGGCTCTGCCCAAGATTGTGCAAGCAGTTCTTCAATGGCGCGTCGCTCCCAAGATAAAACAACCGAGATCAATCTCTTACACAATCGCTCTTGCACGGTGAGAGGATTTGAAACTTCTACGCTTCGTTCTTGCTCAGAAACTCTTTTAAAAAAAACCAAGGATGATCACACACTTGTTTTTCTCTCTCTCAAAATTCATTTTCTAAACTCAAGTAATATAAAAGAAAAGTCTCTCTCTATAGAAAAAAGGTTTCAACAACTCCTGAAATTATTTTCATGAAAAATTTGATTTATAATAGTCAAAGAATTAAATAACATTAAATGAAATGAATTAATAAGTTGGTAATTAACATCATTAACCAATTCAATAAAAAACGGTTTTTGACATTAAAAGCGAAATAAATTTATTCTTTAAAGGAAGAATAAACGTCACAATAAAATTATTTAAATGAGACACTAATTTATTGGAAATTAATAATGTTTTTAAAACATATATTCCCAACAAGTGTTAATGCTATCTTTACTATATTCTCTTATGTTTGCCTATAAATTGAGGCTCACTCCCTTTTATAATGTACACATCTAATGAGAATCTCTTCTTCTTTTCTCCATACTTTGGATGTTTCATTTTAGATTATAACAAGAAACGGTTTTTTTTATTATTACTTTTAATTGAACAAAAGTTTATACTCCAACATCTATTAGCCGAATTTACAAGTGCAATCCTCCAAAATGCATTAGTAAATCGGAAAATGAGTCATTTGTCCAAATATTTTTAAAACATGGTTCAAATGGACGAGTAAAAATTAGTATGAGTGAAATGGACACAAAAAAAAATAGCAATGATGAAATTGGATTCATCCTGACTTAAACTTAAAAAATAGTAAGGATGAAACTGGATGCATCCTGATGTAAATTAAAAATAAGAAAAAATATTTGAAAATTGGTAGGATGAAACTGTTTACATCCTGACTATTTTTACATTTTTGTCCATTTAAACAGTATCAAAATCTAAACGTCCTTTTCACCATGAAATTATTGATTTTGGTCTTTTTAACCAATTTTGTGTTAGTAAATTTGACGATTTACTAACAAAACATGGGTAAAACTAATGTTACGTACCATTTTCGTTCATGACTAAAAAATTTAGAGCTAAAGTATCAATATATATACAAATTAAGCTAGCTGCTCACATTGATTACCTTTTTCAAACCAACTCCCAAGATTATTTTTTTCCAGCTTTAAATTTTTGATAAAAGTTGAATACGACCCCAAGACCTATAATTAAATTGCCAAGTGACAACCCATGTTCCATGGTGTTATAGGCTGTTAGCTTCATGAATTAATGGCCTTGGAAACCTTATGAAGTGGCCGTCTAGTCTAACAACAACAGCACATACTTAGAAGAAAAAACATTTCTTCAAGGCTAAGTGACCAACCATTAAGAGAGTTTAT
Source organism: Papaver armeniacum (assembly GCA_023531295.1). Classification (NCBI taxonomy): domain Eukaryota; kingdom Viridiplantae; phylum Streptophyta; class Magnoliopsida; order Ranunculales; family Papaveraceae; genus Papaver; species Papaver armeniacum. The sequence continues at coordinate 378,134 of JAJJWW010009983.1, forward strand.
TATTTATCTAGACATAAACTGCAGTAAAATTGCCGTGACAAGGGAGGAGAAAGTCAATATCATGTGGTTGAGAAATGGTTGGATATAGCAATTGTTAAGTAGAACACTAGCTAGTAAATGTCTTTGCCCACCAACATCTAGATCTAGTCCGTACGGTACATATAACTATAACTTCAACTACATTTGCTTCATATGGAAGCTAGCATTTTACAACCAACCATCACGTTTTCTATTTGTACAATTGAACCTCCCCAACGATCTCAACTGCATCATTTAAATGTCTAAAGCTGAAACAATAATATTCATCACCTGCATTGTCAGACGTTGGCCGTACAAGATGTATATATATGTGAACAAAAATAAGACACACCATCACGAGAGATGGGTTGTAGCATTAAATTTGTGCCTACTCTTCTATGATTTGGCATGGTAAATTTTGCAGCTCCTCATTTACTTTGGTTGCTGGTTTTTAGAGAATTAATAACAAGCTATATTATGCGTTATACTACCAGCATGTATTGCACTCATCCCTGACACGTCAAGAGCTTCAGTTAACCAACATGTAATAGTTTAGCTGCTCATGGGACCGGCTAGAGGTGTAAAAAAAGAAAAAAAAAACTTTGGTAAAAAAATAAATTAGTTAATGGGGTAGGATCCGTTGACATGGTTATAATGACATAATCTTGACATTTCAGCGCCATTTTCTCTACCAAATCCAACGGGCAATTAATTCGAGACTAATTTTTTGATGACATGTTCTTCTTATAAGTCTCTACACTCCCACCAAAAATTAGATCATTCCGAGATGTATAAGACCACCATCTACAATTTTGAATATCAACCGTTGAAGATTAACGGTTGAAATTAAAATATGTGGATGGTGAAGTTTCGTATTTCGGAATTCTCTCATTTTTAGTAGGAATGTAGAGTTTTATACGAGGAACATGTCGCAAGAATATTAACATTAAATTCATTGCCGGTTGGGTTTGGTAGAAAAAATGATAACCATGTCAACGGATTATGTCATTATAACCATGTCAACGGATCCTTAGTTAATTCATCGGAAAATGGGTCATTTGTACGAAAAATTTTAAAACATGGTTCAAATGGACGAGTAAAAATTATTATGGGTTAAATAGATACAAAAAAAAATAACAAGGATGAAACTGGATGCATCCTGATGTATATTAAAAATAAGAAAAATAATTTGAAAATGGGTAGGATGAAACTGGTTACATCCCGGCTATTTTTATATTTTTGTCCATTTAAACAGTATCAAAATCTATAAGTCTTTTTCACCCAGGAATTATTGATTTTGGTCTTTTTAACCAATTTTGTGTTAATTCATTTATGATAACCTCTTTAGTTTTTATTTTTTTGGACCGATAACGTTTTTAGCTGGTTAATGAAATTTGTTGGTGTTGGTGTAATAGTCATCCAGTTTACAGGACATTTGCGTGGTTTAAAAACAAGGACCAAGTACTAGTCTCTCAACTATATAAACCCTCCCATTGTGCACAACTTTCTCAGTAACTAGCAAGAGAGAAAAAAAAAAAAAAAAAAAAAACTACCTAAGAGAAACATTAAGAGATATTGCTAGCCAAGAGTGATCAAGAGAAAAATGGCAACAACTGCAACATCGCCAACACCAAGCTCACTAGTGAGTGAAGAGAAAGTGGCAACCGCAGCAACATCACCAACACCAACCTCAATGGAGACTGAAGAGAAAATCGCATCACCAGCAACATCACCAACACCAGAAACCTCAAAGGTGATTGAAGAGATGAAACCAAAAGCTGAAGTTCACTGTGGAGCTGAAATATGCAAAGAGAAAGTGAAGGAATTTCTGGAAGTACATGAGTTACCAAATGGTTTATTACCATTGCATGACATTGATGAATGTGGTTTCGTACGAGAGACGGGTTACTTCTGGTTCAAAAGAAAGTACAAACTTGAATTCAAGTTTGAGAATCTGGATAGGCTGGTTTCTTACGCAACTGCAGTTACTGGTTATGCTGAAAACAAGAAGCTTAAGAAAGTTACTGGCATCAAGACCAAAGAACTCTTGATTTGGATCACTGTCAATGAGCTGACCGTTAGCGGGGACGAGAAAGACGATAAGAAGAAGTCCGGGAGCAAGATCACGTTCAAGACACCCACTGGTCTTTATCGATCTTTCCCTGTTTCGAACTTCACCATCGAAGAGTAATTCGGTTATAATTATATATATGATTATATGATGCATATGCTTATGTTGTTTGGTTCCTCTAGTTTGTTTTAAATTTCTTAGCTAGTTTTCTAAGTGCTATTATGAATAACAAAAATTCTTAACAGACTAGGGGAAAAACCGAGAATAAAAAACCGCTCCTCACAGTTCACCCCTTGCACGTTTCCCGTGGAGCGGGGCCCACTGGGTATCACAGAATTTAAAAAAAAAACAGTGAGAGGCGGTTTTAAGAGGGTTTTTTTTCTCGGTCTGTTAAGAACTATTGTATGAATAAAGTTTTCATGTATTAGGTGTTTCTTTTACGATCTATATGTCATGGTACTGTGTTTACATGGAATAATACAACTTTATAATTATTGGTTGTTGTGTAAGTGGAAATGAAGTTAATTTGGTAGAGACATTTTGGTAAGATTATTAAATTGTTGGTTAAAATGGACACATCTTATTATTAATATTCAAAAAATCAACATTTGACATGGGTTCCTGATCTGCATCAGTACCTTATTTTCTCTGGCTATTTCCATATAACAAACATATTTCAACTGCATTACACAATAGGATTTATCAGATCATTTGATAAGTCCCACAAGACACAATCTGCACCGAATTCGCTCGACTTCAATCCTATGGTTTTTGCACCGATGTCGGTATGTTCCCTGTCCATGTCGACATCCCGGTCTTTACCTTTGTCATGAAGGCCATTTTGTTGATCTCCACCAGTGCAATTGCTTCCCGTGCAAATACTCTGGTTCCATGGTGAACTAATATCCCCTTCATTGCCATATGATGAGGGACCATACTGAAATCCAGATGCGGAACCGGGGAAACCATCCATGAATCCATCATCAGATGTCTCTTCAGTGGATGTTATAATTGGCCAAGGTCGAGTTAAAGGTTTCTCGTGTTCTTGCTGCATTGCTCTTGAAACACTCATCTTTATTTTCTGTATAGTTTCGTCGATTCTGTCATCCGGTTTCCCGGCAATGTTGTTGTAAGCTGTCGATGCAGGGTGATTTGCATTAGGATGCACCAGTGAATCGTATCTAGGTGGAGAAATTCCTGAATGTTGGAACTGGAAATCAACGCGTTTCTTCGAGAGAAGGTGAAGCATCTCGTCTTTGAAGCAGCCGAGAGCAGCTTCAGTCAAGTGAGCTACCTGCGGTGGGGCTAATGTGGTTGCAATCTCAGCCATTAGATGGGAGAATGGTTTGTGTGTAACCGGATCAATTCCCATTCCGGACAGCTTCTTCTTCAACTTAGTGTTCCAGTGATTCTTTATATCATTGTCAGTCCGGCCAGGCAGTTGTGCTGCAATGAGTGACCACCTGAGCACCAAAAAATAATTAGATAAAAAAATATGATGAATAGTTACCGGAAAATGGAAGAATTTTGAAGCCAATATAAGATGGATGTATGTGTTTTTTTTACCTGTTTCCAACAACAGAATGAAGCTTAACAATGGTTTGCTCTTCGGATTCAGAGAATTCACCGTGTTTGAGATCGGGACGGAGATAGTTTGTCCATCTCAAACGACAACTCTTACCACATCTCTGCAGACCTGTTATACAAAACCAAATTTCATCATGAAATGTAAGCAAACAAACAAACAAAAAATGAGAGTGTGTTCTATAGATATATATGTACATACCAGCATTTTTAGGGATGAGGCGCCAATTGCGAGTACCATGCTGCGCAATGTAAGCAGAGAGCTTGTTGTCTTCTTCAGGTGTCCATTGTCCCCTTTTCACGTTGTCTTTCTCGCAGCACGGAATTCTTCCCATCTTAATTTCTGCAGTCTGTCTCTTAATTTCCCGCTAATTAAAAAAACTTCCAACTTCTAACAACAAACAGATTTAGAAGAGAGAATCGGCTTGATTAATGGCAATAAAATGGAGAGAAAAAAAAAATACACAAGAAAATGAATTATGTGTAAGTGAGTGAGAAGAGGATTAGTGTGCAGAGGTTTTTAAACAAAAAAGGGAATAAGAGAGGAGAAGTGCTCACGTGGATGCATTACGCCATTGATTATGCATGATTTGGTTAAAGAATTCAACGCTGTTATGTGCGTGAATTGTGTACCGGTAGCCCACCCTCAAGACGCTCGGTCAACATTCTTTCAAACGTCGATGCTACGTGCGAAAGCTCACAGACGCATACACACGCATTACAACTTTGTATATTCTTTAACCAGTCATGCAGTTTCACATGGCCATATGCTGAAAATCCAAAGTGCATGCCCTCTCAAGTTAGTTAGTAACATCTTCTTCCTCCTGCTCCACAGTATCTTCTTGGGTGATTGAATCTCTGATGGACTTGATCTAAACTCTTGCAGCATTCAGAAAACTTGGAATCCTGCATAAAGCTATTTATTAAAAATGTCTAGTTTTTTAAAAATTCCAAAAAAAGGTATAATGTGCACACATTTTAGGTGTGGATTCATCATATTGGGTACACAATGTCAAGCAATGGGTACACATTCAAACATTTTTGGTAATTTACAATATTTTTAGGAATAACTAATTAAAACGAGGAAATTTCCAAAGGTGTCTAGTTTTAATTGAGGAAATTTCCAAAGGTGTCTAGTTTTCTTTAGTTATTCCCAAAAATGTTATAAATTACCAAAAATGTTTGAATGTGTACCCATTATTTGATATTGTGTACACAATATCAAGAATCCACACCTATAATGTGCACACATTATACCTTTTTGAGAATTTTTAAAAAACTAGACATTTTTAGTAAATAACTTTCCGTAGAAAACACTTTTGGGCATTGACCCGTTTTAATTAGTTATTCCCAAAAATGTTGTAAATTACCAAAAATGTTTGAATGGGTACCCATTGTTTGACATTGTGTACCCAATATGATGAATCCACACCTATAATGTGTGCACATTATACTTTTTTTGGAATTTTTAAAAAACTAGACATTTTTAGTAAATAGCTTTCTGCAGGGTACACTTTTGGGCATTGACCCAATTAAAACTAGACACCTTTGGAAATTTCCTCAGCCTCAAACCTCAGTTTTGAATTTTGAGGGGGTATTTCAATACTGTTCCTAATATTTTCTCCTTATAGATAAAATCAAGAACAAATTAAGTGCAACTTGGAACTTGTTGGGTTTATGATTTGTTGATATCTGAGAACCTCCCTTCTATGGGTTCAGAATGCATTTCGCTAGAAGCTTGATGGGACTTGCGAGTCTGTTGTATGCAGGTAATGGGCTTTTTTCCCTTTGTCATAAGAATGAAACCTGTTTTGAGGCATACTGGATTTTTTTGAGGCATACTAAATAATGCCAAAATAGGATCACTAAATAAAAAACAACATCACCCCTTATCCATCCTTTTTGATAATGGCATAATTACCCTTACATAATTAGTGTTAATGATTATGATTAGATTTGATTAATTATGAATTTTAAGGATTGATTAAAAATTAAATTATAAGTGTTAAATTAGTAGAGAAATCAAATTTATGTGAGAGAGTTGGAATTTTTGAGAGGAAGAAGAAGAAGTGAAAAAAACTTGGGTTTTGAGATTTTAGTGATTAGAAGTGACCAAAACGTGTGATTCAAATCAGATTTAGACTTCTATACGAGGTTTAATGTCCTTTTTATAAGTTGAATCTATCAAAAAAAATTAAATTTTTAAAACTCAGATCTACCGACCAGATGAACAGTTAGGCTGATAACTTGTCAGCCGAACCTCTGTGTTTCGAAAATATACCTAGGTTCGGCTAACAACTTGTCATCCGAACCTAGGTTCAATTCAAGAATGACTCGCCTTTTTTTTAACAAATACTCAAAAGATAATATTGGACAGATTAAACCAATTAAAAAATCAGCTCCTGGTTAAACATTACGAGGATATGGTTGAATTATACAGTTATCCAAATGATCCATGGAAGGAATATCTTATTTGTGAGATGAGTCATATAAAGAATATCTTACTTCTAAAGCGGAAATGCTATTGTAAGCTCCATTCACATCACTACTTACCACTCAAATCCATGTGTCCCAAGAGTATTGGTCATGACTGTTCAACTATGACCCACCTTCTCACAAAAAGGGGTTTGCACTTCCCAAATCTAGGATCTAGATGTGGGTGAGTGCTAAGTAGTGATGTGATTAGAGAGTGGAATAGCATATCCGATTCTAAAGAGATCAAAAACGATTAAAAAATTAACTCCTGATTTGAAATTAAAACAATTATTAGTTTCTCAGATCCACGCAATGTAAACTAACTTATGTCATCGTCATGCAACGCTATGTATGAATGGGTTAATTAAGTAAAACTATAACCTCCGACAGATACAATCACCTTACATCGAGGGAAAGAAAACTGTGAAATGATCTATAACCAGAAGCCGGTCGCAATTGACCACTTACATAGCTAGTATTGGATAAATCAATATATACATACATATGAAAACAGCTCAATGTTGTATCCCTCCTTGAATAAACCACTTTTTGGTCTGCCCTTATAGTTTCAGTTGTGTGCCTTAATAATTCAGATATGCCGTAGTTGGGTGAGTTGTGGACCGTTGATGTCTTGTTAAATTGTTGTAGGGATACAACAACTGGCTTCAGAGCCGTTCAATCCACCCAAATTTTTTTTTCCGATGACTCTCAAGGAGGTTTCCGATAGAACTGATGCTAACACCGTTGCTATCACTCAGCTCCGCTCGGAATTCCAATCCCTTTCCACGGATCTTACTTATCAGATCGATACAGTCAAAACCAGCTTCAAGGAGGCTTTACAAGAAAATAATCGAAATGTCATCACCTTATTAGCTCGGCCTGCGAATAATCATTGTTCTGAAGATTTAGGTGGTTCTTATACGCAAGATCCTGAAGGTTGAAACAATAACAATCATTTTCGATCTCATTCAAGTAATAATCATCGTCTTCCAAAGCTTGATTTTCCACATTTTGATGGTATTAATCCTAGAGGTTGGCTACAGACGAGCGAAAGATATTTTCAATTGAATGATATTGAGGAACACAAGAAAGTTGATATTGCTGCGATTTATTAAGAGGGAAAAGCAGAAAAATGGTTTCTCAATTTTCAGGTGAATCGACCACGTATTACTTGGGGTGACTTAGCTAGACACTTATGTGCTCGATTTGAGAATCCAATAGAAGAAAACTTTGTAGGCAGTTTCAATAAATTGGTTCAAACCACCACAGTTGGTGAATACTATGAGCAATTTGAATCTCTTAAATCCTTAATGCTAGATATGAACCCTACACTTACAGAAACTTATTTTGTAATGAGTTTTCTTAGTGGCCTAAAGGATGAGATAGGAAAATTTGTGTCTATGTTTCACCCACAAACATTAGCTGCTGCTTTTTCTTTAGATAGACTACAAGAGCAGAAACTCAGTTCAGTCACCCACCTCCCTAAATCTTATACTAAACCCTTTAATTCACCTTTCAGCTCAACCAAGCAATACCAATTTAACAATTTCTCTCCTAGTCCAGCTCCTACTTCTCCTAAGTCTTCCCCTATGACTCCAAAATATTCCTTTCACAACCATACCAAACCTACACCCACCACCCCAACAATAAAAAAAATGACACAGGAAAAGATGAACAAAAGAAGAGCTCAAGGTTTATGTTACAATTGTGATGAAGTGTATGGGCAATGTCATTTTTGTATAGGCAAGCAGGAGATCTTTATGCTTCGGGTTGACAATTATGAATCACAAGATACTGAGGAGGAGGAAGACATCTTTGAAGAAGATGTAGATTCACCAGTTCAGCCTGATATGGAGATTTCATTACATGCTTTGACTGGCCATGCCACTGGTGATACTATTAGAATCCCTGGAGTCCTTAATAGTCACAGAGTTTCCATACTCATCGATTCAAGCAGCACCACAAGTTTTATTGACAGTGCATTGGCTTCTTCCCTCCAGTGCAGCATTAATTCAACTACCCCAATGAAAGTCATTGTTACAAATGGAGAGCACACACTCAGCAATGGAATTTGTCCACAACTACAATGGAGCATGCATGGCCATACTTTTGTTGAGAATCTAAGACTTTTACCATTGGGAAGTTGTGATATTGTCTTAGGTGCAGACTGGCTCAAGACATTAGGTGATGTTCTCTTTAATTTTTCAAAACTGAGCATTTCATTTAAGTATAAAGGTAAGAAAATCACCTTACAGGGTGTGGGGCAACACACTTCTTTATTTCAGATGAGTAGTGAAGTTGTCAAGAAATTTCTTTCTAGCTCTTCTCATGGCTTGGTGGGGCACTTGTTTTCCATTTCTACACCCACTTCACCACCCACAACCCCTGATATTCCTTTACCCTTATTACATGAGTTTGATGACATTTTCCAAGAGCCAACTCAATTGCCTCCCCAGAGAAACTTGGACCATAAAATTCCATTGCAACCCAATTCAGCACCTATAAACCTTAGAGCTTACAAGTGCCCCTACATTCATAAAGGTGTGGTGGAACAACTGGTTCAGGAAATGTTACAGTCTGGTATAATCCAGCCAAGCAATAGTCCCTTTGCATCACCTATTCTTCTAGTTAAGAAGAAATACAACACATGGAGATTTTGTGTTGATTATAGAATACTCAACAGCATTACAGTCAAGGACAAGTTTCCCATTCCAATTATTGAAGAATTATTGGATGAATTGAATGGAGCTATTATATTCACCAGAATTGACTTGAGAGCTGGATATCATCAAATCAGAGTGCATCTCTCAGACACATCAAGGCCATTATGAATTTAAAGTGATGCAATTTGTCCTTACTAATGCCCCGACCACTTTTCAAGCATTAATGAATGAGATATTTTAACCTGCATTGAGGAAATTTATACTGGTATTTTTTGATGATATTCTAATATACAACAAGAGCATGACTGAGCACTTGGAGCATCTCAAGTTTACATTCTCCCTGCTAAGAAAACATCAACTATATGCTAAGCTCTCTAAATGTTGTTTTGGCCAGCCTTCACTAGAATACTTGGGCCATATTATTACAGCTGCAGGTGTTTGTGCTGATCCAAGTAAAATTGCTTGTATGCAAACTTGGCCAACATCCTCCACCCTCAAATAATTAAGGGGATTCCTTGGGCTTACAGGCTACTATAGGAAGTTTGTAAGAAATTATGGAGCAATCAGTAAACCACTTACTGATCTTCTAAAGAATAACTCCTTACTCTGGACTTCAACAGCCACATCAGCTTTTGAGAAACTCAAGATGGCCATGTCAACAAATCCAGTATTTGCATTGCCAGACTTCACTAAAACTTTTGTGGTTGAAAGTGATGCTAGTGCTTCATGTTTTGGAGTTGTATTACTCCAAGAAGGCAAGCCAATTGCTTACGTTAGCAAACCACTGGGTCCAAGAGCTAGTGCATTATCCACATATGAAAAGGAGTTTCTAGCCATTGTCATGGAAGTTCAAAGATGGAGACATTACTTGCAAGGTGCTAAGTTCATAATACAGACTGATCATCAAAGTATCAAGTATTTCTTGGAGCAAAGGATCACCACACCCTTACAACAGATATACTTAATCAAACTGTTGGGATTTGACTATGTCATCAGATACAAGAAAGGAGATGAAAATGTAGTGGCAGATTCACTTTCTAGAAGACCTCCTTATTCAGCTCAATGGAATTTATTGGCTGCCTCTACACCAGCATGGGCTCAGAAAGTACTTGCCAGTTATACTGATGATGAGATGACTCAAGGTATCTTCTCTAAACTACTTCTCAGTCTTTCTAGTGTCGAACACTTTACCTACACAGAGGGCATACTGAGGTACAACACCAAACTATATATTGGCACTGGTGGCAACATAAGACAAGCACTGTTACATTCTCTACATAATTCTTCTATGGGAGGCCATTCTGGTATCCAGGCTACATATGATAGAGAAAAAGCACATTTTTATTGACAAGGCCTCAAAAAGGATGTCTTACGTACTCTTTGTGTCTCATTGTGATACATGTCAAAGGAACAAAAGTGACAGCACAAATTCTGCTGGCCTTCTCCAACCTCTCCCTATGCCAGATTATGCTTAGCAACATATAACAATGGACTTCATTGATGGTCTACCACCAAGCAACAAGAAGAGTGTCATCCTAGTTGTGGTTGATAGGCTTACTAAGTATGCTCATTTTATTGCCCTGCAACACCCCTACACTGCTTCCTCTGTGGCACAAGTTTTTCTCAATCAAAATTTCAAGCTGCATGGATTACCTGCCTCAATTGTGTCAGATAGAGACAAGGTATTTACAAGCAAGTTTTGGACTAATTTATTCAAGCCCTTGAGCACAGGTTTTAATTTAAGCTCTGCTTATCACCCTCAAACTGATAGTCAGACTGAGAGGGTGAATGCTTGTTTGGAAAACTATTTAAGGTGTTTAGTAGGCCATAAACCAAGCAGCTGGAGTAATTGGTTGTCCCTTGCAGAGTGGTGGTACAACACCAGTTTCCACAGGGGTCTAAAAATGTCACCATTTCAAGCTTTGTATGGTTAATTACCTCCCCATCTAGCATTCCCCTTTAATGCTACTACTTCAGTGGATGTTGTGGAGGCTTACTTGAAGTCCAGAGACTCTATGCTAGATATCATCAAAGAATCACTACATCAAGCACAGGCCAGGATGAAGCTTTATGCTGACTCTTAGAACTTTCCAAGAGCGAGATTTGGTCTACCTCAAACTTCATCCCTACAGACAAGCTTCAGTGTCTCTCAGAAGAAACTTTAAAATATCTGCCAAATACTATGGGCCATTCAAAGTCTTACACAAGATAGGTGTTATTGCCTACAAACTTGAGTTGCCTTCACATTCAAGGATACATGCAGTCTTCCATGTATCCAATTTGAAACAACACATTGGTATGAAACACACTCCATATCCTACTCTACATGTTGTTGATCTCCATAGTGAAGTTATTATGCTTCCCAGAAAGTGTTGAAGACTAGAACAGTGCTCGGGGGTAGCCAATTGGTGCGCCAACTTCTCATTCAATGGACAAACTCATCTCCGAGGATGCCACCTGGGAGGACCTCTCAAATATTAAGTCTCATTACCATAGATTTGTCCTTGAGGACAAGGACAATTTTCAGGGGTAGGCAATGTTGCATCCCTCCTTGAATAAACCACTTTGTGGTCTGCCCTTATAGTTTCAGTTGTGTTCCTTAATAATTTAGACAGGCTGTAATTGGGTGAGTTGTGGACCGTTGATGGCTTTCCATGCGTCTGCGGTCCTTTTTTCCTATATGCCAATGAAACAAACCTTGGGCCGTCCATGGGCTTTGCTTTGGATTTTACTACTGTAGTTGCAGGATTTCCTACAACACACCCCTTATAATAATTTCTACATCTAAATCTTATTAATCACCTAAATTTCAAATACAAGTACTAGAAATATAAACTGACATAAGGATTTTTTACATGGTTCGATCAATGTGATCTACATCCATGGTTCTTCACTATGATTGTTGGAGTTACATAAGTATTACATTTAGAATTTCCATTAATGGATATTTTGTAGAGCTCTAGATCTAGTTTTAGGGGAAGAAGATGATAAAGAAAATAAAGTCTCTCTCTAAAAATATCTCTCCCTTACTAAATGTGTCCTCCCCTTTCTCTCTCCTGCTATTCTCTTTATATAGGTGTTTACATAGTGGATGACAGCTCGTACATAGTGGAGTACAACTCATATTGTCACATGCTCGCAGGCTCTTGTTGCATTTCGCAAGATAAGCTATATTTTCGCAAACTCTTACTGTTGTGCGATATTTGGATCCTACATCTTGCCTCTTTTTCCTTGAATATTTCTTGAAGAGCGGTCTTTAAGGAAAAATCCACTTTGTTGTAGTTGTTGGAGGAACGAGCGAAAGAATATTGGACTTGAAAAGTACGTACTTGCCTCTATTCTTTTGCGAAGTTCCGAAGCTTTGAGAAGTCATTAGAAGTACTTGATCCTCGATATATAAGAAGTATCCGTCCTTGAATGAGAGTAATAAGTATTTCCTCTATTCATACGAAGTTATTACTCTCTCATTGGTGAATATTCGTGTTATTCATTAATGAACGTCTTCTTTGAAAATGATTCTTGCCGAGAAGATAAAAAACATAAAATCTTGAATGAGAGTAATAAGTATTGCCTCTATTCATGCGAAGTTATTACTCTCTCATTGGTGAAGATTCATGAGAGAGTTATTACTCTCTCATTGGTGAAGATTCATGAGAGAGTAATAAGTATTTCCTCTATTCATACGAAGTTATTACTCTCTCATTGGTGAATATTCGTGTTATTCATTAATGAACGTCTTCTTTGAAAATGATTCTTGCCGAGAAGATAAAAAACATAAAATCTTGAATGAGAGTAATAAGTATTGCCTCTATTCATGCGAAGTTATTACTCTCTCATTGGTGAAGATTCATGTTATTCATTAATGAACGTCTTCTTTGAAAATGATTCTTACCGAGAAGATAAAGAACATACAATATTTTCTTGGTTATCCATAGTTGCCTCTGTTCTTTATCTATGAGGGTAGAATCCTTGAGAAAGTGTTGAATGGGAAAATTGTCTTTTCATTCTTATTTTGCCTCTATCTCATGTTTTGTGCTCATGCGATAGTATAATTTCTTCAAGCTGCTTATAATTGTGCGAAATAATTGAGCGAAATAATCACATCCTGTGAAATAATCACATTCTGCGAAATTCTAACACATTCTGCGAAATTATGAATAATCTCGAAGGAAATCTGAATAATTTTGTGAAATTCGAATAACCCCTGAAATCCTGAATAATCCTGCGAAATTCTGAATAACCCTGCAAAATCCTGAATAATCCTGCGAAATTTTGAATAATCTTGCGAAATTCTAAATAATTCTGCGAAATTTTGAATAATCTTGCGAAATTCTGAATAATTCTGCGAAAGTCTGCGATATTATTCTGTAAAGTTTTGTAAAATACTTGTGTGAATCTAATGCTTATGTAATGATTATGTTATGAAATGTGTATGCGATGTTTATTCCATGAAATGCTTTATGCGATGCTTTCATGATGCAAGTGTGATGCTTATATGATGAGAATGCTTATCTATTGCAATGTATAGCTAATGTTTGTGTTACTTAGCTTATTTTGCACGCTAAAATCGATGTAGCTTTAAATTGCTTCAATTCTCCATTTCTCTCGACCTTGTCTTTAGTATATGCATTCTTCCTCTCGCGTACTTATTGTTCCTCGCATGTTCATTTGCTTGTGCTTTATTTTTTCTTGCTTTTTGTTCTTTGTCCATCTTTAGCTCATTGTATCTCATTGTTTTACTGTCTCTACTGTTTATTCCTGCACTATTAGTATCGCATAATATAATATAATCAAAATATCAAAGGTGCATCATTTTCACTATCTCAATTTCATTTCTTTATATATGTTCGCAAGCTTGTTTGATTACATATAATATCTTCGCAAGTTTATTTGCGTACTTTCTTATGTGGTCTTATTTTTCCTTCCTAGTTAAAGGTCTTATTTTTCTACCTCTTTCCATTGCGACAAAATCGCAGGCCGTCTTTACACTTTTATGTAATGACCCATTGATCTTGTCTTATCATTTCTCTAGTATTATTTCCTCTGCAGGATGTTTTTTATGCGACAATATGACAGGCCTAAATATTCTTGCAAACATAAAGCCCCAAGACATTGTCGTCTTGCGACGAAATCGCATGACGTCTTTACAATTTCGTGCACCGACCCATTGATCTCGTCTATCTTCTCTCTAGTATTATTGCCTCTTCAGGATTGTCGCACAAATATGACAAGCCTTAATACTCCCGTGAGTAAAATCCTCATGATATTTGCGTCTTTTTTGACACTTATCAGCTCCCTAATGGAGGATGCCGCCCTTATCATCCCCCTGGTTGCCCCTTCAAGGAGACGTACCTCTACCATACAAGGTTGGGTCCTCCCATCCGGTCTTAACAACAACCAGTTGTTTTCGCAGCCTCTTATCCCTTTTGCCTATATGGCTTATGGTTACGAGACTGCACCCTAAGTGGAGTTTTCTTCGGGCCGAGTGCATCATCTTCCAAGACTTGCCAAGAATGGATGAGACGCTTCAAACTCCCCAGGCACTCTTGGCTCAACCGTGTACCTCGGCGCCTTGATCAAGTTCTGCACTCCTTAGGAGAGACCCTTAGTCGTTCAACCCAAATCATAATTAAGTTTAGGTTGAAAATCTTAGGTACCTCTCCTGGATGGGCTTTATTGACCCCAAATATCCATGACCCAGGTTCCGGGAGCGGTGTAACCTTTCCCTGAGACATGCAATAGGTACCCCCTTCTATGATGCACTTTAGGTCTTACATTTGCCTCTTACGAAATTTTATTAGCGAACTAGGGTGTATGCCATAGAAGGTTTGCCTCTATCTATGTGAAGTTATCGCACGTCTTTATTCTTTCTTAAAGAATCATAATCTCTGCGAATTTATCGCATGTTTCTATTCTTTTGTAAAGAATCATAATCTCTGCGAATTTATCGCATGTTTCTATTCTTTTGTAAAGAATCATAATCTCTGCGAATTTATCGCATGTCTTAATTCTTTCATTCATTCTTTCTTTCATTTTTTTCACAAATATATGATGCCTTACTTTCGGCTAAATCTTCATATCATTTGAAATAAAACAAATATTCAAGAGAAATATATAAATTGATCTATATGAGATTGTATTCCCTTTTGAAATCTTTGTAATCTTTTTGAATCTTTGTAATTGTTCAATAGACATCTTTGAAATCTTTGTATCCCTTTTTGAAATCTTTGAAAGCAAATATTCCAGTTTCGCATTTTTTTTTATTTTTTTTTTATCTTTGAAATCTTGCGATTGTATCGCTCTTTGTGAATCTTTGAAATCTGTGAGATTTTGAAATCTTTGAAATCTCTGAGATTTTAAAATCTTTGAAATCGTGCGATTGTATCGCTTTTTGTAAATCTAATCAAAAATCTTTTTATTTGTCGTAAGTAAAATAAAATGTTCAAGGAAGTGGTACTTAGCTTTCATGTGATTTGTTGTTGCTGTCGTCTCGCACGAAGTATATGGTTTGCTTGCGAAACTAGCATCCTTGAAATGTATAAACATCGCACAAAATATAATTATCTCGCAGCAAAAAGAAGTGTGAGAAATGAGATTTGAACCCTTGACCTGCCGCTTGCATATTCTCGCACCATACCATCTGTGTTAACCCTGTTTTGCGAAATAATCACCAACTCTTTTCTATGCGAGATAATCAAAGACTACCAAAAACAAATCTGCGAAAGAATTGATCTCGCGACCTGCTGCTTGCATTCATGCCTTCTGACCATCTGTGCTAGTTTCTTCTATGCAAAATTATCGCACACTTGTTAAAACTTGTCTTGCTCTGTAGTCCAAAAATTCGCGGAAGGTGGGAATTGAACGTGCGTCCTCAAGCTCATTGTCTTCACCTCTGACCAACTTTGTTGGCTTCTGTTTGCAAAATATCTGTGCAAAATAATTACCTACTTTCTTCTGTGCGAAATATCCATGCGAAAAATACACGTTCGTTGGGATTTGAACACGCGACCATGAAATCATTAACTTCGCAGATGACCAACTGTGCTGCCTCTTGTTTGCGAAATAATGAAACAATATTGCGAAATTATTCATTTTTTTTTGCCCTCTGTAAAAAGAATAAAACTATGCTCGCAGACGAATTCGAACTTGCGACCGTGAACGTACATATTGTTCTCTTGACCAACTGTTCAACCACCTTTGTGTGAAATAAACGCACAACTTTTTTCTTTATTCTTTTATTCGCCACTGAAAATGAGAAGAAAATGAAAAATATGTATGTGTGCGAACTCGAACCCATGACCTATTGTTTATTCACTCCAACTCAAACCATTTGTGCGAATTTCTGTTTGTGATTGAAATCACAGCATCTGCCTCTTATCTTCTCTTCGCCTTCCTTTATTTCCTTCAACAATTTGCCTCTTGCTTTTTATCCTGAACACGGAAATCTTCCATTGAAACCTTGGTTTTCTTCCCTGAGAGTGTAATTTCTTCCATGAAATTTCCATTTTTGAACCTAAACTTTGTAGATCTAGAAAAATATGAATAGTAGCTAATCTTCATGGAAACTTCTTGAACCAACAAGTTACAGGAAGGATAAATCCTTTACTCCTCCATGTTTCTAGCGCCAAAATGTAGTTGCAGGATTTCCTACAACACACCCCTTATAATAATTTCTAGATTTAAATCTTATTAATCACCTAAATTTCAAATACAAGTACTAGAAATATAAATTGACACAACGATTTTTTACATGGTTCGATCAATGTGATCTACATCCATGGTTCTTCACTACGATTGTTGGAATTACATAAGTATTACATTTAGAATTTCCATTAATGAATATTTTGTAGAGATCTAGATCTAGTTTTAGGGGAAGAAGATGATAAGGAAAATAAAGTCTCTCTCTAAAAATATCTCTCCCTTACTAAATGTGTCCTCCCCTTTCTCTCTCCTGCTCTTCTCTTTATATAGGTGTTACATAGTGGATGACAGCTCGTACATTGTGGAGTACAACTCATATTGTCACATGCACACAGGCTCTTGTTGCATTTCGCAAGATAAGCTATATTTTCGCAAACTCTTACTGTTGTGTGATATTTGTGGGAAGATCGATTACCACTGGGGAAGTTTTTTTTTTTCTTTTTTTTTTTTTACGCGAAAGCTGGACCCAGGCCCCTACCCAAACCCGGCCCGGTTGGATCGGCCACGCGAACCCAACACCGCTCAACCCACTGTACAACTAATCTACCACAAACCTTTACGACGACGGGGATTGAACCCCTGACTTCCTCCTTACTGGAGTTGATGGGATACCACTGGGGAAGGTTGGATTCCCCGTTTTCTCTTCTTCGATGGAGATGAGAATCATTTTGTTGGGATAACGGCTAGATACTTAGATTAGTAGAGGGGCTTGCCTAGTTGGTTGGGTTTGCTCGGGGGAATGGGCTCAGGTGTTTTGAATAAAAAAAATCTATTGAACTTGGTCTAACTTCGGAAATCACCATTGATTTGTAGCGGTCTATTCTATAATGATATTGTTGAGATTCGTACTAGAGGAAGGATCCAGTCACATAATTATTTTCACACTACCTATCCTTTTCGACGCCATTTCTTTTTTATAGACTCAAACAATAACGATATGAAGCTAAAATTTTATTAATATATTCCTCTTAGGGAGCTCTATATTCGTAAGAACAATTAGAGCATTATGAGAAGGATAACATGCCATCCAACACCTTTTTTTTTGTTGGTAAGAGCCATCAAACACTTGAAAATTAGTCGTCGGATATAAACGGCTTTCCATAACTGATTTTCAAAGAGGTAGATGGTGGGGTTTGGTACTAATATTTTGTATGAATACGGAGATTTATAATAGAAACATATTGGTAAATAAAATATTAGCTTTAAATACATTGTTGTTTGGGTTTTATAAAAAGATTGGCGTCGAACATGTTAGAGAATATGAGTGGAACCTCCCACTTTATATCATTAAAAGTAAGAACAATTAATCAAAAAATTTACACAAAATTGGTCAATTAACCCAATAACGATAATTCCTGGGTGAAAAAAACATGATGTAAAAATAGCCAGGATGTAAACAGTTTCATCATACCCAATTTTAAATACCTTTTCTTATTTTTAATTTACATCAGGATGCATCCAGTTTCACCCTCGCTATTCCTTAAGTTTAAGCCAGGATGAATCCAGATTCATTCTTGCTATTTTTTTGGTGTCCATTTCACTCATACTAATTTTTACTCGTCTATTAGAACCATGTTTTAAAAATATTTGGGCAATTAACCCAATTTCTCAAAAATTTAAAGGAAGATTAAGTCCGACCCATGTTTTGATTGGTACCATCATTTTGAAAGTTGATAATTTAGGGGTTTTGTGGATTACAACCGATTCAATGGTGCGAAAATTTTCCCCAATAATTAAAAGTTAGAAATTTGATTTGATTTTTTTTTTATTTTCGTAAAAATATCATTTAATTAGAGAAGAAAAAAGATGATGCAAGTGATTGTTTTAAGGCTTTTCGGCGTAGGTTGTACTAGGATATGACCCGTGCCGTAACGGCACGGGGCTATGAGTTGTTTTTGTGTTGGTTAGATATTTTTTTTCTTGTGAGACTACCAAGGGCTGAACGTGGGAACTTGATGGTTATTTTCAATGTTGTTGTAGTAAGATGATTCGTTCAAGACTTGTGAAAGCAGATTTTTAGACTTAATTTTTAAAGCAAAAATATAACAAACTCAAAATACAAAATGTTGTGAAACTTATGGAGAGGCTAGAGCTAGGATTCCACCATTCATCAATACTTATGTGGTTTTAAATTAATTTATATCATGCAATTTAAACAATTGATTTGATTCTAAAGTATTGCCAAAATCAGATTTCCAAAATATCAAATGTTAGTCACAAGCATAACGCATCAAGAGTCTAAAACTAAGCATGCATCATCAAGAGAAAACACATTTGATTAATAAAAATCATTTAATTCATTTTTTTATCAATGCAATTAATCATATAAAAATATTGCATAAATTAATAAAGTAAAAATTACCACATAATTCTTGAAAGAATGGCTTCCTCCGTCGCCCCAGAGGATGGGTTTAGAGACACGCTCAAATGGTTTTTCATTGCTCAACATGTGTTTACAAAGAAGAAAAAGAATAAAACAGTGATTCTGCTCTCCCAAAACTCCCCTCTCTAGATAATCCTGTTTGGTTCTACTAGCACCCTATTTATACACAACAACCCATTACTCAAACATCTTTTCAAAATCTTCTTCCATAACTCCATCAGATCTTCTCTTTAATGAAAGATATCTCATGAATAATTTCTTTCTCCATTATCACAAATCTTCTTTATTTGCTAAAATAAAATCCTAGGGATATTATCTTTTTTTATTTTTTAAATAAAACCCAAGATTTTCTTTCTCCTTTTCAATAAAAACCAACTCATAAGTATATTATCTCTTTTAACTTCAAGATATGGAAACTTCCTGTATAATAGGCAAGAAGATATCTTTGCCTTAAATCTTTAAAATCTCCCATAAATTCCGTGAATCTGTTTCAAAATGAAGAAGGAGATGGTGCCTCTATCCATTTGCTGGGTGCCTTTAACAAGATCGGTGCCCTTATCTGAAACGAGGATGCCTTTAACACTTTTAAGCCAATTCTTCCAAAAATGTTTATTTCCCAAAAATACCTACAAACACATAAAATACCATAATAAGTACAAAATCGAGTACCAACAATGTAGAAAATTAAGGACAACTTAGACACAAAAATGTGTCTATCAGTAGCAACCGTTGATGTCTCGGGCACAAATATGGTTTTGGGTTCTTTTACTTCTGCCAGGCCCAATGCTTCTTCAAAGCTAACATCTCAACCCACTCCTAGTTTTAGGCCTTGCAAACAACATTCTTCACTTGCGATTGAGGTGCAAACAACATTCTTCACTTACCATCTAGCGTGAGTCTTTGTTGTCTTCCTTCCCGTTGTCACCAATTCTCTGCCCTTTTGGCTCCTTAATTCATCCAAGCTTTATTTTGCTAAAAACACAAAATTAATTAGTACAAGAATTTATTCTTGAAAACAATGAAAATACAGAATTTGGGATAATATATGATTTTAAAGCGCAAAAGATGAGTTAAATGCCAATAAAAAGGTATAAAAATATGCTCAATAAAGTTTTTCCCTCTCTTTCGCCGATAACCTCGGTGACTTGTCGGTACAGTTTTCATGATTTCTTGCCCAACAATATATATTCACCTATGAACACTTTACTTCGCCTCATCATTTCTTTTTCGCTGAATTAAGCAATTATTCCTTCTTCGTTAAGTCTTTTCTTTTTCGCAGATCTACTTTCACGAACGTCTCTTTGAACTTCGCAGATCCAATTTTCAATAAAGTATTTATGTCAGTTGATTTGACCTTTCATAAATGCTTTTTTCTCCGAAAATGGTTAAAATATCTTCTGACGAAATTTTATTCGTTGATTTCGTTTCTTCTCGCTGAACCACGTGACGGGTAGGTTTTTTGTACCTACAAGCAAGAAAAACCATAAGATGAAAACAAATTTAACCAGTGTTAATTTTATAAAAATTCTCCAATATAAGTCGTAGAGGAGAGACATGGCATAAGTAAAGGACTAGACACGATAAAGCATTTAGAGCATCTCTAATCTCCAATAGAAGATGGAAGATTTATTTTTTAATGACACGTAGGATTTTAGACATTCATTTAAAACAAATCCATCTCCAACAGTAGGTCCTACAAAACAAGAGGGATGAAATATTAATTTTAAAGGTTTTAAAAAAAGTCTTATATAGACCTTCACAATGACCTCTATGTCATATTTTTTATTTTTAATAATTAATTAAAATACGATTAAACGGTTAAGATTTCATCACATAAGATTCTTTAAGGGTTAAATTTCTACACTATATTGGAGATAGTTTATTAGTTATGGGGTCCTATATTTTCTCTTTGTGTAAATCCTCCTAAATAAGTGTCTTAATAAAAATTCCACATAGGATTTTTGACACCCACTATTGGAGATGCTCTTAGACGAAAGGGCTTCCCCCTAATACCATTAAAAACATGATATAAAAGGTAAGGGCATTGATCGAAATCAAAAAGCCTTTATAAGAGTGTTGGCCAGAGTCAATAATCCAAAATAGAGTATAGATGTTGACCAGTGTCAAGTATCTATAGCCCCAGACAAACCACCAGGGATAAATTTGACGTTTAAATTTTGTTTTCATCTGCGATGGGTTAGGAGAAGATGAATTGGAGAGGTAACTTCAGAGATTAGTAGTCTTTCGGTGGAATTGTTGATCTTTCTTGTTTCTTTTTTGTACTCAATTGTGTCTTCTGCTTAGTAAGGAGATTGGAGAGGTGAAGCTTGTGAAAAAGAGAGCTGATGATGAAGTTGAAGATTTCAAAGGAATTGGAGGTTCAAGGAAGAGAATTGCTGAATGAGAAGGTTGAATTGGGGGGATAATTGGAAAATTGTAGAACCCATTGTTAGAGGGTAGATTAAGAGAACAGATTATGAGTCTAGTTGTCTAGAGATTAAGGAGGAGTATAATTTTAATTTGTGTTATTGATTGTTATTTTCTGTATGTTTTTAGTTTCCCATTTGGGTTTTGTTGAGATTATTAGTCCCACATTGTCTGGGCAACCTAAGATCCCGCGGTTTATAATCCTTAAGGCCTCTCCACTCATTGCCAATTGGTTTTGAGTTGGATGCCCATATTCTAACATGGTATCAGGGAAGGTTTTGTGTCAAGTCATTTGACCGCACCTTTACTCCGCGTCACCCGATTTATTGTCCACGTGTTAGACCCAACGAGGCTACACGTGAGGGGGCGTGTTGAGATTATTAGTCCCACATTGTCTGGGCAACCTAAGATCCTGCGGTTTATAATCCTTAGGGCCTCTCCACGTTGGGTCTAACACGTGAGGGGGCGTGTTAAGATTATTAGTCCCACATTGTTAGGGAAACCTAAGATCCTGCGGTTTATAATCCTTAGGGCCTCTCCACTCATTGCTAATTGGTTTATTGTTTTTCATTTTAGGGTCATGATTATGCACTTGAGCATGAGCCTAGTTAGAAAATTGTAAAACTTGTTTTTCATTTTAGGGTCATGATTATGCACTGTAATAAACAATAATTCATCGTAAAACTTGAACATCCAGGAGTAGTTTTCTTTGCTAACTTGTAATAAACAATAATTCATTTGTGGTGGGTGAAGAGATCGTGCTGAGAGAAAACCATTGCTTATAAATTCTTTAAAATTTGGGTTAATTTGCGTTACCTCCCCTATAAAGATTGGTAATTTGCATTACCTCCCCTACAGAAATAAAGTTAGCAAAACCTCTTATCGTCAATAATTCCATCTATTCCAAGTTAGCTGACTCAGCACTGACTTACACGTGGATTTTTGTAGGGGGTAATGCAAATTACCAATCTTTACAGGGGAGGTAACACAAATTACCCCCAAAAAATAAAAGTCACGTGTAAGCTAGTGCTGGGTCAGCTAACGTGGAATAGAATGAATTATTGACGAGGGGAGGTTTTGCTAATTTTATTTCTGTAGGGAAGGTAATGCAAATTAACGATATTTACAGGGGAGGTAACACAAATTACCTCTTAAAATTTTTAGGATTTCTCTTTTCAGTGACTTTTTTTTTTCGGTCTATACAATCTCTGCAATGGTAAAATCTCTCCCAACAACTTGACCATTGCAAGTACTGTGTTCTAGTTGAAATCGATGAATTAGATCTTAAAAATAAAACCTATTATAGGGGCTCCAAGAAAAGTGTTTTGAGGGCTCCTAAGGATTCAAATATCCTACAATGAAGATAAGGGGACCTAATTCATAAGAAAAATACTAAAATACCCTTAACCGATTAAATATTGAAACCCAGAACTAATTTGTTTTCATTCCTCTCCTTTAATTCTTCCATTTTCTTCTTCCCCATCACCTCCATCGTCTATTTCTTCGATTAATCGTCAATTCCCAAAATAATTCATTATCGATTAACACCATTTAATCCACCCGCAATGACTTCAATAAGGTAAAAATCAAAAACCCATCTTATTTTATTGGTTTTAATGCATGGATAAGCGGAATCGATCGAATTAGGTTTTTGAAAAAACAGTTTCAGAAATGTCTACGGTTGGGAAAATTCATATTTCCCAATCGTAGGCTGCCTACGGTTTGGAAGTATGAATTTTCCCAACCGTAGACATTTCTGCCTACGGTTGGGAAGTATGAATTTTCCAAACCGTAAGCAGTCTACGGTTGGGAAGTATGAATTTACCCAACCGTAAGCAGTCTACGGTTGGGAAATATGAATTTTCCCAACCGTAGACATTTCTGCCTACGGTTGGGAAGTATGAATTTTCCCAACAGAAGTAGCCTTTTCATCTGATTGGGAAATATGAATTTTCCCAACCGTAGACAGGACTGAAAAAATAAGCGATGAGTTTTCTTAGTTTTTTATTTTTATGATCGCCATCTTTATCACGACGGAGAAGAAGAAGAGAGAAGAAGAATAATAAGTTTTTTTTTTTATGATCATCATCTTCATCATGATTTATGAATAAAAATAGAAGGAGAAGATAATAGATTTAGTTTTTTGTATATAATCATCATCTTCATCATGATTTATGAATGAAAAGATAATGAGAAGATAATAAATTTAATTTTATAATTTATGGAGGATATTTTAGCCATTACAAAAAATAATTGGATATGGGGTTTTGTTGATTACTATTTCATAACCCAATTTTGTCATCTTGTGAGCCCTCAAAACCCAATATTTGGAGCCCTTAAAAATTATACCTGGCGAGATTGGGGTATACTCAAACTAATTTGGGTATACCCAATAAGACAAAATCTGGTCATTATGAAGTAAAACCAATCCACCCCTTAACTTTGTATTTTCTAAATGGCTAATATGCCCTTGGTTAATTAACACTAAAATTCTGATTTGGTTAATTAATTGAGTTTAGATTAAAATTTTGAAATTCTGAATTCAGTAGATTAACCTTTTGATCCGTCATATGAGTTCGATTCGATCTAAAAATTTTGGTTTTGAAAATGCATAAAGCCGGCAAGGTCTGGTTTGAATAATATTCCGACCAAACATACACCGGAAGGTTCAACTTTGAATAAGTTGCCGAGCTCTCTACTCCGCCGGCAGTTTCAACTTTGAATAAGCACGACCATATATCCGCCGGAATGGTCCTAGGATGAAGAACACGCCGACTATCTTGGACAGCAATCTTAAGGCCGGCATGTAAATATTTCCTACCCTTAGAGCTATATTAATCTTTGCATGCAAAAAAATACAACCTTGCCGGCCGACATAATATGGAAGATGTAATTTACTTTATTCATTCAATTTTGGTTACTACATTGATTGAAACATAAAACCTAATCCTTGTCGACGGAAAAACGAATGCACTTAGCATGTGCATCAAGCCTTTGAACCCCTAGGCGACCCTATTGGACGAGTTATAGTCTCGTGAGGGTTTACATAGAGGTCTACCCACAAAACCTATACTAAAACTTCTAAAGCCATCAATCTTCCTCCTCCGAAGACGATACACCCTCCATCATCAGGGGCATACTCCGGGATTTTGGATTCCATGAATTGATAGCTTGCATCGAATGCGAATGCTTCCCCTTTTCCTCCAAGTAGCGCGCTTTGGCGACTTCATGCTACAAAAACAAAACACAAACTTACTTTGTTAGTGCGGTTTGCTGGAAGATCAAACAACATGGATCACATAAAATAAACCACAAAAATACTTACAAATTGTTCAATGGACAAGTTAAAGTGGGGAGCGTTGAAAATTGGTTTTTGGATAGCTAAATAAGCAAGTATCGCATTTTCAATGACTATGTGCCTATCGTGAACTTGTTGAACACTTCTTGAGTTAGGATTCCCACACTCTTGGCTAAAAGTGTTGTGAAACCTAGCCCAAAAGGTTGTGGAATCCACCCTTACGGAGGACTGCCTTCGAACTCTAGTCTCCGCATACCAAGCTTTGGTGATTGCCAAATCTTCATTAGAATCAAATGAAGCCATTTCTTGTGTGTAGAGAGCTATTGGGTGAGTTAGATGGAGTGTGTGATGATATGAGCTTTGGAGAGTATATGCAAATAGTTGTGTGTTGTTTTGTGGAGATAAGTAGTGCATTTATAGGATGGTGCCCAAATTTGGTCGTTATAGTGTCCAAGTACAAGTGAATCAATGCAATTGTACTTGCAAAAATTTGAATTTTGAACACGCCGGCAGTGGTCGTAAATTTGATACAATGCCGGGGTCCCAAAACGGCTGGAAATGTATGGGTTCATTAGCATGCCGGCCAAAATACCGCCGGCATTTTCCTCGTTTTGTTTCCTCCCGACCTTACATGATTTTAGGCATCGAAGAATGGTTTTTTTTCAATATACAATTTTGTGGTCTCTATTTTAGTACCCTTCCGGCTACACGAACTTGAACTTGGTAGAATCATATTACCTTGCCGGCCCTGGTAACTACACGCTTTTTGTTGACAGTGGCCGGCATCTGTCATTTCACAACCTTGCCTACTCGGTAATTCCCAATTTTTGTTGATGTGGCCTGGCAATGTGTCATTTCACAACCTTGCCTACCCCGTAATTCCGCAATTTTTGTTGATGTGGCCGGCAATTTGTCATTTCACAACCTTGCGCCCCTGGGACTGCCGACAGGTAGCAAAAAAAGCATGCCTACAAATGTATTGACACGTTATATAGCTAAACAAAACATTCATTCATCCAACATTTTTTGTCCAAAATACGAAACATGTCCCATAAACCGTAAAAAAAATTTGTCCACACCATTAACTTAAACATTTGTCCACCACAACATAAAAAAATGAACTAGAAAGAATTCATTGGCCACGACCACGAGCACGACCACGACCACGGCCCCGTTTAGGAACACTACCTTCACCACCACGACCACCGCCGCTACCTTCACCACCACGACCACCGCCGCTACCTTCACCACCAGGAGCACTACGAGTCCTCTTTTTATCAGCCTTTGTCTTGGCTTGTGCATCCTTAATAGCTTTTTCTTCCGCCTTTACTTGAGCTTGAAGTTGCTTGAACAATAGATGGGCATCCTCATTGTCAATATTGCAAGCATAGTCAATGTGCTTGCCTTGCACAGTTCTCCTCTATCTTTCGCAACATAAAACACGACAAAAGGTCTTCAACTCGATCCTTCTATATTCAATTAAACAATAAACAATTAATAGAATGATTCAAAGAATGCAATCAATCTTAAAATAGTAAGAGCAACTCTAAAATACTTACAAATATTTTAAGCATTGTTGTTGGGTCTTTCGATTCCATCTTCTTCTTACGAGCGCGTTCTTCAAAGAGTCATTGGCCTAATCACGTAGGACGAGCCCAACCCAAGTACCACGCCATGTATTTCTCAAGAGCTTCATGACCGGTGGTCACCTCATCCAAAAGACTCACATCGATGTTACGGCCCCGTCTATTGTCCCAATGTTCTTGAGTTGGCGCCGGATCGTAAGAGACGTTAATAGTTTTTTGGGAGGTGGTGCAGTTATCCCGGTTCACGGTAAAGAACGGTTCTTCATCGAAATGAGGTTCTTCTTGGACGTAACCCAATTGTCGCATTACCCGATGTGGATCGTACATTGAAAATCCTTCAAACACAAGTCATCAAGGGTCCATAGTATAATGCAACAACTTCATTTCTCCTTGGGATTAAACCTTGATTTCTATCCTCCCGATACGGATCAAATATCACCTCTTCCGCAGTCAAATTGTCGATGGCGCTTCTGAGTTTCATAAGATTTTGCGGCATTTCCTTATCCTGAGTACCCTTAAAACTGTACCTTTGAGCTCTTGGCAAATGTAACGGAACACTGTTATCCACTTTGACGTAAGAGTTGTCTTTGAACAAAGAAGGAAAGCGTTCATATATCCAAACCTATGCAAAAAGAAAAAAAAAGTTTAGTAAGAACCCTGATCTTTCGAGATTTGCAAATATAAATGTTTTAAACAATAAAATTACCTCGGAAGAGACATGTGTTTCCGTTAACTTGCTTAGTGAGTGCCCTAGAAGATTTCAACTCATTATTCAAGAAGGCAACCACCGCAGCATTCCCAAGAATACCCACGATCTCATGTAAGGGATCCAATAGTTGCAAGTAATCGGCCTCGACTTGGTTTCCTGAATCGTCGGGGAAGATACATCTCGCCCAGGGTGTATAGCAAATAAGCGGCCGTAGTAGCATTGATTCGCACCGGTGCACCATTCCTTCACTATCAAGGATTTCCGAGTCTTCCATAGTTTGTCCCTCAACTTCTTCACATTAAACTTCTTAATTAGTCGACCATCCTTCTTGTCAAGAACATCATCCGTCCCGAACCTCGACTCCAACCGAACAATTTCTTGCTCAATTCGTAAATCTTCTCGAAAGAAATGGCATTATCGAATCCCTCGGTGACTGCTTTTCCATCAACCTCGAGGCCTAGAATTTGTTGAGCATCATCGGGAGTTATCGCCATCTCACCGAATGGGAATAACAGAGTATCGGTCTCTCCGTAGAACCGCCTCACGTAATGCAGATGGTAACTTTATCATGATTAATATTCGAACTCTCCACCGCAGTGCAACAACCCGAGTTCCTCACAATCACTTTCACCTCCTCACATTCCAAGTCAAGATTCCAAGTATGCATCACTGAACACGAAGCTTGGCGCCTCATGAGACGGATGGCATGCTTGTGATCCTAAATACCAAAAAAAAAGAAAATGAAAAGAAATACAAACACTTGATGCAAATTTAATTAAGATAGTTACACACTTGAATAAATAACAAAGACGGATTAAGATTACTTACGATAGTATTATGGACCGTACATGCCCATGAGTGTTTGTATCCAAAAAGAACAGCTCCACCATCCGCCGGGGTCCCTTTTGGAGGCTCACCTTCTTTCTGCAACCATCAAGTGTTTGGGAGGCATGTGAGAATCAGCTAGGTTTAGTGATCACCCTCTTCTTCGTTCGGTTGAAGTTGAAGCCGAAGCTTCGGTGGCTTGAACAAATGCCTAGAGTTTGTTCTCCTTCTCCATCTCCATCTCCTTTCTTCTTCTTGTTCCTCTTCCTCTTCAACAATTTCATCTTCGATGATATTCTTACCTTTATCTCCATTACCATCATCATCATCACCATCATCATTACCTCCTCCAACCTCATGCATGTCTTGATCACCACCACCATCATCATCATCATGGTTACCTCCTCCAAGAAATCGGATTGGTTTCATCAACATCATCATCATCACCTCTTCTACCGAGATGGAATTGATTGGTCTTCATCTGGAGTCTCGTCCGAATCATTGGGTTCAGAGATAATGGTTCTAAGACCTTTGTCGTTCCGGCACAACATACACCCTCGATGTTTTGAAGACAATAGTTTATCACCAACACGAGGAGGGTTTGAAAGAGGACTAAGAGATGCTTTCGAGCTGCTTTCTTCTTTGCCATTCGCAACCGAACAAGAACAATTCAGAAAAAAACATTACATGCCTAAGTGAGTTAGATATATTCAACATATCCGCTAATGGAACAATAGCCAGTAAGGTTGACCAAAGATGAGTCTTGGCTAAACAACGCCGGCATTGTATCATCAAAATAGCCTTCCCACGCAAAAAAAACAAGAAATTTTAACTATACTGTGTTTGACAAGGTCCATTACACATACATTTCCCGACAAAACTCCGCATGTTTTTATATAACTACCCTTCCAAGTTAAAAACTCTAGGCATCAGGAAACATTCAACAAGTAGTAGGAAGGGTAAAACACAAAAACTTGCCGCTTCATTAAAAGATAACCGACGCCAAGAATGTATACAGATTGAATAACGCCGCCTCGCTAGTAGCAAGCATTCTGTAAACCATACAAAGCAGGCAAGTTCTTCAACCTTATACCCTTCCGCCAGGACCCTAACTATGAAATCCCGGAAAGGTCGATAATCAAAACCTTATTGCGCCGTAACTACCAATTCACAAATTCGATTTTTCTCGACCTAATTTGACATGCAAACATGAAATTGAAGTACTAGAGTGAGTTTAAGTGTTCCCTTACTTTCTTAAGCGCACCATTTCACGTGTTTCAGCGGGTTCAATTCTTTCTTCTTCACTTTCTTAGCAACCAAATTTGCAATTCCAGGGTTATACTCATTGGGTTTTCGATTAGATTG
This sequence comes from Papaver armeniacum, assembly GCA_023531295.1. Lineage (NCBI taxonomy): Eukaryota > Viridiplantae > Streptophyta > Magnoliopsida > Ranunculales > Papaveraceae > Papaver > Papaver armeniacum. The sequence goes on from JAJJWW010009983.1 coordinate 407,239, forward strand.
TTTCATACGAGTTGCCTCCTTCCGTGGTGGATCCATTGATGAAGATTAATCGGAGTTTTCGAATCGACGATTTTAACGAATTGATCGACGAGTTTTGGTGGTGGTGGGGTGATGGAGTAGGTGAAGGGGTAAGGTTGTGGAGGAGAAGAAGAAGAGAAGAAGATGTAATGAAGAAAGAAAAACCGATTTTGATAGTAATTAGAGTTATAATGAGAAAGGGTAATTTTGTAACTTTACCAATTGACCTCCCCCTTTGCCCTTAAAAAAGAATCCCTATAAAATTGGGTATACCCCAATTAGTTTGAGTATACCCCAATCTCGCCAGGTTAAAAATTCACAGAGACAAGAGACTTGTTTGTTTGTAATAAACAATAATTCATTGTTGGTGGGTGAAGAGATCGTGCCAAGAGAAAACCGTTGCTTATAAATTGATTATAAATCCTAACATTCCTCTTTCCATTGACTTTTTATTTCGGTTTCGATGAATACATCTCTGAAATAGAAAACCACAGCTTCTCTTCCTTTTCAAAATCTTGGTCTATACAATCTCTGTGAACTTTCCCAACAATTTGGCCATGGCAGGTACTGTGTTCTGGTTGAAATCAATGAATTAGAGCTTAAAATTTCTTGTTTTTTTTTTTTTTATCAGATCTCTTAGCAAGTATAGTGCTGAAAACTTATTTGATTTGATTTTTTTTTTTATATGCAGGAATGGTGAAGTTGCCAATAGAGATCGTATCGGACATCCTGATTCGGTTGCCTGTAAAGTCAATTGCACGATTCAGGTGTGTAAACAATGAGTGGCACAATTTATTGAAAAGCTCTAAATTCCTTAAAACACATTACCAGCATGCTGTTGAAATTGGCAAATTTAGTCTCATACTTCGTAGTTATAGCAATATAGATACCTTATGTTATGATCCATTATCATTTACATGCGAGGAATCTAGTCATGTCATTTGCCCAATTGAATCTCTCGAGATGGGAATTGAGTTTCTTGGATGTTGTAATGGCTTAGTTTTGTTAAGGCATATTAGTAAGTCCCAGTCGTGTGTTCTTATGCTGTGGAACCCATGTACCAATGAATGTAAGAGAGTACCAAACCCACCTGGTGCATCAAAGGATCAAGACAGGATTTATGTGGAGTATGGAATTGGCTATGATTACCAAATTCAAGATTTTAAACTGGTACGTCTGGCGGAGTCTCTTGAGAAAAGTTGGTGTAAGGTTCATGTTTATACACTTAAATTAAATTCATGGAGAGGAATTGATGGCGTCGAGATGGATGATTTTGATGATACGGGAATGTTTGATATGGCTCGCTTGCCTGTAAATGGGTCTCTTCATTGGATAGTATATGCGGAAGGAAGTGAATTCAGTAATGACCATTTTATTCTTTGTTTTGATATTGAGAAAGAGGAGTTTGATAAGATGCCACTGCCTATCTTTGAAGTAGCTGCCGAACCGTTTTTGTGTGTTTTAGGAGGGTCACTTAACTTATCGTCTTATGATTCTGAGGTTGTAAGTGTGTGGGAGTTGAAGGACAATGGGGTGAAGAAATCATGGGCCAAATTCTTCACCATTGAGCTAGAAAAACATTTTGGGGTAGTTAACAATTTTATACCCATGCAGTCGTTAGAGAATGGGAAAATTCTGTTAGGGTTAGACCTGGAAGACAATTGTTTGCATATGGTTATATATGACCCAAACCAGGACACAATTCTGGATATCCATGAGGATTCAATGGCTTCCTCTCGCAGTGTAGCTGTCTATGTGGAGAGCCTAATTTCGCTGGACACAGGTTGTTATCTTGGGCCTGCACAATGGGAAACTTCACACAAAGAAGATGAGGATGACTCTAAAGAAGATGATGATGATGATGAGGAGGAGGAGGAGGAGGAGGAGGAAGAGGAGGAGGAGGAGGATGGCGACGATGGTACGGAAGACAGTGAGAGTCTTGGTGGCGAAGAAGAAGATACTGAGAACGAAGAGAAGAAAAACAATTCAACGTGAGGGCGTTATGCGCTGTTTTCTTAGATGTCTAATCAATATGTTAAGTTGGAGTAATTCATGCTTGTTCTTCCTTTGCAGTTTCTTGTATTTTGTTGGGTGTTTTCTCTGTTGAAAATGAATTCACATTGTAATCTGTTGCACAATTTTTTGCAGTCTGCAATTGCAGGTCTTGCTAATTTGTAGACATCCAATCATGTATGACTGTTATAGTCCAATGAATCTAATTTTTCCTATCTGTTTTTTCTTATGAATGTTATTATGTTGTTGTCTTCTGACGTATTGCCGAAGACATATTTAGTTTGTAGTTTCAAGGTGAGCACAAGGAAAGCTTGCATCGGGAAACTTATCAGCCCCGTGTTTATTTTGGAATTCGATAGAGGTATTCAAGCTAATTTGATGATTCAGAATTGTATAATTTTTCATTTTGATTGAAAAAGTTCAATTTTGAATGATTGACAAATTGTTTTTAGGACCCCACAGTTAATGGCTGGATTGGTGTGATATGTTTGTGAGGATTCGGATGAGCTCAGTACATATGGATGGGCTCATTGTAATGGACGGGAATATGGTAATCAGTTATTGATGACTATGGAAAGACCTTGACCACTAAATTTTTGAAAACAAAGAAGATGGGAGTGGCTATGGTGGGGACTGGGGAGTTCGTATCGATGCACAAGTTGACAAGTAAGGTTTTTCTATCTTGTATCGCTTTTTCGAGCAGTGAATGAAAATTTGATTTGTGTTGGAATATAGGATTGTAGAGAATAAGCAGCTTTATGAAATGAAACTTATAACATTTCATATCTCAATTCCTTTGCTTTTAGTTTTCTTGGGAATTTATCTTATGTTATGAGGCATACTTACAGTGATAATCTAGATGAAGAGTTATGGGGTACTGGTCATCTTTTCTTCTACCTGGAAGAAGAAGAAGACAATACTGTTCTTAGCGTTGGTGGGGAAAAACTGGATATGCATGATTCATCTCTTTTGGCATATGGATCACGCGAGGATACTGGTAGTTGGGAACTGCATATCGATCCAACAGTATGTGTTTAAATATCATTGATGATGTGTTGTCTGATTTGTACTGTTGATGCTAGTCACAAATTTGGCAAAAACAAGATTCAGACCTTGCGTATGAACTTTCTTATAATTTTGCAGGATACTTGGAAATCCATTATTCTGTTTTCAGAACGCTTCATTTTCACAATTTAGCTGAACTTTTCCAGAATGCTTACGGATCCCATGTAAGTATATTAAAAGCAGTGCAGCATTTATATTGTTCCACTTGGGGTTTTTCTTAATCAACATTCTGTTCCAATGTTGCTGATTACATTTGTTTCGTCATTCTGGCGAACGTACTGGCCAGGCACCACAGGTGGGTCTACTGCGGCCAGATGCATCTGAAAACTCTCCTAATGTTTTGGTGTTTCAGGTATGCGTTTCATTTCTAAAATTACTTGTTTTCTTCCCATTATTGATTCCTATGCCTCTTGGATTCTGGTTTACAGATTTCTGCTAAGTTTCCTGTCAGAGCAGATATTGCTTTTGTATCTGGGACTGGCTTACAAAGTTCAAGAGATGCAGAACGTGTGAAGAATATCACAGGTCCAATATAGCTAATAGTTGTTATCCACTGTTCCTAATTCCCTTACCAGAATTGTTGTTGCGTCGTTTGTTAAGCTCACTGTACTTTCAAATTTTCTTTTATAAATTTTTCCATTATAGACACTGTCACACTGGTGAGTAAGGTAGTATGCTTTTCCGTAACAGTACAGTACTTGTACATCTGACCTAACCTGAGCCAACATGCCCCTGCATCACATTTGGATTTTTAAATTGATACCCCGGAAATTAGAATTTAGTTTGTAGAAAGTTTTGGATTGTTGAATCAAATCAGCTACATTTTAACCTGGCTAAATTGGGGCCTGCTACTAGATGACAAAAAAGGTCATCAAAAAGTAAAAGAGAACACTCCCTATCCAACTATTTTATATAATGGCTAATTTACCCCTGATTAATTAGTGTTAATCGGGTGATTAATCGATGTTTAGTCAAATTAAACTAGAAATCAACTAATCTTGATTTATCATCAAAACATGAAAAAAAAAATATTTTTTTTGAAAAAAATCAAACCAGAATCGGTATATGTCCATGCTCTCGTAAACCGATTTTGGGTTGATATTTTTTTGAAAAAAATAAATAAAAAAAAACAGAATCGGTCAATGTTCATATGAACATCAACCGATTCTGGGTAATGCTCTTCATCTAGTTACAACATAGGTGGAAGTACTGGTGGGATTGTTCTAGTGGGTGTAGAAAAGAAACTTCCCCATACTTTTTGACTTCTTTTTTTCGTTAAGTCTAACAGGCCAATGGTGGTACGTTGGTCTTATTCTTTTCTTTACAATTTTCTTAATGTTCACAAATGTGCACCATAATGCAACACTTGGCAGGCAACTAGACTGATCATTGTAATGTCAAAAGTAGCGACGGATCCAGGAATTTGTGTTGAGGTGGGCTATTTTTCATTCGTCTCAACTGCGATAAAAATAAAGAAACCTATTATAGGGGCTCCTAGAAAAAGTTTTGAGGGCTCACAAAATGACAAAACATGGGTTTCCAAATAGTAACCAACAAAACCCCTTATCCAACTATTTTATGTATTGGCTAATTTGCCCTCTATGAATAATTTGATTTATACCTAGTCTCGAAAATCAAAATATCAAGATTAGGAAGGAAGAAGAAAAAGTTTGAGAAAACCTAGAAATTTAGGTTTTCTCACTCCAAATGAGTGGCTCTAGTAAGATTAGTGAGGTAGGTGAATCCTCATCTACCAAATCAAACAAAAATACTTTTCTAACCCAACCACAACCTCAACTTATACATGAAGAATATGAACACTATTATGAATTTGAAGAACCCAGAGAAGATGAATATCAAGAACCAAAGGCTCTAAAGAGTGAGGTATACCTCTAACTTAACTCTAATAACAATTTTCTTGTTTTTAATCGCATGAAGTACGTAGAAAGTTGGAGTTTTTTGTTTTTTGAAAACCCTTAAATCTGAACCGTGAGAAACATACGGTTTGGATAAATTATCGACCAAACCGTAGATTCTATATACGGTTTGGAAAATTCATATTTCCTAACCGTCGGAAATTCTGAACCCAGAAGTTACGGTTTGGAAAATATGAACTCCAAACCGTAGGTACATACGGTGGTGTTTCACACCGTAGTTGCATGAATGCATTTAATGATATTCATGAATATACAGTTTGGTTTCCAAACCGTATCCAATCACAGGTAAGACTACGTCTTGAAAACACAACCGTAGGCAATCACAGGGTGTCATACGGTTTGGAAGTCCTCACCGTATCCTTGTCTACGGTTTTCTTTCCACACCGTATGTGTATGTTTTCAGATGCATATTTTCCTACTCCTTTGCAATATTTTTCATATGTTTATAGCTCGATCTTCAACCTGAACCAATGGAAGATCAACCTGGAGCTATGGATATTTTGTCCGAAGATACAAGTTCTCACTATGCCAACAACTTTGAATGGGATGATAAAAATGATGCAAAGAAGTGGGCTCGAGAACAAGGGTTGAAGAAGATGTGTATCATAGTCCAAAATAAACAAGTTAAAGAATACAACTATCAAATGGTTTGCGAGTCTAGTGGAAAATACGAGAGTCATCAAAGAAAAGGTTATGAGTATCAACCAAAGACCTCGAGGAAAAAGAAAGTTACTCATACAAAAAAAACCGGGTGTCCTTTTTAACTTCAATTTAATTTCAACCAAGAAAAGAAAGTGTGGTATATGAGTGAAGTTAAATCGGGTTATCATAACCATCCTATCCCGAAGAGTTTGCTTAATCATCCTTATCCGGCAAGGCTCAACCCCGAAGAAAAGAAGCTAGTAAAAGTGTTGACCAAAAAACGAACAAGGCCTATTGATATTCTAGCTAGTGTGAAGGTATTAAATGAAAAAAAACACATCTATCTTTGGTAGGCTGGGAAAAGTGAATGCCTACAATGTTAACTGCAAGTGCACAGTGCCTATTGGAGGCATGGCAAATACAGGTCGATCCCACAGAGATTTGGGTGTGTGTAAAGTTGAGTCCAATGGTTCACTAAACTGATTTCTAAGAGAGTTACACAAATAAGGGTTGGTTTTGGTGTCGATACGACAAGGAGTTGTTATGACTCTAATCTAAGGCAACAAATGAGCAAAAGGTGATGTAAACAGTTGGCTGAGGGTACTAGGGTGGTTGAATCCACCTTCTAATCCTATGCTAAAGTAATGCAAATTCTCTTTGTGTTCTTGTGCCTTCCTTCAAGGCCTAAGGTAGATATTTGATCAATCGATTCCCTTCACTTACCCCTAGTATCAATGCTCTTCTTACAGCACCATTGATCACAAGGGTTTGCTTAAGTGACTAACTATAATCCTAAACAATATAAACAACAAGAACAAATTGAGAATTTAATTAACTTCACATTAAATCGAGAGGGTTTTAAATCTACACCCAAGTGATTGAATTAAAACATCATACAATTACTAAAATAGAATTGAAAATTAAGTTCAAGAATAAAACCCTAAAGATTCTCTGCCTCTCACATGAAGAACACCTTCATTTTTATACCTCCCAATCACTCGAAATTGCAATTAATGCAAATCCCATCGTGTTCCTCTTCAAAATCGGCTGGTCGCCATTAATGAACTTGTTGGAGAAACCTAGCTCAACTATCTCAACCCTAGCTTCTAGGGTATGGGAGAAGCTAATGGTGGAGATAGCGCGGAACTAGGGGTGGTGAGCGGTGCGGCTACTGGTGTTGTTGGTGCTGGTGTCAGGGGAAGGAGATGGTGGTGGTGATGTCGGCTCTGCCATGGTCGGGGGAAGAAGAGGATGGTTTTCTCTGGTTTTGTCAGGGAGAAAGAAAAGAGAAATGAGGAAGGGAGTGTTTGGTTCGATGGTTGAAGGTGTAGGTGGCTGTGGTGTTGGGCGGATGCAGCGAGATTTGATGTGTGGGATGGAGTGAGCGTTGGATGCAGATGGGCGAGATCTCACGGCCCAGGAAAGGACGGGCTTTGGATCCGGGTTATGGGCCGGGCCTTGGATTGCTCAAGCACATGTCTTGTAAATGGGTTGCTTCTTGTTGGGTTGCACCGACGCACGTGGTTGTGGCTTTCTGCTCCATAGACGCTTGTCTCCAATTTTCTGCTCTTTTGGCTCCTTAATTTCTCCGAACTTTATTTACTACCTAAAAACACAAAATTAATTAGTACAAGTATTTATTCTTGAAAACAGAGAAAATACAGAATTTGGGATAATATCTGATTTCTGAGCACAAAAGATGAGTTAAATGCCAATAAAAAGATGTAGAAATATGCAATATTTGGCACTCATCAATCTTGTCTACCGTCTACAATGAAAGAGAAAAAATTAGGAGCGAGGAATGGGAAGATAGACTACTTATGCAACAACTATTGTATTTGGCAGAAAAGGCGAACTACTCGGTAGCCTATGACGTAAATGAGAAAAAGGAGGTGATACATCTTTTCATGGCTCATCCGGAATTCGTAAGGTTGGAGAGATGTTTCCATCAAATACTTTTCATGGATTGCACCTATAAAACGAATAAGTACAATATGCCGATGTTGAACTTTGTGGGGCAAACATCTACAAAGGCGCCATTTAGTGTCGGTTTTTGTTTATTAGGAGACGAGACGAAGGAGAGTTATTTGTGGGCATTAGGAAAGGTAAAGTTATTGTACCAAGAAGGTTACACTCCTAAGGTATTGATCACGGATAAGGAGCAATCATTGATGTGGGCGATATAACGTGTTTTTCCCGACGCACACCATCATCTTTGCACGTTTCATTTATGGAAAAATGTGCAAACTAATTGCAAGAATATGATTCAAACACCAAGAAAAACCGTTATGGAGATGATTAAGAAACTCCCATTGGATAAACAACAAGAAGCCAAAGAGAAATTTGTTGAAGATGACAAAGTAGCCGCGGTTAAATGGGCTAGGTTCCAAGACGAGTGGGATAAGTTGACATGGTCGACCACGGAAGGAATGTATTTTGTAAAGGAGCGTATTCTATTTGACAATTGGGGAAGCTACCCGGAGGTGATAGCATATTTGAAGAATGAAATATTGGATCCTCACAAGGAAAAATTTGTTAATTAGTGCATGGGTAAACAAGCATAAACATTATGGCAACCAGGCCACAAACACGGTGGAGTCATCTCACTTTTGATTCAAGAGGAGGTTAAATGGGTGTGATGGTGGTTTTGTTGTGATTTTTCAAGCTATGGATGAGTACTTTAAGCGTGATCTCGATAGAGTAAATGAGGATTTTGAGTTTAATAGATCTAGAAGGGAAACTATTGATCCGGATAGTCATTGGCTCGAGGAATTAATCTCTATGTATCGCATTGGGCGATTAAGAAGATTGTGAAGGAAGTGAAAGCTTTTGAAGAAATTTATTCCAAGGGATTGTATTTGTCCCAACATGTCGTCATTGGGCCTTCCATGTAAGCATATTATAGATAAGTACTCTCCAAAGGTTATCCCAATCCAAGACATCGATCCTTTTTGGAGACAACTTAGCTTCGATGATCTGTTACCCAATGAAGGTTTTGGAGAAATGTTTTGCGACACCGAGGCGCACAAAGAACTATTTGAAAAGTATGCTTCATTGTATCCGGATCAAAGACAACTTTGGTCGTATGAGTTGCGGAAATTCAACCGCCCTCACACGTCAAGGTGTTTTCATGCGCTTCTCATGGAATCAGAGATTGCATGACATTTCTTCATATGTTGAATTTCTCTGTTAATTTGTTCTTGATGATTGTATTGGTGTAATTTGAGCCACGTGCTGGATTTAAAGTCGTAGACACTCATATTATTGATTTTGATGGTTTTGGATTGATTTTAAAACCCTTAGTGCTAAGAGTAGGTAGTAAAATTTGGTAAGTCGCTGTTCTAAGAGATTTGGGGAGAACAGCAACAAGTTTTTGTATTGTGGGAATATGCAGTGCAATTTAAAGGTTGTGATTTTGAATTTGTGTTTTCTTCTCTTCAATTTGGAGGTGGAATGGATATATAGTTCCAAAATGAAGTGTTTGTATACTTTTGATGATTCCTCACTCGTTCTTCATCCAAATCAAGTAATTCTTTTTGGGTTATTCTCTTATTTTCATCGTGCATATACTCATGGTAATAATTTGGTGTCTAGCTTTGTTCCTGACAGGTTTCTTGATGGGTAAACTTGAAGCAGAGTTGTTAATTGAGACATTACTTATGCTGTCTTCGTTCCTATTATTATTCGGCTGCGTCCGTGCCTTGCATTTCATTGAAGTATCCACTTCTCAAATTAGAGCAGACGAAAGTAAAAAAAAATCAAAATCTGTCTGCTTCCTGCGCTCTCACTGGACTGATCATTGAATTAACAGCCAACGAAGAGCTCCATTCTCGTTAATTTTTTTTGACATATTTGCGAATTTCTTTGGGTTTCGGTTCAAACTCAGTTTCCAGCTCATCAGAAATTGCAGCATTTGGGATTGTTTTAAATTGGAGAGCTGGAAATGCATGAAGTTGAAACACATCTTGCGAGTATGCATGTCAAGATGACTTGGTTTTTTAAATAAAATCCAAAATGATGGACCATCTGTACCAATTTAATAGAAGTGCAAATTTCAAGGAATCAAATCCAATCAAATATATCAACTGCTCAACAGTAAAAAGCCCATTGTAGTTTAGGTATATTCAACCAACTCAATGGTGGTCCTGCAAGAAGCCACTGGATAGTAACCAAGATGTGCTCGACTAGGAAATGTAAGAGTTGGTCCTTGTACTCCGCAATAATATTAACGAGAAGCACAAAGGTCATATATTCAAGGCCTTCGATCTGGAAGATGAGAAGTTCAAGTTTATTGATTTGTTATATCATGGCCCAAAGTTGCTCGGAGGGAATAATTTATATTCATTTAGATTAGGTGTTTTCAACCAACACTCATGCTTGTAGGGGTGAGCATGGGCCGGTATGGACCGGTTTTCGCCGCATCCGCATCCAATCCATTGCACTACGAATTTTAAATTTGGCATCCGCATCCAATCCAGAATAAAGCTGTCAACGGGCCAAGCTAGGGTCAACCCTAACCCTAGTACTATTCATCTACAAGCCCAAAATCTCAACCCTAGCCCTAGACGTGTTGGCTTGGCGGGTTCACGGGTTGGCTTGTTTTACTAAGCCACACAAAATTCAAGTATTTCCATTTAAAAATAATTTTATTCTTTTGGTGCTATTGAATCAATTTATTTTGGATTTGATATCTCCATTTTATTGATATGGAATGTGAAGGGATTGATGATCTAAAATAATACAAAGGATTTAATTACTAATTGTTATTCGTTAATATGTATATAATAAACGTAAAATGTGTTTTTTATTTCTTAGGTGTAGGCTTCTTTGGTTCTATTGAATGTAAATTTCAAGTTATTGGTTGTCATTCAATTGTAAATAAGATATAAATTTGATTATTGAAAAAATATAAAATGATATCACGGGAATTTTTTTTTGTGTCTCACATCAACCAAAATCATACATATGACTATATGAGCATATACTCACGGGTTGACGGGTAACCCATGGGTTGACCATAGCTTGGCTTGTTTTCTACTAGGGCTAGATATGCTAACCCTAGCCCGGCTTGTTTAGCCAACGGGACAAGCCGAGCCGGGTTGAAACAAGCCAAGCTAGGTCCAACCCGCAAGCCGGGTTGAAAATTGACAGCTCTAATCCAGATCCAACGGATTTGCATCCAATGGATGCACGGATTGGATGCGGATAATCCAATGGATTTGTTTTTATTAAAATTTATAGTAAAGAAAATAAAGCTAACACAAATGATTCATTATAAAACCTACATATCCTATATATGTATATACAAATATAAAATTGCCATGTACAACAACCCAAACAAACATCTTAAAAATTTCTAAATGATCCATAATATTTTCTAGAACTATATAAATGCCCTTAATGTGACGGATATGGATGTCCAACGGATTTTCAAGTTTGCATCCGGGCCCGATTCGTTATCCGTTGGATTTCCAAAATTCCATCCGCATCCAACCCATTAACGAATGGTCCGGGCATCCATCCGCAAAAGAACGGTTGGTCCTGGTTAAATCCATGAATTACGGGCCAAATGCTCACCCCTACATGCTTGAGATTCGAAAGAGAGTAGCGAGAAAGCAAACCACAATGGCAAGAATTCGTGGCTTTGGATCAAAGAGTGCACATAGAGTCGAACCATTCTGGAAAAATCTGTCGCGTTTATAGCCGTTAACAATAACAAGGAACAATGAATTTTTTTTCTATTGCGCTGCTGGACGGATCTTTATTATTATAAACCACGACATTGCACAAACTTTCCAATGGTCTTGCAGTCTTGCTATGAGCTGCAACATAATAAACGTAATTCCTCACACGATCCTTATCATTAAGTATTCCTTTGTGAAAGGGTTGATAGAAATTCCAGTATGGAGAGTTTTTTAGGGCTTGCAAATGTTTGATTTTTTCTCTAATCTTCTCTGCAATCACTACTAATTGTTCTAAAGATGACCTAAATATCGTTCGAGTATATTGCTTTGGTTTAGTTTTCTTCATTCTAGTATCTTTCTTTGGTTTAGTTTTCTTCTTGTTGGTTGTTGAGTGAAATCTTCTGGGTGTTGTAAGTTTCAAGAGATGAGAAAGGGAGAAGAGAAAGAAGAGTGAAATAATGGTGAAGAGAAAGAACAGAGGAGAGTAAAGTAGTTCGTTCATTGGAATTTGTTCTCTTTAACCAGAGGGCTAAGACCTGTATCTTCAGAGAAAGTCCTATCTTAAATTAAAGTTTTTCACCGGTTTTGGTTCCTATCTTATAAATAGGGTAATAATTTAATAGCGGATAATGCCATTAAAGTAAAAGAAAAAAAAAAAAAATATCATAACCAAAAAGATTACTATGACCAAAAGATTTACTACTATATTTGCAGTTTAGCACAACACCACGTAATTTAGAAATTTGTTAAAGTAGCATGTTTTATTCAAAAGGTAAATTCCATCCAGTTAAGTGCTAGGTGGCAGTTATCTTTCCAATTAAAAGTCTTATTTACCCCTAAATTCTATCTCCTTGGAGGGGAGGCTAAATGATCCGACGATCCTGAAAACGGTGTAACGATCCTGAATCGGGCTCGATGAACCTGAAAGCGTTGTCACGATCCTGAACCGGGCTCAACAGACCTAAAAAAATGTCGTAGAAGGTCAATTTTCTTCCAACCAAAAACCCCAAAACACTTGAGATGATAAACCATTTTTGGGGAATGATGTAACGAACCTGAAAGCGGTGTAACGATCCTGAACCGAACTCGACGAACATGAAAATGATGTATAAAATCAAAATAGGAATAATTAAAGGGCAAATATGTAAAGTAAATTATCTTAATTAACACAAGATGGAAAAACTAACGTGAGGGTACTTTAACAATTGTTAAAAAAACAGGGACAATATTTTAGTGTGTATTTTTGTACGAGGATACTTTTTCAAAATTCCCATTAAAATTTCGGAAAATGGGTCATTTGTCCAAAAAAATTTAAAACACGGTTCAAATGGACGAGTAAAAAATTTTATGGGTGAAATGGACACAAAAAAAAATAGCAAGGATGAAACTGGATTCATCCTGGCTTAAACTAAAAAAATAGCGAGGATGAAACTGGATGCATCCTGTGTAAATTAAAAATAAGAAAAAGTATTTGAAAATAGGCAGGATGTAACCAGTTTCATCCTGCCCATTTTTAAACTTTTGTCCATTTAAACAGTATCAAAATCTAACTGTCCTTTTCACCCAGAAAATTTTAATTTTGGTCTTTTTAACCAATTTTGTGTTAAAATTTACACTCTCGAATCTAGATTAACCCATAGTTGGAAGGGTTCATATCAGTCCACCCAGTGTTCCATGTGTAACTTCCATGATTTGTTTGATTAGAGTTTAGAGAGCCACGTGCCGATATTCTAGAGTTGCAAAATTTAATTCAAAACATGTTAAAAAGTTAAGCAGAAGAAAACAAAGAAAGGAATTCGGTGGTGAAAAAAAATAAAAAACAAGCAATCAAAATTCAAAATTGGCCTTTTGATTCGACTTGACACCCTCTGCAAAGTACAAGCTCAGTAGCTCATGAGGACTCCTAGCAAGTCCACCTCATTGACCTCGTAGGCTGTAGCTAATGTCTTTCATTACCGAGACTGTACAGTCGTACAATTCTAACTTAAGGATACTGCTATTGAAGCTGCTGTTGTATGTGTGAGTTATTTTTTAAGCATTATTACACATGTTTTGTTGAATGTGAAGATAATTAGCAGCACTGAATTGGGCCCCGGAAAATAATTAGGGGCCTCACTAAATTTATACCCACTCCATTGATGTTAGGGGAATCCAAAACATAGTGAAAATATTATTTTGCCATTAATAAAATTCTATTCACCCTTAATCCCAAGCCTCCATTTCATTTCCATCTTTTAACAAAGAAAACGGAATTTCTTGTCCCTCTCTCTCAACTATCTCCTTTTCCATTGACGACACGAAGAAAAAAACAATAAGTTACAGTTAAAGGGTCGTCAACCCGAAAGTCCTAAAGACTAACGATTTTTCATATACATATAGAGACTATGAAAATTCGTTAGGATATATGGGGAGGGAGATAACGACCCTAATACTGGTTTTTCATTTTTACTGCTCTAAACTAGAGTCGTTACCGAAACATAGAAACATATAACGATCCTTTGCGAACGATGGTGTGGTTTTATGTTGTTGTAGAAAGTGGTAAGAAAGATGTCGTTCCTCTCAGACTTGTGAAGGATTTTTTTAGATTCAAATAAAACTAGAAAACTCAAAGAAGGTTGTTATCAAGATTATAAAAAGCACCGAGACTCAGGATTCCACCATTGACCAATTAAGTGATTCAATCTAATCAATATTCATGCAATTCTTTGCGTTTGAAGTGATTCTAATTTATTGCCTCTAGTAGATTTTCGAAGTAACAATTGTATACATCAAGCATGAAACATCAAAAGTCTTAAACTAAGCATGCTCCATCAAAACGAATCACAATCATTCAATAAAAATCAATTTTCCAATATTAGTTCCATGCAAATAATCATAAAAGAAATTTCAAAAAAGAATTAAAATAAAAATATACCACTTTTCATGGAACAATGGCTTCCTCCGTCGCCTCGGCTAAGGGGTTTAGCTCCTCATATTAATCATGTGCTCGAAATAGGTGTTCATAGCTCAAAAGTGTGAAAAACAAGAGAAAACTAATAAAGAAGCGAGTTTGTAATGAGATATATTTATTTGAGAACTCATTTATTCTGAAGAAATCGTTTAATCGTTGCGAATCCAATATAATTGTTGGAAAAATTGTTACAAAGGTTTTGAATTTGAAACTATAGGTCACGGATTCTGCGACCTTCTTTTACTGATGTTTTCTGGTTCTTCTTCCTCCTCTTCACTGATGATGAGCTCTGCAACTCTCTAAACTTCTCTTCAACTACCCCCAAGGTCTCGACCCCCTTCTACAACTCTGGTACACCCTTTATATGGACCACAGTTCGATTTAATCTCCCAAAATCTTCCAATATTTGTTTTCTCTTCTTCACGGCCAAGTCACGACAATAACTCTCTTCTAGCTTCTTTACGCGTCTTCTAACTTTCCTAAACTCGTCCAAACTTGATAAATATGAGTCATAACAGAGTATACTCTCATCTCTCTTACGTAACTTCCATCTTAAAAATCAACAGCATCCCGAATATCTCTCTCACTACCTGTTTAAGGAAATCAACGTGGAAAACTTCCCTTTTATTTTCTCACGTCTCTGTTATGCATGGTAACTTTTTTTACGAATCTGAGACGTCTATCTCGCTTCTGTTATACCGAAATGAGGCCTTTACCAATTACATCGCGATATAAATCCGGCCGTAACTCTTCTCAAAATCGATCCAACATTCCCGTGAATATCTATCTCCTGTTTTGCTCCAAACCAATAATACAGCCCAATCTAATCGAATCAAAGAGATATACCAATCCTGTTAAGTCCAAACAGGGTGATTGCAACAAATTCCAGCGATTGAATCACTCTCTAGATACCCCAATAATCCAACCCTGATTTTGAACTTTGCTGCACAAATTTTCCCGCCTAAATCAATATTTGAATTGGAGAAGATGAGTGCCCCTTATCCATTTCCGGGGTGCGAATAGCAAGTGGTCGCCCCTTAGTAATTGACGTGCCCCTTATCCAAATGAGGGGTCCGAATAGTAATTTTCTCCCACGAGCGCTAATACCACTTTTCGAGCCAATTTTCCCTTAAAGCTTATTTCTCCGAAAACACCTACAAATACATAAAATACCAAAATAAGTACAAAATCGAGCACTAACAATATATACAATTGAGATTATATCAGACATAAAAATGTGTCTATCAAATACCCCCAAACTTATTATTTGCTCGTCCTCGAGAAAATAAAATAAAATCCTAACTCACTGTCAGAGCATCGTCGATTGCATTTAGCGTATGCAATAAGCCTTTAAACCCTAGGTGGCCCTAGTGGCCGAGTTATAGTCTCGGGAGGGTTTACCAGAGGTGTACCCACAAAACCTTTATACTCCAGACCCTAACAATCTACGCAGAACCTTGGAAGGCACTAAAGAATCTCCTTGGTTGGCATACTTATTGACTACAGAGGAAGTACCCTGATGCGAAATTCCAATTGTTGTACACGAGTTTGCACTCAAGCATACTAAAAGTTCATATATAAGTCACAGAGGTCTACTCAGATAGTTTCTGAACATCATAACCAGAGTCAACCAATCACATGGATAGATAATGAGATGGATATAGAGAAAAACATAGATGGTTTTGATGTTTACTAAGTGAATGGTGTTTCTCATTTCTGTCTGAAGGCCACTGCCAAAACAAACCTATCCTAATGGATCGAGATACTAGTCGACTAATATCAACACACCGGCATATACAAGGGAACCAAAGTGGTCGATAATCCTAACTCTAGGTCAACAAAACCGGCATATACAAGGGTTCCAGTGGTCGACTTTATTGAATTTATTCCGATTAATCGATGGTCTCGGTCTCATTTTTTTTTTTTTTTTTTTTTTTTTTTTTTTTTTTTTTTTTATCTCAATCACTCTATTTCACCCTAGCAATGGTAAAAACTTGAATCGTGAGCCCCACCTAATCACTTAGACAAACATATTTTGAAGAAAACAAACAAAAAAGAAGTGAAAAGGATTCAACGAGATATGGCGAAACTACCGTGTTTTTTTCTTTAATTCTAACACCGAGCTCGTGCTTTTATGAATAGACTCTTTAGATGTTTCCATCTAATCGATTGGTTCCTCAACTCCTACAACCAAAATGCTTCCATCCACTTAGATTGGTTAGTGCCATCCTTAATAAGCATAAATTTCTAGGTGTGGAGTTTAACAATGCAACTAAAATGTTTCTCCCATACCCCAAACTTAAATCTAACATTGTCCTCAATGTTCTAAAGATAAAATTAAAAGCATGAACAAGGAGAAATCGTTACCATTTGAAGTAAAAGAGTTAGGAAAGATATTACCGTGTCGCATGAATATTGGGTTACCTCCCAAGAAGTGCTAAGTTTAACGTCTTCACCAGGACTAACAAAGGATTAGTCACCTCATAGAATCATAAAGTAATAGCCGGAATTTCTGTGGGTCATCAAAACCAAATAGAGCTATCACAAGTAAAAGGAATCTGCAACAGGCCAAATAAAGCACACCCTTGTCTAGTTTCCTGTTTAAGACAACTACATCTAGCTGTGGTTCAGGTTCAGGTTCTATAATTGGGTCCAAATAAAATATTTTCATGGGTTGGATTTCCTCGAAGCTAAGATCCGGTTCAGGTATTAGAGTCTGTAAAAACTCAAATAAGAACTTAGAAGCACATAATAATAACCTGAATAACTGCGGATCCTCAAAGTCAATCAGTTTTGACTCACACAATTGACCACGATGAAAATGGCGGTCAATCATAAGAAAATGTGTCGATACTAATCTCCTAAAGTACTTAGTCTCATTCTGACACATTTGAAACTCATATGTTCCCACAATTGGTTGAAAAATATTTGGTGGGAAAACAAAGTCAATCTGGGTATCCCAACCTGGATAAACCACATCAACCAGAGGATGGGTTTCTAACAACTGAACTGCTCTATGAAGATACTCTTGTGAAATGGTAGAGGCATATATTCCAAGTTCACCCCCAAACTTAGAATTTTGGGTGTCTCTAAATAGACTAGTCACAATATTCCTAATTTCTAGACCATCAGGTTCTTGAAAAAGGTCAATTGCTTTATCTAAGTTATAATCAGGTGGTTCATCCTCTAAATGCATCTGATGCATACACAAAGCAGGACTTATGTCCTTAATATCCTCTTTGGTCCACCGTAAAGCTTCCTTATTGTCTTGAAGCACGGTCACTAGCCTACTCTCCTGATCACTATCCAAATCGGAAGCTATAATAACAGGGAAAGTCTCAGATGGTCCTAAAAATGCATAGTTAGGGTCCAACTTAGGAGGCTCTTCTAAACAAGGGATTAAGGTAGACTCGAAAGCTAATAATGGTTCAAACCTAGCTTTCCATGTATCGGTATCTAACATAGGAATAGAATCCAACAGAGCATTTACTTGTTCAATGTTGCTATCATCGTCGAAATCCATGCTAAAATGGGCTAGACAACTCTCTAATGGATCTTCCGATATGATGTTTGGTAATGACTCATGAACTAAGGCTCCTATCATGTTCACCTATTCAATGCACGTG
The DNA here is from genome assembly GCA_023531295.1 of Papaver armeniacum. NCBI lineage: Eukaryota > Viridiplantae > Streptophyta > Magnoliopsida > Ranunculales > Papaveraceae > Papaver > Papaver armeniacum. Next base: position 425,174 of record JAJJWW010009983.1, read on the forward strand.
TCATCTAGCTCAGAATGCAGCTTATTGACATTAAAAATATTTAACTCAATAGTCATATTACCAAAAGATAGATTCATAATACCGTTTCGACAGTTTATGATCGCATTAGACGTAGCTAAAAATGGGCGACCTAAAATCACAAGTATCTGGTTCTCTGGGTCAGGGACATGTTGGGTATCTAAGACCACGAAATCCACAGGATAAATAAACTTGTCGACCTCAATAAGAACATCTTCTATCACACCACGAGGAATTTTAACAGACCTATCAGCTAACTGCAGTGTTATCTTGGTAGGTTTCAATTCACCAAGTCCTAGCTGAAAGTACACATGGTACGGTAGTAAGTTCACACTAGCTCTTAAGTCAAGTAAAGCTTTATCTACCCAATGTTTTCCTATCGTCCAAGCAATGGTAGGGGCACCTGGGTCTTTATATTTAGGAGTTGTGTTGTTCTGAATGATCGAACTTACATGACTAGCTAAAAAGGCTTTTTTAGGGACACTAAGCTTGCGCTTTCACGTACACATATCCTTAAGGAATTTGGCATAAGCCGGAAGTTGCCTAATTGCTTCTAGTAACGGAAGGTTTATGGTAACTTTCTTAAAAACCTCCATTATGTCATTAAAGTTGGATTCACTCTTTGTTGGTACTAATAGTTGTGGAAATGGGGCTCTAGGCATAAAATAGGGCCTCTCAGGAACCGAATTGGCATCATCAGAGATTTTATCAGTCCCCTCAGCTATGGATGGTCCTGAGGGGTGAACTACAATATGCTCACTATCGGGCATGGTTACCTGATTGTCTACTACTCTGCTACTCTGAATTCAACTGATGTGATGGTTTTTCGCCTACTTCATGAACTCCTCTAGGGATTGTTTGTGTTTGACTAGGGAACCTTCCGTTATCTCTTTCACTTAAAGTCTTAGCTATTTGACCTATTTGAAGTTCTAACTTAGCAAGAGTCTGAGCATTAGTTTGAAAGTTCCCGCTTGGTTTCTGTTCAAAACTAACTTGGCTTTTTATTAACATTTCCTGGCTCTGTGCTAACACATCCTGGCCCTTTCTTAATATACTAAGAGATTCCTCTAGGCTAGTCATTTTATTCTCTGAAGGGTTCTGAAACTGAGCTTGACCCGAAGAGTTCTTATTATAACCAAAACACAGGGGAACATTCGAATTATTGCTTCGACCTTGACTCGGCCCTTAGACCACGAAAGGTTCGGATGGTTTTTCCAACCAGGATTATAGGTTTTCGAATATGGGTCAAATTTACGACGGTTGTCGAATCTAGTGTTATTATACGAGCATTGGCTTGCCCTTCATTATTCTGGCCTTCCCAAAAAGGCTCCATTCTACTACTAGCGTGACCCAATTCTAAAGCTTCTAAACTTTTAGCTATTGCTGCAATTCTGGCATCTGATTCTTTGCCTTCTTCTACCCTATTAACGTTTCCTCTAGTTAGAAGAATTGTTTTCGGGGTTCCTTGCTATTTTCCCATTCTTTGGGTTTTCTCGCCGATTTCATTCAAAAATGTCATCGCCTCATCAATGTTTGGTTTTCAAACCCACCTGTGCACATAGATTCTACCGTGGTTGTAGTGGAATAATCTAAACCCTCATAAAGGATTCGAACTAACCTAACCTTTTTAGACCATGATGAGGACATTGGGCTAATAAATCATTGAACCTTTCCAAATACCTATACAAAGATTCTCCCTCATGTTGAGAAAACGTGAAGATTTGCGTCCTAATAGACGATGTTTTGTGCCTAGGGAAAAACTTGTTCAAAAAGGCAGATGTAAGTTGCTCATATGTTTCGATTGAACCAGAAGCCAAACTATATAGCCACGATTTTGCTTTATCTTTCAAGGAAAAAGGGAATAACCTGAGTTTCAAAGCATCATCATCAAGGTTTCTAATCTTTAAGGTCTTACAAATTTCCTCAAAGTCCCTAACATGGAAATAGGGGTTTTCATTCTCTTTCCCTAAGAAGATTGGGAGCAGCTGTAAGGTTCCAGGTTTAAGTTCATAATTTGCTTCTGTTTCAGCTAACCTGATACACGAGGGACGAGTAGTCCTAGTCGGGTTCAACAAATCTTTCAAAGTTGCCATTTCTGGCACTATCGGAATATTAGGGATTGTCTCCCCAAACGGACGTTCAAAAACGGACTCTTCAAAAATCGGACTTTCTAAATTGAGGTAATCGAGACGCTTAGAACTACTAGGTTTCTCTTTAACAAATCTACCTAGGGAGTCTCTTTTACGTTCAGGCATGCAAAAGAATAAGGAAGGGGATTCTTTGCAATCGCAAATCAAGGCCGACTCAACCAAATCAAACCTATTGATTTCTAGCAAACAAAAAGCATGATGGCTCCACTTAGATTGTTTCTAGACCAGCTTCTAATCCTTCGAAAGGGAATTCGTTATAATTTAAGCAGACCCCTCTGGAATCAATCCGAGTCAAAGTAAGTTGAATAGAGGCGAGGGAAGCTCGGTGGAGCTTTGATACCCAAGGCCTCACCGGAATTACAATGCGGCGCAGTCATGCATTCAACTCACAGAAACCTTCATGAACTTTGAAGTGTGCTTAAAAGAGTAACCAATATTTCTCGAATAACTTTTCTATTAAGCTCGTTACCCTATCGGTCTTGTTCTAGTCAAAATTTTATGGCTTAGGTTGGCGTAGGTTAAGTTTTCCTAAGGCGGGCAAGAAGAGAACGGTGATGAAATCCGAACCCTTATCTTGTATGGCCAGGCCTTGCTCTTTACTAGAAAATTAAAGCAGCCGTATTCAAGTCCTCAAGCATATATGCAAACGAAGGAATCCAAGAATCGACGGGGGATTCGCGAGTGTTCGAATCTTACCTCCCGTTCCAGACGGGGATGAATCGGTTGAAGTCGACTCGGGCCACCGACTCCGATGTCGGTGTACGAACCCAAGGTGCGAGACAATATCGTAATTGTCCTCCTTCTCTCGCAAACAGTTTATATTTAAAGTACTCTTCCGAAGGGTAAAAATAAAAAATAATGTCCAAAGTCCAAAAGTCCAAAAAGTCCAAAAAGAAAAGAAAAAAAAATTACAAAAATAATAAACCCTAATATAATTTTTTTTTTTTCTAAAAATAAACAAACCCTAAAAACAAAATATCTAAAATAAAATAGTCTTCTTTCTGTTCTTTTCGCTTTAATCTTTCGCTCCAAGTCTTTACGAAATCACCAGACTCCTTGGCTCAATTTTCTTTATGATCCAGAACCTGTAGACAAAAGATAAATACCCAAAAACGTAAAAAATAACAAAAAAAATAACAAAAAAAATAAAAAAATAAAAATAAATCACAAACCCTAAAAACAAGTCCGCGTCGGCAGCGCCAAAAATTGGTGTGGTTTTATGTTGTTGTAGAAAGTGGTAAGAAAGATGTCGTTCGTCTCAGACTTGTGAAGGACTTTTTTAGATTCAAATAAAACTAGAAAACTCAAAGAAGGTTGTTATCAAGATTATAAAAAGCACCGAGACTCAGGATTCCACCATTGAACAATTAAGTGATTCAATCTAATCAATATTCATGCAATTCTTTGCGTTTGAAGTGATTCTAATTTATTGCCTCTAGTAGATTTTCGAAGTAACAATTGTATACATCAAGCATGAAACATCAAAAGTCTTAAACTAAGCATGATCCATCAAAACGAATCACAGTCATTCAATAAAAATCAATTTTCCAATATTAGTTCCATGCAAATAATCATAAAAGAAATTGCAAAAAAGAATTAAAATAGAAATATACCACTTTTCATGGAACAATGGCTTCCTCCGTCGCCTCGGCTAAGGGGTTTAGCTCCTCATATTAATCACGTGCTCGAAATAGGTGTTCATAGCTCAAAAGTGTGAAAAACAAGAGAAAACTAATAAAGAAGCGAGTTTGTATGAGATATATTTGTTTCTGTAACTCATTGTTATAGAGAAACCGATTGCAGAATGTGAATCCAATATAATTGTTGGAAAAATTGTTACAAAGGTTTTGAATTTGAAACTATAGGTCACGGATTCTGCGACCTTCTTTTACTGATGTTTTCTGGTTCTTCTTCCTCCTCTTCCCTGATGATGAGCTCTGCAACTCTCTAAGCTTCTCTGCAACTACCCCCAAGGTCTCGACTCCCTTCTACAACTCTGGTACACCCTTTATATAGACCACAGTTCGATTTAATCTCCCAAAATCTTCCAATATTTGTTTTCTCTTCTTCACGGCCAAGTCACGACAGTAACTCTCTTCTAGATTCTTTACGCGTCTTCTAACTTTCCTAAACTCGTCCAAAATTGATAAATATGAGTCATAACAGAGTATACTCTCATCTCTCTTACGTAACTTCCATCTTAAAAATCAACAGCATCCCGAATATCTCTCTCACTACCTGTTTAAGGAAATCAACGTGGAAAACTTCCCTTTTATTTTCTCACGTCTCTGTTATGCATGGTAACTTTTTTTACGAATCGAGACGTCTATACGCCTGTTCTACCGAAACAGGCCTTTACCAATTCACATCGCGATATAAATCCGGCCGTAACTCTTCTCAAAATCGATCCAACATTCCGTGAATATCTATCTCTGTTTTGCTCCAAACCAATAATACAGCCCAATCCAATCGAATCAAAGAGATATACCAATCCTGTTAAGTCCAAACAGGGTGATTGCAACAAATTCCAGCGATTGAATCACTCTCTAGATACCCCAATAATCCAACCCTGATTTTGAACTTTGTTGCACAAATTTTCCCGCCTAAATCAATATTTGAATTGGAGAAGATGAGTGCCCCTTATCCATTTCCGGGGTGCGAATAGCAAGTGGTCGCCCCTTAGTAATTGACGTGCCCCTTATCCAAATGAGGGGTCCGAATAGTAATTTCTCCCACGAGCGCTAATACCACTTTTCGAGCCAATTTTCCCGCAAAAGCTTATTTCTCCGAAAACACCTACACATACATAAAATACCAAAATAAGTACAAAATCGAGCACTAACAATATATACAATTGAGATTATATCAGACACAAAAATGTGCCTATCAAATACCCCCAAACTTATTATTTGCTCGTCCTCGAGAAAATCAAATAAAATCCTAATTCACTGTCGCAGGCATCGTCGATTCCATTTAGCGTATGCAATAAGCCTTTAAACCCCTAGGTGGCCCCTAATTATTTTATTTTATGTGGCCCAATTCAGCGGTGATGATTAGGTTATGCAATCCGGTATATTGTATTTTAAGTAAATTAAGTTCTTGGATTGGATTAATTTATATTCGAGCACAACCCGGTGGGTTTCTTGCAGGACTAACCACCATTGAGTTGGTTGCTTAATTGTATTCAACAAAATATACCTCAACTATAATGGCCTTTTCACTGTTGAGCTGTAGATATTATATTTGATAGCATTTGATTCCATGAAATTTGCACTTCTATTAAATTGGTACAGATGGTCCATCTTTTTGGATTTTATTTTAAAATCAAGTCATCTCGACATGAATATTCGCAAGTTGTGTTTCAACTTCACGCATTTCCATCATTGACGAGGCTTTCCAATTTAAAAATCAATCCGCTGGGAATCAAGATATAGTTTTGATCAACTAGAAATCAAGATATAGTTTTGATCAACTAAATTTGAAAAAAAAACTTGAGATAACAACACTTGTGAGTTCGACCGAGCAATACTCTAACACCCTGGAACACCCTATTCTCCAACTCGCACATGATCGAGGCTTTTGAACGAGTTACACCTTGTTTGATTTTTTCTGACTCATTTGAGTCGTCTGAATCAGATTCATCTGGATCTGACTGACATCACTTGTCTCATCTGGGTCTGACTCAATATGTTTGTTTTTTGAGTCAGACCTGACTCATCTGACTCAAAAATATGTGAGTCAGTAGCTTGATCCCACGAGTCACTGGTATTTTATTCCCTGACTCGAATGGGTCAGAGTCAGGGGTTAGATCTGATTCACACCACGAGTCAAATCTGACTCAAAATAAAAAAAAAAAAAAAAAAAACTCGAGCCGAGCAGGGCTTAACTTTCTGGTTCCTCCTACACTCTACCATGTTTATCTAAAAATATCTGACACGAATCTTTGTGGCTTTCGTTTGTCACGCACAAGAACGCCTGCACGTGATTTGCATGTACTACAACCTATCGAAATCATCTTTAGTCGTTGGTGGTGATGAGCACGAAAGTGCGACGCATTTTAACCCTTAAATACATTAGCTATGACTCATTATTTCTCTAATAAATTTGTTTTAGTTGTTTTTGGAAGAATAAGCTCTTCTGGATAATTGGCTCGAAAAAAATGTTATTTGCACCCGGAGGACACATGTTATTCGGACTCTCAACTTTGGATAAGGGGCACCTCAGCTGGGCACCTGCTATTCGCACCACCGGTTCGGTTAAGGGGCAACCACCTTCTTCGTTTGAAAATGAAAAAAAGGCGGGAAATGGACTTGGCAGCTGCGGAGATTTTAGTGTGATTTCAGTGACATAATTAGACGTAATATTTGTCGAGTTTTTTTTCGGATTTGACTTGGAATAATGTTGTTACACTAAAAAAGAACCAGTACTTGATTCATGCACGTAAATAATGGAAGAAATCAACAAAACAGAAGGAAATAATACTCGGATATTCTGTTACCATATTTGGAAGATAAGAGAAGATTTTGTTGCAGATTGTCGAGGTATTTGAACAAGTAATATGTGCTCACGATGTACCCACGTCTTTCACGTGTTTTGAAGGTGTTTGATCTCAACAGGGAAGTAAGAGAAATACTCGGGATTACACGAGTTTTGTGCGAGAAATTTCGTGGCTGCAGCATTTGAGTGTTGTCTGAGATAAGGGAGAAGTGTGTTTGAGTACATTGAGCTACAACAACAACGTGGAAGAGTTAATAATGGAATATTATTCTTGTATTTTTCCCGAGAAATAACATGAATTTATTACGTGAAGATATGGAAGATTTTATGGTTGTTGGGTATAAAAAGTCTTCAAGGAACTCGCAGATGGAAGATAGAGAGTTGGGGAGAGGGACGGAGCCTCAATAGATCCGGAGAATCAAGTTACAGAGAAACACCATTGCTGCTGATGTGAAGAACACGAAGAACATAAGACGCACACATATTTGTCGTTCATGCTACAGTGATTGCGACAGTTCCTTAACAGTCTTATACGCTACAATTACAGCGACACTTTCTTTATATCGATCTCTGTAACAGTGTTTTGCAACAATTATAAGCATTGCAAACACCCGGTTTTAATCACTTTCTCTATATTTCATCTTTCTAACACCTATTTGAGCAATGAAATCAACTTTGAGCGTGTTTCCATGATGAAGAGCTAAACCCAACACTGGGTCGACGGAGGAAGCCGAACTTCATACATGGGTGAATTTATCTTATCTTCTATACGACTTTTGCACTAATTAAAATAGAATTATGATTTGAAAAAATTAGGTATCATTTTATTAGATGGGTCATGCTTGCTTAGATGTTTGATGTCCCATGCTTACGATCTATAACTAATATTTGGAGAATCTACCTTGCCAAAAAAATAAGAGTCCATGTTGTTTATTGAGCGATAATTGCTGAAGAATAATAATTGAACCTATTGATATGAATTCGGTGAAATCCTAGGCCCAATAACTCTCTCTTTTGTTGTTTTCATTGAACCTTTAAATTTAATCTTCACAAGTCTTAGAGTTCGAATCCTTATTACAACAACGACAAACAATTGAAAATCTTATCAGGTGGATTTTACTTTGTAGTAATAAGTGATAACTGATAACCCCCTAAACTTAAACCCAACATAGTCTTCTTTTTTCTCCCTCTACATGCCTCCACCACCACCTTGCTTCTTCCTCTCCCTCTCTCCCTCCCCGTGCTTTTGTCGTGATCTTTCTTTCTCTTTTTGTTCCATATGATAACAATTCACCTCCTCTTGTATTTCTCTCTGTTAAGGCATCAGTCTATGATAACAGAATCACAAATTTATGTTTTTGTTGAATCTAATAATTTATATTTTGATTGATTGTTCGTTGATTTAATTATTTAAAATATAACTAATGTTCAACGATCTGATTTAATCAACAAAGGTGATTCCAATTTGATCAATAGAGGTGATACTAATACTAATGATCAACAGAGGTGATACTAATACTAATAATCAGAAGAAATGTCAGGGATTTAGTAGGAAAATTAGTCTTTAAGATTCTCAAATTACATTGATGCCCCTTTGTATTTATCTGACGTCTGTAAAATAAAAATGAAGGGTAAAAGTGAAAACTGAAAATTACAGCTTCTCCTAGCTACAGTAAAGGTACTTTCTTTATATAATAGAATATAGATATATTGACTGTACTGGAATTTGTAACTAGAAACTTCATTTCCACTTTACAAATTCCACAAGCCAATGTTTTTTTTTTTTTTTTTTTTTTTTTTTTGAAAAGAGAAAAAACCTCAAATATGTTGATAATCATACTCCGATTCCAAATCGAAATCAGTTACATGACTGACCAGAGGATTTCCCACCGCTATAGGTATTTCAACCAGACCAAACACAACCACAAGAATTCAACTTAACAACACAGTTACAAGACTTGAACCGATGCAGTATCCTAACCATTTCAGACAATTTTTTGTGTAGCAGTATCCTAACCATTCCTAACCACAAGCCAATGCAATGAGAATCGATTTCACGAAGTGTAGATATTTTTAGAGTGTGCAATGTAGTCAAGTGAGATAATTGGCAGCGGCATTTAAAAAATTAGGTGTTTGGCATGGCCTAATCATACAACAATTCCAAACTTTTAGGGCTTGATTTTCTGGTACCTCCTACACTCTATCCTGTTTATCTAAAAATTATCGAAGGTGCTATATGCCTTCAAAGATACCCCATATCACTCTCCCAATAGATGTCACCATTTTGGCGCATTGATTTGAGGAGGGTGGGTCCCGGAGAAAAACAGAGGTGGATTTTAGTGTGTGTTTGTGAGTGGGGGGGAAAAATGTGGTAACTCGGGGCACAAAGCATTTTCGTTTGTCAGGCATGTAATTCGTTCCTACTTTATAAATTTCACAGGGGAAGCCAATGCAATCAGAGTTGGTTTCACAAAGTGTAGATATTTTTAGAGTGTGTAATGTAGTCAAGTAAGGTGATTGGTGGCGGCATTAAAAAAGAAACTTATTATGTGGGCTCTAAGAAAAGAGTTTTGAGGGATCCTAAAGATTCAAATATTCATCATAAAATAAAGATAAGGGGACCTAATTCATAAGAAAAATACTAAAATACCCTTAACCTATTAAATATTGATACCTAAAACTAATTTGTTTTCATTCCTCTATTTTAACTCTTCCATTTTCTTCTTCCCCATTACCTCCATCACCTATTTCTTTGATTAATTGTCAATTCTCAAAATAATTCATTATCGATTAACACCACTTAATCCACCCGTAATGACTTCAATAAGGTAAAAATAAAAAAACCCATCTTATTTCATTGGTTTTAATGCATGGATAGGCAGAATCAGTCAAATTAGGTTTTTGAAAAAACAGTTTCAGAACTGTCTACGGTTTGGAAATATGAATTTTCCCAACCGTAGACAATGCCTACGGTTTGGAAAATTCATATCTCCAAACCGTATGTACTGTCTACGGTTGGGAAAATTCATACTTCCAAACCGTAAAAGTACTGAATTTAAAATACGGTTTGGAAAATTTATACTTCCAAACTGTATGTAAAATTGATTTTGCATACGATGTTGTTTCCCAACCGTAAGTCACATATGGTTTGGAGTTCTTAACTTCCAAACCGTATATTCTGGGTTCAAACATCGTACGGTTTGAAAAAATCATACTTTCATACCGTAACTTCTACCTACGGTTGGTTCGATTGAAGTTTCCTCACCGTAGGTTAGCTTACGGTTCTAATTTGGGGGTTTTCAAAAGCAAAAATAAGTGATGGGTTTTCTTTTTATGATCGTCATCTTCATCACGACGGAGAAGAAGAAGAGAGAAAGAAGAAAAATAGTTTTTTTTTTTGTGATCATCATCTTCATCATGATTTATGAATGAAAAAAAAAGGAGAAGATAATAGATTTGGTTTTTTTTGTATATGATCATCATCTTCATCATAATTTATGAATGAAAAGGGAAAGAGAAGATGATAAATTTAATTTTATAATTCATGGAGGGTATTTTAGCCATTATAAAAAATAATCGGATATGCGTTGTTGATTACTATTTCATAACCCGATTTTATCATCTTGTGAGCCCTCAAAACCTAATATTTGGAGCCCCTATAATAGGTTTCTTAAAAAATTAGGTGTTTGTCGTGGCTTAATCACACAACAATTCCAGACCTTTGCTCTTCCTTGTACCCGTTAAGTCAAGAAAATCACACCGAAAATCCGATACGTATGAATGTTAACATGCCATCACCAGGTTACCAACTGTGGATGCTCTCAACAACGAAAACACAAACCCTTCGTGGACAGCCGAAAACACAGTTAAAAAAGTCAAGAGAATCTTAAAAGAACTTCCACAAGCTCAGGTAAAATTTACAATGAGAAAATACAATTGAAGAGCAGATCTAACCGCCAAGGAAGCAAGAATAAAGAATCTTCATCATTTTTCTACGAAATCACAACAAAAAATCAAGCTTTCTAACATTAGCTCTAATGTTTTTGATAGAAACGAAATTGTAAATCTTATGTACTATCTTTGCTAGTTAATATACCTGGCTAAATTGGGGCCTATGCCACTTAATTGGGGCCTATAGCTACATGACAAAATAGGGTCATTAAGAAGTAATTCATGGAAACCCCTTATCCACTATTTTTGTTAATTCCTCATATGCCCTTGGTCAATTAGTGCTAATTTGAAAAATTAAAAAGCTTTTAATCAAGTTAATTCTTGGATTAACTATGACTCACCACTTGTAAAAATTTTAATTTTTTTTTCAAAAGACTCGATCCAGAATCGGTTTATGTTAGTGCATTTGTAAACCGATTAAGGTTGGGGTTTTCGTAAGTTACGATGTAAACCCAGAATCGGAGTTTGATCAACACCCACATAAACCGATTCCTAAAATCGGGCTTTTGTAATGCACATGTAAACCGATTATTAAAGTTATAGATTTTTTTTTATAACAATCGGATTACATTTATATGCATGTAATTCGATTCTTAAAGTTACAAAACTTTTCTTCTTAGGAATCGGTTTTTATATATGTATCGTGTAAACCGATTCTAATAAACAAAAAAAAAAACACAGGAAAACAATTATCTCTTCCATACCAAAATCGGGCTATGTGGGCATTAACGTAGACCGATTCTAAAGTCGCTTTCTAAAATCAATCTATTGCCAATGAGACTGAAGTTTGATACTTTTTTCCCATTCAACTTCGAAAAAAAATCGATTTTAGAAGAACCGATTCACGGTTGAATTTAGTGAGTTACAGTTGGTTTCAGATAACAAAAATATGAGCTATGGTTGGTTTTTTGATTTTTAGAAGCAAACCGTAACTCGTTGCAGTTGGTTTTAGTGAGTTACGGTTGGTTTCAAAAAATCAAAAATATAAATTACGGTTGGTTTCAGTGATTGACTTAGCTTTAGTCAGTTATAGTTGGCTTCATAAAAAAAAAAAAAAAAAAAAAAAAAAAAACCGTAGCTTTTTCTTACGGTTGGACTCGTCAAATAAATTTTCAACCATAACTGTATAAGTTAGTCATTATTAAAACTTTTTCGATAAGCAGCTTTTTAAATTATCATCTAATGACCAATTGTATCCTATTATAACAGCCCCTATAAATTTTTTTTTTCTTTCGAAAACCTAGGGTTTGGCCGGACTAGCTCCGGTTTTTTCTATCTTCTTTTTCTTTCACGTTCTTTCTTTTCTCTGATTTTGCGTCAAACCATGGCGCAAGATCAAACCGTTCCACCTGATCTTGATGAAAGATCACGTGATTTAGCTAGAACAAATCAGTTTAGGAATAGAAATCGTTCCAAATCAAAGACACGACAAGTTTATGTGCAAAAAAACGGGAAACCCTAATTCGGCCGGATTTGGAAATCCAAAGAATGGTGCTAGGAATAGGACTGATTCTGGAAATCGTTCCTATGCAAATACAGTTAAGAAGCGCACCCATGTGATGTCCAGTATTGACGCTGATTCTCTATCACATCCTCCAGTTCGATCATCTACAGGTGAGATTGTGATTAAAATTCCAAAAGAGGTGATTACAAAGTCCAAAGAAGTCTGGAAATTCAGTCTTGTTGGACGTTTTGATTTTAAAACCCTAGGTTTAAAGTTTGATGAAGTTAAACATGATTTATGCAATCAATGGAAGCTATCAGGTCAGGTTCAATTTATTCCTTGGGTTAAGGGTTATTTTGTTATTAAATTGTTCAATGAAGCTGATCGGAAGAGAATAAGTTATGAAGGTCCGTGGAAGATCAAGGATCAACAATTAAAGGTGTTGCCATGGACACCTATGTTTAATCCGGAGATGGAGACGATCAAGAGAGCTGCTGTTTGGGTGCGTTTTAAGAAGCTTCGTCTTGAATATTGGGAGGAAGAAATTCTTTTTAGGATTGCTCTTGGTCTTGGCAAGCCTGTCGCAGTTGATCCGAGAACCCTAAAACACGAGTATGGTTATTTTGCTGCGGTTCTTATTGATATTGATTTTTCAAAGCCGCTTAATAAAATAGTCATTGATGATGAAGATCAACCTGATGGTTTTTATCTCGAATATGAAATTTTGAACATGCCAGATTTTTGTGCCTATTGCAAATCGGTTGGACATGTTGAAGATAATTGTAGAACTAAAAAATACAATGAATTAAAGAGGCGGCAAGATGTTGAAGAAGATGAAGAGAAGTGGAAAGCCCTTCAAGCTGAGATGGATGAGCTAAGATATTGGAATCTTAGAAAATATGATAAAAATAATCCAAACGGCAAAGGAGATGTTGTTAAGCCGAATGGTAATGGAGATGGAAAAGGGGATGATAAAACTAATGATTCGCCAGAACTAGGGGGTGGCAAAGATGATGGCAAAGGAATTGAAAAGACGGAAGGCTTATTGATTGGTGGAGTCACTTTTCTTTGGCGTTCTGATTATTCAAGCCCATCAGCTAGTGTGGCGGATGATAATACGTTTCGTAATGATGAGGTTATGCAACCTGGTAGCTCAGAAGCTCAATCTATTCAATCTCCGAATAACGCTTGGACACCTGAGTTATTGCAAAATGTCACTAATACATCTGATGCAATTGACTTGGACAAGGAGGAGCAAGAGCTTTATGCTCATTATGATGAACAAAAAAAAATAGCTAAGGAAATAGCTAATGCTGCGGACTTAGCCAAGCACGAGCAGGATGTGGCTTTCGCAAAGTTACAAAATATGCAAAAATTAATCATTGAACGGAAAAATCAAGAGGAGGCTGAGTTGCAAAAACAACATGCCGAGGTCCAGCATGCCGAGTTGCAACATTCTGAGGAGCAACATGCAGAGTTACAACTTTTTGAGGTGCAAGTGCAAGATGGAGGCGTTGGTCGTATTGACACCATCGCAGTAGGTGTCTTACATACAAACTTTGTCATAGAGCCAGTTGATGAAGATGGTTTTAGTTCCCCTACTAGAACAGCTAGAAGAAATGCCCAAGCCAACATTAGGAGCCTCTTGAGACTTCAAATATGTTTGAGACTGAACGAGGAAACTGATGAAGATGTTTTTATTGATTCTCAAGATGACCCTTTGGCATCAGCAATATCTACTGGAATGGTGGATATTGAGGCTGCAAAATTAGATTGGGATGCTGCTAAGGATGAGGAAGACCGCCTGAAGAAGGAAAGAGCAGAAAAGAAGAAGTTGGATGCGTTAACCAAAAAGGGCGATAAGGGTGTGAAGGTTACTCTTAAGAAGAAGAATACTCAAACGGCTTCTAATCTAAATGAGGATGAAGGTTAAATTGGTAGACGTGGAAGAAGTAGGACACGCAAGGATGATAAGGGTTCAGCAAGCCCTTCTAATATATCAGTTACATAATGCGTGTCTTTTATTGGAATGCTCAAGGCTTGGCTAAGGATGGTGCAAGGGCCAAGATTACGGAGCTTTATCACTTGCATAACCCAGATATAATTTGTATTGCAGAACCGCATGTCTTTTGCACTTTGCGTTTTGTAAAGAAGTTAAATTTAGTGAAATTTTGTGAAGACGTTATCACAAACGAAGCTGATGGAGAGAAGGGCAATCTTTGGGTTTTGTGGAGGAATTCCTTGGCAAGGCCGAATATTTTATCCTCTTCAAAGCAGGCAATTACTTTAAATTTTCCTGGAGATTTCATTATGGTTGTGCATGCTTCCTTTGATCCGGTTGCAAGAAGAAAACTTTGGCGTCAGTTGGGTTTAGGTTTTATATCTATTCCGTGGTTGGTGTTGGGGGATTTTAATTGCATCTTACGATTAGATGAGAAGAAGGGTGGTAGACCAATAAAAGAAATCTATGTGAATGAGTTTAGAAGTTGGATATCGGATAATGGGCTGGTGGAAGCTGATGCTATAGGGAAAAAGTATACTTGGACTAATTGTCGAAGTGGTAATGATAGAATTGTCTCGAAGCATGATAGAGCAGTTGTAAATGATGCTTGGCTCTACAAATATGAAAATTGGAGGTGTAAGGCTTTGCCTAGAATTTGCTCAGATCACTCTCCCCTTTTTGGGTTTGCTTTTGAGAATCCTAGACCGGCTAGGGCACCTTTTAGAATTCAGAAGATGTGTGGTTGTCTCATCCAAGTTTCATGAAGCTTGTTGATGATAGTTGGAATATTCATCTTAATGGTGCGCCTCCTTTTGTGTTCACGGCTAAATTAAAAAGGTTGAAAGAGGCGTTGAAGATTTGGAATAGAACTGTTTTCGGTGACGTACAGTTTCGGTTGAAGCAAGCTGAACTAAAACTTGAAGCTGAGAATGATATCTTGGACTTTGATCATGGCAGTGAGTTACAATTTGTAAAGGTGGCGGATGCTAAAAAAGCTGTTGATGATGTGAGAACGGAGTTGGCAGTTATGCTAAAGATAAAGTCGCGTGTAACTTGGTTGGAGGATGGTGACCAAAATACCCGATTTTTTCATAATAGCATTCGTATGAGGAGGAGTCAAAATACGATTTCAGAGCTCAAAAATACTAACACTACTTTGTTTTTGCAGGATGAGATAAAGGACTACATTGTGAATCATTATGAAGCAAAATTCAATGGTGGTGATGTTCATATTGACCCAGCACTGTTTGATATTGATCATGAGAGCATAAGTGCCGCTGAATGTGCTCTCATGGATGCTATTCCATCTTTGGAAGAGGTTAAAAAGGTTGTCTTTGATTTGGGAGCGGACTCGCGCGCACGGTCCCGGATGGTTTTCTGAGTTCTTTCTATAGACACTGCTGGAACATTATTTCCAAGGATCCTTTTAATGCCATTGCAAACTGTTGGGCCGCGTAAAATTCCCAATGGTATTAATTCCAGTTTTATAGTTCTCATTCCAAAAAATAACAAATCTGATGCGCGCTATCAAGGATTATCGGCCAATTGGTTTGAGTAACTTTTTCTTCAAGATCATCACAAAAATTTTGGCTACCAGGCTTGGTACGGTGCTTAATAAGTTGATTTCTGAAGAGCAAGTAGCTTTTATGAAGGGAAGAAATATTCACGAAAATATAGCATTGGCTTCTGAGTTGATCAATGAGATTAGCACGTAAAGGAAGCATGGTAATGTTGGTCTCAAACTAGATATTGCACAAGCTTTTGACACGGTGAGTTGGGAGTTCATCACTGAAGTTTTTAGGCAATATGGATTTTCCGAAAATTAGTGTTCTTGGATTCTTAGTATTCTGAACTCGGCTCGGATTTCTGTAATGATAAATGGTAGCCCTGAAGTTTTCTTTAGCATCTCTAGAGGTTTGCGCCAAGGTGATCCTCTTTCACCTTTGATTTTTGTTCTTATTGAAGATGTGTTGAGTGATCGCGTAAGTTGGCGACACAAATATAATTACACTTTCTTACTACTCAAAATATAAATATAGCAAGGGCAAGAAAGGATCGATCCCACGAGAGAGGTCTAGGTTGTCGAATTGTTATGGTTTCCTATATAAAACACCGGAAGAATTTACGATTGTGTAAATAAAAATAAACAAAAAGCAAATAAAGTACGCAAATCAAGGATGTGAAATATTGGATAAAGGTTTCATCTTCAATTGTAAACAAGTTTATGAATATATGAATAGAATTCGTATTTAATCTCGCTATCATCAAAAGCCATAGAATACCTTATTGCAAGAATACTCCGTAAATTTCCAAAGTTCATCAACACACACATTAGAGCTGCGTATGTGAATTCTACCTAAAGAATAACCTAACGCCTTGCGCTAATCAAGTTCAATTCCTAGGAGCATTAAGTTTCAGAAATAGCTAATCAATGCAATTGAAATACATTGCGCAAACAATTCGAACAAAGGTCAATTTCTACATATGAATACAAGGATGTATCACTACAACCTAGAATCATATCATGCTACTAGTATTCAAGGTTATCGCTCGATGAAAACCCTAAAATAGCTATAGATATGGATGTGAGTTCAATCAATTCTAGACTCGACTAAACAAACATTCAATCATATTGCAATACTTCAATCATGCAATTATTATAACCCGTAGAAATCAAACGATAATATTGAGAGAAAACTAATTCATAAAAATCATAACTTGGTTGCAAAATCCAATTACATCTTCAACCAATAATAAAAACTTAGTTCATATTCATGGAGTTCATAACAAGAAGAAAGAGAAAAGACTTCATGTTGTAAAACCCTAGAACAAAGTAGAGAAGAGAATAATAAAAACGTGGTCCCATAAATTGTGAAGTCTTCCCTTTTGTAGTCTTTTTCTCCTTCCAAAACTAGGTTTTGTCTTCAAAGTCCATTAGTTGGAAATTCACCCGGCCCACGAGTAAGAGAAACCCGTGTAGAAATTTTGTCCCAAAAACGCTCGCCGGAAAACTGGGATTATGGCCGGAATCCCGCCGGAATAGTCACCGGAAAAACATCTCAGGTGGCCGGCAAAGTCAAACCGGCCACCGGTCAACGGGTCAGAACGGCCGGGTCAGCTCGGGTCAACGAGTCAAGGATCACTGAGTCAGAACGGGTCAGGTCAGATGAGTCAGGTGAGTCAGGGTCTAAGTCAGGCTGGTTGAGTTGATTCTTGCCTCAGGCCATTGCACAGGCCAGACTCTGCAGCTCCATCATTGTGCTTCAGCCAAACCCCTTGTGATGCACAATGATCACACTTCTCATTCCATCCACAACCATGAGCTGCAACATCACAAAATTGCCATTTCCATAACAAACTAGCTCACAGCCTTGTACACTCTCCACTGCAGCAATGCCAGCTCTTAAACCTTCACCCAGATTTGCTATTTCATTCAACCCAAATCAGCTCACTTGTGCCACCAATTTGCTGCCATCAATACCAGCTCAGGCCAATCACCACCAAAACCCTGGCAATCACCAGCACCAGCTATTTTCTTGCAACATCTTCCCTGCTCAGTGACCACAGCTTCTTCTCATCTTTGTAACTCCAGGCCACAATCACCTCTGTGATCCGCCTAAACCCACTCAGATTCATCACTTACTCCATCTCCCATTGACTGCAATGCACATTACCAGCACTATCAGCTTCATTATCTCAATTCAACACACTGCACCTGCTCCATTCCCAGCTCAGTCATTCAATCAAGCATAACCCCTAACATTCATCTAACATCACTGAAATCAAGAACATCTTCGTTCAGGCATAATTCATCACCATTATTACAGCAACACATAGCCTGGACCTTCTCCTTGTACACCCGCTTCACCAGTTCAATGCACCTGCAACAGCTAGCACCACTCAGCTCACTGCATCATAACAGCATTACCAACTCATTCTCCATATCCAACAGCATCAGCTTCACTGCTTTGTACCATATGAGCTGCACAACCATCTCAGTTACCACCATATATCGATCTCCAACTCTCCCCTGCAACAGCATCTTGCGACTCCATTTCCTCCAAACAGACCCATTTGTTGTCCTGCAACAGCACATGCTCTTGAGCAATACTCATTTCTCAGTAATCTCTCCCTTACTTGCACAACACCAAAAGTTCAAGACCCATCCAACCTCAGACTCACTGCACCACTGGAGAAACAACCCAGGACAACCACAGTCACCTGCAGCTGCATCTTCTCAGGTCACATCTTCCCCTGTAGTTTGAACTCACAACACAAACTCAATTCCCTGTAGTCTTAGCTCCAATCACCTCACCAACAGCAATTCCCTGTATTCTGCACTTTCTCCCCTGGGTTCCTAGCCATACATCTAATCTCAGCTCCTCCATTGTTTGCGGTCTCATTATTCCACAGCTTCACCTGAAATTCATTGTCAAGCCTGACTCAACCTGCAGCTTATGTTCAAGCTCATATCAGACCCTTACTAAATCCATCTGCACCTGAAATTTAGTTAACACCCCAGCATAAACCTAACCATCATCTTGCCAGTAGTTCGAATTCCATAAGAACCCTAATCTCTATTTCTGCTCAAATCAACAGCGGCATCAATTCTGCCCTGTCTTCATTACCAGAACCCATCATCAAAACCCTGAGTTGGCTTCTTCTTTTCTCGATCTTGAACTCATCAGCGAAGCCATCTCTCAACAACATCAATTAGGGAAATACTCAATTAATCCCCTGAAATCTTCTCGATCCATTAGTTGCGTCTTAAAGACTCATCTTCTGTTCAATCGCTACCGGCTTAAGCTTAAACTGTCGGAGATTCTCACAAAAACCACATCACTAATTTCTCCCTCTGAATTTCTTCTCAATTGACAGACCCAAGCTTCAAACCCTAGTTTCGATTTCTGATTCTTCTTACCAATTCGACCTCAACAACAGCCATCTCTTGCTTCTGAGTTCATCTCGATCTGTCCATCGATCCAACAGCTGCAGCTGTTCTTCACTTCTCTCTGGATTTCAATTCGGCAACCGCAGATTCATCCCACTTCAACTCCATCGACTCAATCATTTCAGGTAGAACAAGTGAATGTTAGAGAAAATAACATTTCTCTTGATATGTTTAGGTACAGGAATGGAACGGTTATTCCCACTTAAGTGGCTCTGATAAGGGCTACATAGCTAGCAGCCCCCTAACCAATGCTGATTGCCTTTTAGTATTCCTCCAAGAGTTACCCCTTAACTGTCTTGGGCTCCGATAGCACATGCCCGTGAAATGACACTCTTGCCCTTATTGCTTATGAGTTCTTGTTTTGCCCATAACTTCTTCATACGAACTCGTAATGACTCCATTCTTTCGCCATCGTCTTCATCTTCTCGTCCTCTACACAATGAAAAGTAGAAATCTTGTATTTGAACGAGTTCCAATTGGTCTTTTTGCTCCAAATGACTCCATTGCACCTAATAAACTCAAAAGCACACATAAGATACATAATTTACAAGAAAACTCGCAAAGAAAGCATAAATACTAGATATTAAATATGGTGTATTCTACACCTATCATTGAGTCGCAATCTCTCAAAATTGTTTGCTAGGCGAAGTATGCATGCTATGGTTAGCAAGAAAGGTGTGGCCCCTACGCATCTTTTATTTGCAGACGATATTCTTATTTTCTGTAGAGGTAATCTACATAGTTTGCAAAATTTGAAAAATATGTTGGGATTGTATCAACGAGCTTCTGGCCAATATGTTAGTTATGCCAAAAGTAAGTTTTATTATGGAGGTGGCACTGGCTCTCGTGCTATTGCTATTGCAAATTATTTGGGAATGGAAAGAGCTTTTTTTCCGGATAAATACTTGGGAATTCAATTGAAGCCTGGTATTGTCGTCACATTCATGTTCGTCAAGTGGTGGAGAAAATTATGGACAAGTTGGCTGGATGGAAAGGTAAGCTTCGTCCTTCCAAGCCAGACTTGTTTTGATAAGATCAGTGATATCTAGTTATGTGCTTCATTCAATGGCTGTTTACAAGTGGCCATGCACGGTTATTAAGCAGGTTGAAAGGGCCATTAGGAATTTTCTATGGTCTGGTGATGCTGAAAAACGTAAATATTTTACGGTTCTTTATGACGACTTGTGTTGCTCGAGGCGTGAAGGTGGCCTTGGCCTTAAGAAGTTATTGGATGTTAATCGGGCTATGCTGATGAAGTTGTGGGTTTCTATTCGAGATTCAGACAAGATTTGGGCCAGATTCTTGAGGGCGAAATATTTCAAGTTCAATGGCAACTTGATTAATTATAAATTTGGTTCCTCAGTTTTCCCAGGGATCAGATTGGTTTACAACTTTGTGCAATCGCACACTCGATCAATTATAGGTAATGGGGCTTCTACTTCCTTGTTTTTCGATAATTGGTGTGGGGATTTTTCTATTGCGAAGCGGCTTGGTCTCTTTTCAAATGAGCCAAATGATTTCTCGGCAAAGGTGAGTGATATTATAGCTGATGGTGTTTGGACCATTCCTCCCCGTTTGAGAGACTTGATGATTCGTTGTAATATTGATGTTGATAATTTACCGCTTATTGCTGGTGGAGAAGATTACAAAATCTGGGATCTGGATAGTAAGGGCATTTTTTCAGTCAAGTCTGCAAAGGCTGCTATTAAAGCGTCAGCTGAAGTTCTGCATATTGCAACTCTGTTCACCAGACAAGTGGTGCATCCTACTTTGAGTGTTCAATATTGGAAAATCTGGGAAAAACAGTGTTGTGCATCTGAAGATAATATTATCAAGAAGACTGGTAGGAGCAGCCTACGATTTGCCGCCTGTGTAGGAAGAATAATGAGACTATGAGCCATATCACTTGGCAATGCAGAGTGGCTAAGA
This sequence comes from Papaver armeniacum, assembly GCA_023531295.1. Classification (NCBI taxonomy): domain Eukaryota; kingdom Viridiplantae; phylum Streptophyta; class Magnoliopsida; order Ranunculales; family Papaveraceae; genus Papaver; species Papaver armeniacum. The sequence continues at coordinate 446,116 of JAJJWW010009983.1, forward strand.
GAATCTGGGCTTGGGCGGCAACAATCTTTAATCTGCAACCCAGTGAAGATCTGGTGGACTCTTACAAGGCTGCCAAAGGTCGAAGTAGGATGATAAAGGATCTGTGGCTAGTTGCTAATCTGGCAATTGTCACGGAATTGTGGAAGATGCGAAATAAGGTGTATTTTGAAGATTTTAAGCTGCACTGGCTTGGTTTTAAAGGAAGAGTCTATCAGGTTATTCGTGATAACTATATTATAATGAAGGGCCATATGTATAACACGCAAGAAGATTTTCGCATCTTCAATTATTTCGGGGTGCAGCATAGATCGAGCAATTTTTCAACACCAAAAGAGGTTAGTTGGTTTCCTCCTGATCCTGGTGAAATAATGATATGCTGTGACGGTGCTTCTAGAGGTAACCCGGGCCAAGCTGGAGCTGGTATTACTTTTAGAGATGCTAATGCGGCTGTTCTTGGAGTTCTTTATGTTGGCCTGGGCTATCAAACCAATTATTTTGCGGAAGTATGTGCTGTTATCTATGGAGCGATGCTGGCAAAGAGGTGGAATGTCAAAAATCTTTGCATTCGGTCAGATTCGATGAGTTACATTCAAGCTTTTCAGAAGGATGAGTTGCCTTGGCAACTAGTTACGAAGTGGAGGATTGCGAAGAATTTTTATGACAATATTCGTTTTGTTCATAACTATAGGGAAGTTAATTTCTCAGCTGACGCTTTGGCCAAACAAGCTTGTTTGTTGGCTGAAGATATTTTTGAGTTTTATGAGGGTAGGCCAGGCTTTCTTCTTTCTGTAGAGTGGCCTGGAGAAGTTTACTTTCGCTTCAAGTAGGTTAGGCTAGTGGTGGCCTTACGGCTAGCGCTAGTTTAATCTAGTCCCTGTACAGTTTTCGTTTATTTTTAATTTTATTGACCGAGTAAAAAAAATATAACAGCCCCTATAACAAGATTCATTACTTATGTGATCGCTGTCGTATGCGTCAAAAATAAATTACTTTCTCACTACTCAAAATATAAAATATAGCAAGGGCAAGAAAGGATCGTTCCCACAAAGAGGTCTTGGGTTTTCAAGTTGTTTCGGTTTCCTAAAAAATATTGTAAACAAGTTTTGAATGTATGATTAGAATTCGTATTTAATCCCGCTATCATTAAAAGCCCTAGAATACCTTATTGCAAGACTACTCCGTAAATTTCCTAAGTCATCAACACACACATTAGAGCTGCGTATGTGAATTCTACCTAAAGAATAACCTAACGCCTTGCGCTAATTAAGTTCAATTCCCAGGAGCATTAAGTTTCAGAAATAGGCTAATCAATGCAATTGAAATACATTGCGCAAACAATTCGAAAAAAGGTCAATTTCTACATATGACTACAAGGATGTATCACTACAAACCATCCTAAGTCATATCATAATCATATCATGCTACAAACCATAATCATATCATGCTACTCGTACTCAAGGTTATCGCTCGATGATGAACCTTAAATTAGCTATAGATATGGATGTGAATTCAATCAATTCTAGACTTAACTAAACAAACATTCAATCATATTGCAATACATCAATCATGCAATTATTATAAACCGTAGAAAGTGAACGAAAATATTGAGAGAAAACTAATTCATAAAATCCATATTTTTTTTTCAAAATCCAACTACATCTTTAACCAATAAAAATAAATCAACTACTTAGGTTTTTGGAAATCATCACAAAGAGTTTAGAAGAATCTATCATGTGAAACCCTAGAAAAGAATTAGAAGCCTCCCTAATGGAGATATATCTAGGTTTAGAGAAAGACTTTTCTATTTATATGCTTCTCCCATTCCAAAAGGATACTCTTTCCAATATTAGGTCTTCTCAAATCGATGAGTGCTAAATAGTGCATATTTATACACCTTTTTATTGGCATTTTACTCATCTTTTGCGCTTAGGAATCGAGATATTATCCCATTCTGTGTTTTCTTTGTTTTCAAGAATAAATATTTGTATTAATTAATTTTGTGTTTTTAGGCAATAAATAAAGCTCGGAGAATCGAGGAGCCAAGGAGCGAAGAATTGGAGTCAAACATCTATGGAGCGAGATAGCCAAAGCCGCGCGCAAATCGGGTTGCAACCCAACAAGGAAGACTTGGGCTAGAGCTACCCACGACCCGGATCCGAGCCCGCTCACTCTGAGCCATTGAGATCTCCCTCAGCTACATCCAACGGTCGCTGCCTCCACGTGCATCGAAGATTGCTGCTCCCGCTCAACACTAGATCACGCCAAACCGCATACCACCCTTAGCCGTTCAGATTCCACTCCCGAGATCCAACGCTCGCTAAGCCCTTCTCATCAACTTTTGATGTCCCCGCTTCCACAACAAATTCTCCATACCCTATACCCACTCGAGCAAACCTATTCTCCCACCCATCTTCTCTTTCTTCTCCCCCATGCCTCTCTGCAAAAACCCATACCTCCATCTCCCGACCAAACTCCACAGTCACCACCTCCATCTCTCGCCTTAAACCCGCAACCACCACTCCCGCAACAGCCGCTCCATCTTCGTCACCTCTAGTTTTAGTTATCCCTTTCCTAGCCTCTCTCAACAACTCTAGAGGCTATGAAATAGATAAATGGAACTAGGGTTAGGGTTCTGTGTAAGCAATCGATTAATGGAGTCGAGATGATTGAGTAGAGCCATCACTCGATTCGAGAGACATGGGTGAAGAGTATGTTTACTTTATTTTTCTATTTTATTTTGATTTTTGAGAAGAATTAGGGTTTGAGATATTTTCTCTTGCATGTATAAATAACAGTGAGTGGGGTGTTGTTAGGGTTACGCCTGGATTAGCCAGTGCAGTCATTTAGCTTTAATTCTGTTCTTTATCATTTTATGATGTTTTAATTAGTTTTGTTAGGGTCTCAATGAAACCCTGTTGCCATATTGTGTGTTTAAGCTCTGTTGAACTTTCTTAAATGATTAAAATTATAATTATGTCTTCAATTAGGGCTTCCACTACTTTTCTCTCACAATGGATGTCTTGCATCCATTGTAGTTAGGTTACATCTGTTGTGAGATTGCCTGACTCATACTTTAGGCACAATAGCTAATCCCATTGACTAGTTGTACTTAATTAGACAACTAGTGCTATGGGTTAGCACTTTAGTCTATTATTAGAAGCATAACTTGGAGAAACCCCTTAGATAGGTGGTGGGTTTGACACCCTACCCTTATCAGTCAAGGATAAGAAAGCCTCAACTCAGTTGAGCACACAATAGGAATTCAGAGGTGGATTTGCAGACCTTAGCACCCTTTTATCTCTGTCCTTTACCTTAGTTTAGGATCACATTTCAATATCAGCCGTTTCGGCAACCAAATATCTGTAAAAACCCCTGTTGTCATTTGTTACCACTTGAAACTCAGTAGAGCATCCTTAGATCAATATCAGAGCACCACAAGTCCTTGTGGGATCGACCCGTACTTGCCGCGTCTCCGATAGACGCCGTGCACTTGCGGTATTACAAGTAGGCTTAATTTTCATACACTTTCCAGGCCTACCAAGTTTTTGGCGCCGTTGCCGGGGACTTGGCGAGTGCCCTGTGTTCATTGGCTTTGCTTAACTGATTTCCCTTTTCTCCCTGTATATACCCACCTTTTGTTTTCATTGTAGTTTTAGCCCTGTTTTCATTGGCCTTGTTTTCATTGTAGCATCATAACCCCGTAGTAGTGTAACTTAACATGTAGGTTTCCATTTCGCATCTGTCATTGCACCTTCGGTTAGCTTGCATTCACTTAGTACTTATTGCTAGTTGCATAACATCTTTGCATAGTTGCATCATTCTTTATGTGACTCAGCTTGCAACATCTCAAATTTGAGCATTGCATTCAATATCTTATTTAGCATTGGCTCGAGCCATTCACCACTCGCCTACTTCACTCATTTGCTCCCCCGTGATAGCCGAAACTTGCAAACATACTTTCTCTCGCTTTAACTTGCACATTGCAGAGTACTAAAACTTTTGTTGAGTCTGCAGGTACTTGTGGTGCTTGCTTTGAGCCAACCCTGTGGAAAGACAAGGAGCTGAGCAATACAGCCATTACGGCTGAAGCAGGTTGGTCACTCCCAAATTCTGTTGTGTCTGTGTGATGCTCTGTGTGCATGTTGCTGTGAAATAAGAGCTTAGCCAAACATGTTAATGATCTGTTGAGACCCTGTAAACTTGTGCCAGACCCTACCTGAGAATTTGTGTGAACCATCTGTGCATTATGAGCATCTGTGTATACCTGTTATCACATTTGCATGCTGAAACCCTTTGCTAGGAAGTGCTCAACCACCTGAAGCTCACTCAGCTTGTATGCTCTGTAAACCTTAGTGAGCCATTTACACTGTGACTTGTTGATACCCTAAGCCCTGTGAGCCAAACTCCAGCCCCTGAAGCTGGGAGTTGAGCTGTTGTTGTGCTGTGAAGTCTTGGACTTGACATAGCCTGTGCTATAACCCATGTTGAGCCAATCCCTGAACCATTAGCCCATTTTGCATAACCTGCTTTGCATGATAATCCAGTCATTGTGCTAAACATTGTTCAAACTTGCAATAACTGAAATTGGTATAATCTGAGGCCTGAACTATGAGCTTAGCACATGCATAACCAATCTGCCCGGTGAGCCAAGTTGTGCCAAACCCCCACCCCTCAAGTCGTTGGACGGTGATTTGTAACTCAGACAGCCAAGTTGGCTGCAAACCTCACCTGAGCCACCAATTCTGTGCTTGGCCTGACCAAGCTGTGCAAATTGTAACAGCTGGGCTACTTAGGCTAAAAACATAACTGTGGCACAACCAAATCAAAACCCGGTTCAATGGGTAACACAAACCGGGCCGCACATGAGCGAAGCCCAACCACTGGACTGAACCCTTAAACAGACCAAGCCCATATCAACCGAAATGTTGGGTTGGTTGCAAGCAACCGAAGCCCTCAACTACTAGGCCTCACTGTGCAGTTCATCGTGCTGGCCCGCTCTACCTAAGCCGGGCTCACGTGATGAGTGCCAAATAGTGCATATTTATACACCTTTTTATTGGCATTTTACTCATCTTTTGCGCTTATAAATCGAGATATTATCCTGCATTCTGTGTTTTCTTTGTTTTCAAGAATAAATATTTGTATTAATTAATTTTGTGTTTTTAGGTAATAAATAAAGCTTGGAGAATTCGAGGAGCCAAAAGAGCGAAGAATTGGAGTCAAGCATCTATGGAGCAGATAGCCAAAGCCGCGCGAATCAGTTGCAACCCAACAAGGAAGACATGGGCCAGAGCTACCCATGACCCGGATCCAGACCCGCTCATCCTGAGCCGTTAGATTCGATCTACCCTAGATCCGACGCTCGCTGCCTCCACGCGCATCGAAGTTCGCTGCTCCCGTGCAACACCAGATCACACCAAAACCGCCAACCAACCTGAGCCGTGCGATCTTCCATCCTATGCATCCTACGCTCGCTGCGCCTTCCTCATCGATCTTCGATGTACCTGCTCAACACCATAGCCCCTATATAAACCCCAAAGCCTAACCCTAAACTCATTTCGTCTCCCTCACCCCGACAGAGAACGCTGCAAAACCCGTACCACCCTCATCTTCTTCTCCGACCGAGCGTGCGGAGCGCCAGAGCGGAACAACTCCGCCACCACCTCCATCCCCGACATCAAAGATCACGGTCTTAAACTCCGCCACCCTAAGCTTTATTTCTCTCTCACATAGCTTCTCTCTCAAACCCCGAGGCTAGGTAAGAGATAAATAAAACTAGGGTTTCATTAGCAGATCGACTCAACAAACCCGCAGGAGCGAGAGGAGACCAAGGAGAACAAACGATTCGGAGGCTATCAAAGACAAGGGTTTGATTTATTTTTCTTTAATTTCGAGTTTGTAAATTAGGGTTTGGTAGTTTATTCTTGCATGTATAAATAGGAGATGTTAAAGATGATTTTGGGTGCTGGATTAGCCAGCAGTCAATAGTTGTATTTTGTGTTAATTTATGTTTTAATTTAGTGCTAGGGTTTGAGATGAAACCCTAATTCATGACTTGTGTTCTTCATGCTCCATATATTGTTCTTGATTGCTTAAATCATTTGTAAGATAGTTTTTAATCTCGGCATGTCAACTCATTGCTCTCACAAAGTGCATGACAAAGCCATGTATGCATTTGTAGTTTGATTATATCCCGAGATGATTATGCTACAACTTAAGCTCATTAGATTAATGTTATCTACAGATTAATTGTGCCTTAATCAGACGATTAATACTTAGGATAAATACCTTAGTTGCGATTAAAGTTATCAGTCGGAGAAACATATTTGACATATGCAGACTTGACACCTCTCCTTTATCTGTCAAAAAAAGAATAAAATAATGAGTTGAAGAACATAGTATAGATTAGTGGTGGAATCAAAGACTCTAGTACCCCTTTGTTACTGTTTCATCCCTTAGTTTAGGTTCACACCATCTCAGTTCAGCCGTATCGGCACAAAACACCATTTTGTTACTCTGTCACACTAAGAAACTCAGTTTAGCATAGCCATAGATTATTGAAAGCACCCCTCGTCTCTGTGGATCGACCCGTACTTGCCGCGTCTCCAATAGACTTTAGTGCACTTGCGGTATAACCCGTAGGCCAATTTATTTACCCATCTTCCGGGCCTACCAAGTTTTTTGGCGCCGCTATGGGGACTTGGCGCGTGCCTTGCTGATTCATTGGCTCGCTTCATCATTTTTCAATCATCTCTGTACATATCCATTTTACATTGTAGAATAACTTAACTTGTAGAGTAACTTAGCCCTGTATTGCATGTTTGAATTATTACATGAATTTTTGTTATTACCTGTAACCCTGTTTTAGTGTAACTTAGCTTACTTCATGTTTATTTCTATAGATTAATCTGTCATTGCACTCTGTATCCTGCTCATTGCATTTTTAGCTTGATAACTTAGTTGCATCTGTAACTTAGCTGCATTATCATAGCCCATATGTTTGTAGTTTTCGCAAGCTATAACATCTTGCATCTCAGGTCATTTGCACTTTGGCATTGATACTGTTTCAGAGTACTAAAAACTCCTTGTTGAGCTAGCAGGTGCCTCTTGTGCTTGCTGTGCTGCTGAGCAAGCCCAAGGAGTGGGAGAAAAAGGTGCAAAGCCCTGAGCAAACTGCAGTTCAGGTAAGTGGCTTCTTGGTAGTCAATTTGTAAGCATGATAGTTGTGTATGTTTGAGAACCCTGTTAGCTGAACCATGTTAGCTAAGCATGCTTAAGTGATCTGTGCTTCTTTGACCTGAGAACCCTTGGCCTTGATAAGGCTTGTGATCAACTCCAGCCCCTACTGCTGTGAGTTTGAGCCACAACAAGTACAAACATCTGCCCTGTATTGCTCTGCACCCTGTATTGTATGCTATGTGCCCTGTATTGCCTGTGAATGATTTGTGAATGATCTGTGATACCCCCCCTGATGTGGTTCTGTGCTGACAAACCTTACCTTGCGTAACTTCAATCTGCCCTGAGCTCCAGCCCCTGAAGCTGTTGAGCCTCAGCTGCACTGACACTGAAGCCACATAAACTGGTGCACATAACCCAGTGCTGATCACTTTAAACTCCGCATATCCGTCTGTGGCTGTGCCATTCACATAAGCCTTGTTTTTGCCAATCTGTGCTGTGATTCCTTGGGTTCTTCAAGACTTGCGCTTAACTCCAGCCCCCTGTAGCTGTGAGGCTTGAACTTGAATAACCACGTTGGATGTCAGTTTTAAGTTTGACCTGTTGAGCAAAGTGTGGACAATTGAGCCATAACTGAATAACACCTGAGCTCTGAGTTTGACATCAACTCAGACTGCGACATCAACTGAGTGAGTTGATGCCACAAACTCAACTGAGCTAGTTGATTTCCTCTGTCCTGCACTTTGACAAACCCTTGAGCATAGCCTGTGTTTAAGCCTGCAAATTTGTGAGCCTTCAACCACCTTGCTAGCCCCCTGAAGCAGCAAGTGTGGAGCTACCCTGTCAATATTTGCATGCTTGTATGAGACCCCGTGTATTGCTATCCTGCACCTTGTTGCATCTGCAGTAAGCCTTGCATACCCTGGCATAACCCTGAGCACATCCTTGACACCCTTTTGAACCTTTGAGCCGTTGTCCGCCCCGTGCTTTGAGGAAATCCCGAGCTAAGACTCCGTGAATCTGTGGGGCCTGTGAGCTAACTGTTGTGCTCTCACTTGCTCAGTGCTTGTTCGACTTGCACACAACCTAGTCTTTGTATTGCTCTTGTCTTTGTGGCCCGAGCACATAAGTCAACCCTTGTGCTGTGTCATTTATTTTCAGAAAGTTTGCATAAGCCTGTGCTGTGCTGTGATTAAATTCGTTTGCACAATCTGTGCAAATAATCTTTGCCTAACCTGCACAAGCTGTGAGTACCCATTTGCAACCCTGTGCATAAAGTTGATATCAACTGATCTTGTTGACTGCTAATGCATGCCTGATAATTTGTGTGTAGTCTGAAACTAGTGCTGTGATGAAGTCTTGGCCTAGATTGTGCTAAGTTGCAAGCACTAGGCCGTGCTAATCTCTCGCAAAAACCTCGCACACACTCGTAAACAGACACTCACAAAGCGGGCTGCAAACAACAGCCCACATCACTTGCACTCGTGAACCCGACCGGGCTAACACAACTGGGTCATTGTTTCAAATTGAGCACTGGGTTGCATAGCCGAGCCCACATAACCCACACTGGCCGGGAGCTTTCACCGGGCCTTTTAGGCTAAACCTATTAGCTGGGTCGTGAAGCATTGAGCCCACAAAACCTAGGCTTTGCACACAATTGCTGGGCTCAATCTACTTCTAGGCTACACATTTTGCAACAACTGGGCTTCCTCAAAAACCAAACAACTAGCCCACAACAAACCAGCCCACATAAACCAAAACTTTCACCCCACACCGTGGGTTAATCGAACTGGCCGTTAACTCACCGAACCCAACCTCGGGTTGCAACCAAATTGAAGCCCAAATTTTGAGCTGTGCATCCTGTCAGTAAAGTTTCAAGAATCTGGTCAGATATCCCAAACAAACCAAAAACCCAATAAACCAAATCAGCCCACATAAACCAAACCAAATCCCAACAAAACCAAATCTTCCCAAACAAACCAAAGAAGCCCACATAAACCAAACCCAATAAACCAAATTCCCAAATAAACCAAAGCCCATTTTTTATGACTGTTGATGTCTTTGTACATATTCTCTATTGGGTTGACCCGCAACTCTTTAGATTGTTAGTGTATTTTTGTAGGACTTGTTAAATTTTTTCTTTTCTTGAATTGGTTGAGTCTTCATGCGCATATATTATGCTAATCCGATATGATCTCCACTGAGAATGTTGGATTTTGCCTTGATTAAAGAAGCTCTAACCGTGCTCCGCCGACGCCGACACCCGGTAATCTCTTCCCTTTTCTCTTATCAGCATAATTCTCTCAGTATGTGACTGTTTAAATTTTTCCTATCTGTGACACATTGAGGACAATGTTTGATTTAGGTTTGGGGGTGCATTTGCATTTAGAGTTTTTAGCCTTTTATTTCACCTTATAGTTTCAAAAAAAAAAAAAAAAAAAAAAAAAAAAAAAAATCAAAAACTCTTTTTGTAAAAACCTCCAACTTTTAGAGATTTTAGAGTCACTAGCATGCTTTTAGCTATGTTTACATAGAGATTCTGACCGAAATATGAGAACTTGGAAGTAGGAGAACACAATCGGGTTCCTTAGTTGATTAGAGCGTTAAAATTGGATTTAACCATGGGGGAGGGCGAATTAGGTCCTGTTTAGATATTCGGTAGTAGAATTGTGATCACCCATAGTGGAGACTACCCAATTTACATCAAGTGAGGCACCAACCTTCAATTTTTTGCAACTTTCTAGAAAAGCTGTTAGAGTGTGTGTCACCATACGTAAATTCCGGGTAGGAATGGTGAGCTACCCAACTTCGCACCAATTTCAAAGACTACTTTTGATCTCTTGAGTGCTAGTTTTTGTCAATCATGAGGGTGACGTCTAAAGATGAAAACTCCTTCTAAATACCGATTTGTAGTTAGCATCACTCTCTCTCTCAATCAGCAAGACCCATAAAAACACATCATCGTCAACAAACGGAGCATCATCAGAATATTGAAAGAAAAATTGATATAGTCCAAGGTTTACGTGCATCAAAGATTGCTGCTCCCGTGCAACACCAGATCGCTCCAAAACCGCTTACCTCTATCAGCCGTTCAGATCTTCTCCAGCTCGATCCAACGCTCGCTGCGTCCTTCCCATCGTCCCTTGCTGTGCCCGCCTCACACCCTAGTTGCCTATACCTACACCATCGACAAAACCCATCAACCTAACCCTATTTTCATCTTCTTCTTCTCTTTCTTCCTCTTCCCATCACCCTCTGCAAAACCCATTCCCATCTCCTTCCCCTTGCAGAGCCGCACCACCTCCATCTCCTCCACCATCTCGTCTGACACCACAACCATACCAGCCAACAACTGCAACAGCCGCACCTTCCTGCTACCCTTCTCTACCTTGAGTTATCTATTTCTTAGCTTCTACCAACTCTAGAAGCTAATTTATAGATAACTAGAAGCTAGAGTTTCCACCAACATCACAAGCAAAGCTACCAGGGACGATGTGACAAGAAGGGGACACGAATCGGAGAGTATGGGTTCGATTTACTTTTTAATTAATTTCAATTTTTAAAAGAATTAGGGTCTGCTGTTTTGGGAGATGAACTGCATGTATAAATAGAAGTTGTAGAACATGTTTTTGGACACGCCTGGATTAGCCAGAGCTGTCACTTTAGTTTAATTTGTAGTCTTAACATGTTTTAATTCCATCAATTTTGGGGTGTTGTTGAAAACCCCGGATTTTATGTTGAGAAAATCGGTTTGATGTTTCTTGTTCTTATTGTGCTTAATAGAGATAGGAAAGTAATTAGCTAATTAATCTAACTCTCTTGTGATTGGTTGTACTTTGTAAGAAGACAGCCAAAACTAGGAGAGAGTTAGAGTGAAAGGTTGATCAAATCCCCATTAGAACTGCCAAGGAAGGTGTATGTGCTAATAGGTGTGTGAGTGATGCTTAGTAAGCAACTAAGGAACCCGTGATAGAGTGTCTTTTGTGATAAGACACTCTATACTAGGGGGAACTAGTGAGATTAGTGATGTATTACTCTTTAGAATCATCCTTAGGAAGATATAAGAACATAACACGAATTGAATTGTCTTAGCAAAGAGTCTAGTGGTGGATTCACCACCCTGGTATTTCCCATTGTCACATTCTATCTCTGTTTTATACCTTAGTTTAGGATCACATCTAAAAATCAGCCGTATCGGCAACAAAAATATATCTTTGTCACCTTGTTACTTACTTAGAATTCAGTTAAGCAGCCTTAGATCACTTAAGCACCCCTCGTCTCTGTGGATCGACTCGTATTTGCCCTGTGCTTCATAACAGACGCCGTGCACTTGCGGTATAACCCGTAGGCCGTAAAATAAATGTCTTGTACATTTATTGTGTTAATCCGATATGATCTCCGTTGAGAATGTTGGATTCTAGCCTTGACGAATGAAGCTCAACCTTGCTCCTGCCGACATCCGGTAATCTCTTCCCTTTTCTCTTATCAGCATAGTTCTCTCGGTATGTGACCGTTTAAATTTTTTCTATATGTAGACACATTGAGGACAATGTTTGATTTAGGTTTGGGGGTGCATTTGCATTTAGAGTTTTTAGTTTTTATTTTGCATTTAGAGTTTTTCTTTTATTTTACCTTTTATTTTAAAAAAAAAAAAAAAAAAAAAAAAAAAAAAAAATCAAAAAATCAAAAATCAAAAAAATATTGTAGTTTATTTTTGCTACCACCATGGTAAAGAAGATTTTAAAAAGAAAAATCCAAACAACAAGGAATTTGAGTATAAAAGTTAAAAATTGTCAAGTTTTGTGAAGTTTAGAAGTTCGTCATCAACATTTGAAGACCGAAGACCGAAGAGTGAAGACGTTTCTATGGTTCCTATGAGAGAATGATGTTAATTGCCGATCGGGTGAAAAGGTGAGTGAGTACTCCCACCCCTTGCTAATGGTTGATTTCCTTTCTTAGAGATCATCGAAAAAGATTCTTTTTGTCCACACCCTCTGTGGAGTCTCCAGATTTTATTTCGGAAGGTTATCCTTCTTACCTACAACGTGTGCGGGATTTCTCTCTTTATTCCCGCCTGCACATGAGAGACTAAAAAGCGATCTTTTTGAGTGCAATTATCATAAAACCCTAATGGTGAGGCGAAGTCGAGGCTTATGATCACAATCGAATCCGAATTCTTTCATATGGTATGGTTACTTCTCGCTCAACTCTTAAGGATGAGAATGCGTTCTTCGATAGTTCTAACTTCTGTTACTAGCATGCAGAAACTCTATGTCCTCATAGCTTCTTGGAGGCTTGAGACTCTTTTACACTCTCGAAGTTGGAGAAGGTTTTGTGGGTACACCTCTCGGTAAACCCTCACGAGACTACAACTCGTCCACTAGGGACACCTAGCGGTTTAAAGGCTTAGTGCATACGCTAAATGCATTCGAGAAACTGCCGCGACAGGGGTATAGTTAGGATTTCGTCATTTCTGTTTCACTTGAGGACAAGTAAAATTCGGGTTTGGGGGTATTTGATGAGTGCCAAATAGTGCATATTTATACACCTTTTATTGGCATTTTACTCATCTTTTGCGCTATAAATCGAGATATTATCCCGATTCTCGTGTTTTCTTTGTTTTCAAGAATAAATATTTGTATTAATTAATTTTGTGTTTTTAGGTAATAAATAAAGCTTGGAGAATGCGAGGAGCCAAAAGAGCGAAGAATTGGAGTCAAGCATCTATGGAGCAGAGATAGCCAAAGCTCCGCGCGCGAATCGGTTGCAACCCAACAAGGAAGACATGGGCCGAGCTACCCATGACCCGGATCCGCACCCGCTCATCTCGAGCCGTTAGATTCGATCTACCCTAGATCCGACGCTCGCCGCCTCCACGCACATCGAAGTTCGCTGCTCCGTGCAACACCGAGATCACACCAAAACCGCCAACCAACTCGAGCCGTGCGATCTTCCATCCTATGCATCCTACGCTCACTGCGCCTTCCTCATCGATCTTCGATGTACCTGCTCAACACCATAACCCCTATATAAACCCCAAAGCCTAACCCTAAACTCATTTCGTCTCCCTCACCCCGACAGAGAACGCTGCAAAACCCGTACCACCCTCATCTTCTTCTCCCGACCGAGCGTGCAGAGCCGCTTCCGAGCAAGCATAACTCCGCCACCACCTCCATCCCCGACATCAACAAAGATCACGGTCTTAAACTCCGCCACCCTAAGCTTTATTTCTCTCTCACATAGATTCTCTCTCAAACCCTGAGGCTAGGTAAGAGATAAATAAAACTAGGGTTTCATTAGCAGATCGACTCAACGGCCCGCAGGAGCGAGAGGAGACCAAGGAGAACAGCGATTCAGAGGCTATCAGTACAAGGGTTTGATTTATTTTTCTTTAATTTCGAGTTTGTAAATTAGGGTTTGGTAGTTTATTCTTGCATGTATAAATAGGAGATGTTAAAGATGATTTTGGGTACGCCTGGATTAGCCAGGGCAGTCAATAGTTGTATTTTGTGTTAATTTATGTTTTAATTTAGTGCTAGGGTTTGAGATGAAACCCTAATTCATGACTGTGTTCTTCATGCTCCATATATTGTTCTTGATTGCTTAAATCATTTGTAAGATAGTCTTTAATCTCAGCATGTCAACTCATTGCTCTCACAGTGCATGACAAAGCCATGTATGCACTGTAGTTTGATTATATCCCTGAGATGATTATGCTACAACTTAAGCTCATTAGATTAATGTTATCTACAGATTAATTGTGCCTTAATCAGACAGTTAATACTTAGGATAAATACCTTAGTTGCGATTAAAGTTATCAGTCGGAGAAACATATTTGACATAAGGCAGGACTTGACACCTCTCCTTTATCCTCACAAAAACAAGAATAAAATCATGAGTTGAAGAACATAGTATAGATTAGTGGTGGAATCAAAGACTCTAGTACCCCTTTGTTCTTGCTTTCATCCCTTAGTTTAGGTTCACACCATCTCGGTTCAGCCGACGGCACAAAACACCATTTTGTTACTCTGTCACACTAAGAAACTCAGTTTAGCATAGCCATAGATTATTGAAAGCACCCTCGTCTCCGTGGATCGACCCGTACTTGCCGCGTCTCCAATAGACGCCGTGCACTTGCGGTATAACCCGTAGGCCAATTTATTTACCCATCTTCCGGGCCTACCACTCTGCTGCTTGGCTTAAGCTAAACTAAGCCCACATCTGTTGGGCTGTGCACACAACTGCTGGGCTGTCTAAAACAACCACTTGGGCTTATACCAAACCGAGCCCAACTCAACCTAAACTGGGCTGTGCAGTTTTCACAAATCTTGGGCTTCAAACAACAAATCCCAAACAAACCAAATCTCACTTGAGCCCACAGCAACCTGGGCTTCCCACATAAACCAAAGCTCCCAACAAAACCAAAGCCCAATAAACCAAATTCCCACATAAACCAAAGCCCATTTTTTTTGTTATATTTGTAAGAATGTTAATGTTTCTGTACATTATCTTCATTGTATATAATCTAGTAGGACTTGTTAAATTTTACTTTTCTTGAAACGGTTGAGTCTTCTTGTACATATATTGTGCTAATCCGATATGATCTCCGCTGAGAATGTTGGATTCTAGCCTTGACTAGTGAAGCTCCAACCGTGCTCCGCCGACATCTGGTAATCTCTTCCCTTTTCTCTTATCAAAGATAGTTCTCCTTGGATGTGACTGTTTAAAATTTTTCTATATGTCGACACATTGAGGACAATGTTTGATTTAGGTTTGGGGGTGCATTTGCATATTTTTGCATTTAGAGTTTTTAGTATTTTTAACCTTTTATTTCAATTTAAAAAAATTCAAAAATTCAAAAAAAAAAAAAAAAAAACTCTTTTTGTAAAAACCTCCAAATTTTAGAGATTTTAGAGTCACTAGCATGCTTCTAGCTATGTTTACATAGAGAATCTGACCGAAATAACAGAACTTAGAAGTACCGGAGAACACAATCGGGTTTCTTAGTTGATTAGAGCGTTAAAGTTAGATTTAACCATACCGGAGGGCGAATTAGGTCTTTCATTTAGATATTCGGTAGTAGAATTGTGATCACCCATAGTGGAGACTACCCAATTTACATCAAGTGAGGCACCAACCTTCAATTTTTTGCAACTTTCTAGAAAAGCTGTTAGAGTGTGTGTCACCGTACGTAAATTCGGGTAGGAATGGTGAGCTACCCAACTTTCGCACCAATTTCAAAGACTACTTTTGATCTCTTGAGTGCTAGTTTTTGTCAATCATGAGGGTGACGTCTAAAGATGAAAACTCCTTCTAAATACCGATTTGCCGTTAGCATCACTCTCTCTCTCAATCAGCAAGACCCATAGAAACACATCATCGTCAGCAAACGGAGCATCATCAGAATATGGAAAGAAAAATTGATATAGTCCAAGGTTTATGTGCAACAAAGAAAAGAAAATAGGATGAGAATTAATAAAATTTATAAAATCAAGACAATACAAGTTGTGGAAAAATTGAGTGATAAAGTCCTTTGTCCATGGAGTTAGTTGTTTCATTATTTGTATTTTTATTTTCACTTATTGTAACAAAAAAAAAAAAAAAAAAAAAAAAAAAAAATCAAAAATCAAAAAATATTGTAGTTTATTTTTGCTACCACCATGGTAAAGAAGAATTTAAAAAGAAAAATCCAAACAACAAGGAATTTGAGTAGAAAAATTAAAATTTGTCAAGTTTTGTGAAGTTTAGAAGTTCGTCATCAACATTTGAAGACCGAAGACCGAAGATTGAAGACGTTTCTATGGTTCCTATGAGAGAGTGATATTAATTGCCGATCGGGTGAGAAGTGAGTGAGTACTCCCACCCTTGCTAATGGTTGATTTCCTTTCTTAGAGATCATCGAAAAAAGATTCTTTTGTCCACACTCGTGGAGTCTCCAGATTTTATTTCGGAAGGTTATCCTTCTTACCTACAACGTGTGTGTGATTTCTCTCTTTATTCCTCGCCGCACACATGAGAGACTAAAGAAGCGATCTTTTTGAGTGCAATTATCATAAAACCCTATTGGTGAGGCAGAAGTTGAGACTTATGATCACAATCGAATCCGAATTCTTTCATATGGTATGGTTACTTCTCGCCAAAGACTTAAGGATGAGAATGCGTTCTTCGATAGTTCTAACTTTTTGTTACTAGCATGCGTAAACTCTATGTCCTCATAGCTTCTGGAGGCTTGAGACTCTTTTACACTCGGGTTGGAGAAGGTTTTGTGGGTACACTGCAAACCCTCACGAGACTACAACTCGTCCACTAGGGACACCTAGGGGTTTAAAGGCTTAGTGCATACGCTAAATGCATTCGAGAGACTCGCCGCGACGGGGGTATAGTTAGGATTTCTTATTTTCTGTTTCACTTGAGGACAAGTAAAATTCAGGTTTGGGGTATTTGATGAGTGCTAAATAGTGCATATTTATACACCTTTTTATTGGCATTTTACTCATCTTTTGCGCTTAGGAATCGGATATTATCCCATTCTCGTGTTTTCTGTGTTTTCAAGAATAAATATTTGTATTAATTAATTTTGTGTTTTTAGGCAATAAATAAAGCTCGGAGAATCGAGAGAGCCAAGGAGCGAAGAATTGGAGTCAAACATCTATGGAGCAGATAGCCAAAGCCCGCGCGCAAATCAGTTGCAACCCAACAAGGAAGACTTGGGCTAGAGCTACCCACGACCCGGATCCGAGCCCGCTCACTCTGAGCCATTGAGATCTCCCTCAGCTACATCCAACGGTCGCTGCCTCCACGTGCATCGAAGATTGCTGCTCCCGCTCAACACTAGATCACGCCAAAACCGCATACCACCCTTAGCCGTTCAGATTCCACTCCCGAGATCCAACGCTCGCTAAGCCCTTCTCATCAACTTTTGCCTTCCCTCCTTCACAGAAAATCTCCATACCCTATACCCACTCGAGCAAACCTATTCTCCCACCCATCTCTCTTTCTTCTCCCCCATGCCTCTCTCGCAAAACCCATACCTCCATCTCCCGACCAACCTCCATAGCCGCCACCTCCATCTCCGCCACCCAACGCAACCACCACTCCCCGCAACAGCTCCATCTTCGTCACCTCTAGTTTTAGTTATCCCTTTCCTAGCCTCTCTCAACAACTCTAGAGGCTATGAAAGAGATAAATGGAACTAGGGTTAGGGTTCGTGTAAGCAATCGATTAATGGAGTCAGAGATGATTGAGTAGAGCCATCACTCGATTCGTAGACATGGGTGAAGAGTATGTTTACTTTATTTTTCTATTTTATTTTGATTTTTGAGAAGAATTAGGGTTTGAGATATTTTCTCTTGCATGTATAAATAACAGTGAGTGGGGTGTTGTTAGGGTTACGCCTGGATTAGCCAGTGCAGTCATTTAGCTTTAATTCTGTTCTTTATCATTTTATGATGTTTTAATTAGTTTTGTTAGGGTCTCAATGAAACCCTGTTGCCATATTGTGTGTTTAAGCTCTGTTGAACTTTCTTAAATGATTAAAATTATAATTATGTCTTCAATTAGGGCTTCCACTATTTTTTTTTCTCACAATGGATGTCTTGCATCCATTGTAGTTAGGTTACATCTCAGAGATTGCCATAGCTCATACTTTAGGCACAATAGCTAATTCCATTGACTAGTTGTACTTAATTAGACAACTAGTGCTCCGGGTTAGCACTTTAGCTGTTATTAGAAGCATAACTTGAGAAACCCCTTAGATAGGTGGTGGGTTTGACACCGCCCTTATCAGTCAAGGATAAGAAAGCCTCAACTCAGTTGAGCAGCACAATAGGAATTCAGAGGTGGATTTGGAGACCTTAGCACCCTTTTTTATCTCTGTCCTTTACCTTAGTTTAGGATCACATTTCAATATCACCAAGTTTGCAACCAAATATCTATAAAACCCCCGTTGTCATTTGTTACCACTTGAAACTCAGTAGAGCAGCCTTAGATCAATATCAGAGCACCACAAGTCCTTGTGGGATCGACCCGTACTTGCCGCGTCTCCGATAGACGCCGTGCACTTGCGGTATTACAAGTAGGCTTAATTTTCATACACTTTCCAGGCCTACCAAAAACCCATCTCCAAGTGGTCCACCAAGCCCATGTGTGAGAAATAACCCACTGAAAATTCTGTCTAAAATTTGTCGCGGAAAATCGGTGCTATGACCGAATACGTCACCGCAGTACCCCGGGTTCCGCCGCAAGCTAGCCGAGTCAAATTGACGGTCTTCTCGGGCTCTCGTTATCTTTGACGATCTTCGAACTGCGCCGGTCATCTTTGGATCGATGAGTCAAGTACCTGGATCGTTGAGTCAACTCGTCGTACTCCGATTCCGCAGAGTATCCTCTCGTTTCATTCCGATCCTGTGCCAAATCCAGGCCTTTATAACTCCTCCCCTATACAGTCGTTCATTCATATACAACTCTTAACATTCATCTATTCAGCATTTCCATTCCTGGCAAGCACACAGCTCAACCCTTCAATCACTGCACAGCACCAACTAGTTCCTTGCAGCTCAACTATAATATCTTGACCCAGCTACAAACACAGCTTCCAACCCAACCCTGCAGCTTCAATCCACGACAACCTCAACTCCAGTTGCCTCGGTTGTTTGCGGTGTGTAAGCTTAACCTCGAGAACTTGCTTCTCTTCTTCCTTTCTTGCTATCACCGGCTTGGTCTTCATTGCTTCAAACACAAGACCAACACTTTTTGCTCCCCGTAAGAATTCACCATTTTAACAAACCTGCACAATCCACCGCATTATATTGCTTGAAAATTTGTAATTTCATTTAAGTCGAGCCCACCGCCATTTTCACTCAGCCAGTAACTTCCTTCGGTTCATCCCTCGTAATCCTGCATACATCTAATCAGCTTCATTCACCATCTCAACATATAACTTTGACAGCCAGCACCAGCTCCTGCAATCTCATTTAACCACAGACCAGCAAGAACTCCATCTAACATCATTACAATCCCATTCATTGCAACATTCTTTGCTCACTGCATCATCCATGTCCCTGCCAATTCAACCACTCCGCAACTCCCATTTACAACACTAACTCAACCCATTTATCTGACCAGCTGCAGAACCATCAATACCTGCTCTTCCCTGTAACCTCAATACCAACAACACCATATGCAGTTTTTGCTTAATTCTGAACTCCTTCATTCCAGAACCACCATGAGCATAACCTATTCATTCATCTCCAGTTTTGGTTCAGCTGCACTTGTACCTAGCCATCCATAGAGTCCCACCATTCTTCAAGCATTAATTACATGACCAGAACCCATCACAATTCATCTCCATCTCTGACTCAATTCCAAATTTCTTGAGTCAGCTAACACAACTTCAGTAACTCCATCGATTTCAGCAATGCAAACCCATTCATTATCAATCAAAACAGATTTGAAAACCACTCTCAATCTTCACTAATTTGAGTCCATCCGCTGCCATCTTGAAATCAAAGACGAACCCATTTCTTCCTTCAATGTTCGAATCGGAACCAAGGCAACAACACCCGATTTTCTCATTTCGATAAATCAAACTCATACAAACCCTAGATTCAATTTCAAACAATCCACCAAATCTCGAGTACTCATCATTCCTATACAACCACGAACCCATTGTTATCACTAGCATCCACCATCAATTCCTTCCTTGAACTCGAGCAGCAATTCTTCTTCTATCAATCGGCAACAACAAACTCGTTGTTGTTTAAGTCTCGCCCCTGAATCTCTCCATCTGGTTCACAGCATCAAATTCAGTCCTTCATCATCTTCCATCTCGGTCATGGCCACAAACCCATTACAACTTCTTCCACCACAATAGCTATCTCCTCCTTTGAATCAGCCTCAGATCCTTCACCAGTAGCAGACCTTCTTCATAGTCACAAAACCCCTCTTTAATCTTTACTGATTTCTCTGTTAAGTCCTCTCCATGAATGTTAACGAAGCCGCCATAGCTCAACTCTCTGAAATTGAGACATAAACTACTAATAATTGAGAAATGAATTCTCTCAATTTTAGGGAAGTGTAAGAATGGCCACTAGACTTAGGCGCCCAAAATGGATATGGGCCACCCCATTGTCTCCATAATTCCTGTACAGTCGGTTCCAGGGATCCGATAAGCTTATTCATAGATTTTGATCGTAACTTTCTCAGACGCAGTCGGATTGACTTCAATCTTTCGCCGTTGGCTTCATATTTTCGTTCTCTTCAAGATAATTGAGAATAAATCCTTGAATTAAGCGAGTTCCACTTCCTTTTGCTCCAATGACTCCAAAACAGCTAATAACACTCAAAAGCAAACATAAGATACATAATTTACAAGAAAACTTAGCAAAGAAAGCATAAACAATAGATAAATATAAAGGTGTTTTAGACACCTATCATTATGCATTCAGTGGAGAGGATTATTTATGCCTCAACGAGAGAAAGTCCACTAGATTTAGTCCAACCAAAACAATACCAGATTGTGTATAATGATGATAATAGTTGTTATAAAATATAAATTTTACCGGACAATTATCTTAATATTACTGATATATTTTTTTCTTCTATTTATTCGATTAGTGTCGTGTTGACGCTTTTCGAACTTAAGTAGCTTTACCATTATACTACAGTGATACCAGCATTAAAGTTTTTACCAAACAAATTTGCGGGCAGTAGAAAGCTTGATTTTCCTATAAGGCCAAGCACAACGGTAAGAGATATCCCTTAACTATCCCTTATTTGAACCGTAGCGAAATGCGCTCAAAAATCATCTCACTATAGGTTTCCATCAACAGAGCTTTCCATCTTTAGTTTTTTTAGCTGAGCTTCAAATTTCGTTACACCGTAGCTTTAGCTTTTTCCCCATATGTAGTTTATTACTTAAGGCTACACAGGAATCGAGACGTTTTGAAGGAACCATTCGAAACCTGTCGGATCGCCGATTTTTCGAAACAGATTGAATCTACGGCTCGGTGTATAAGGTTTATGAAATTTACAATATTTGATCTACGATTCGGCTGATGGTTTTAGTGTTTAAACTGACCGAACCGAGTCGAAAAAATTGATTACTAGAAACAATGGATGAACTTTAGTCTTGGACGTCCACTATATCATATATACCTAAAACATATAGATAAAACCATAACTACAACCTCACTCTGACTTTCTTTTTATTATTCACATGAGTGATTTTGCAGGAACCGCTCCAAAAACTACTTAAAAACCGCCGTGTGAGAGGGGCTGGTAGGACCTGCCTATGGGAATTAGCAGGGGACCCATTTAAAGGCGAATTGGGTCCACCTCATGTTTCAAAACGGTTTAGGGGTAGTTTTTGTGATTGGTCTATACAGAATTTTTGTATTCTGAGACACTCTATCACAACAAGTAGAACCATTACCTTTTTTTTTTCATCGAGAAAAGAACGATCACCTGCACTTTTATCTTTTATGGGTCGAAGATTTGTAAATGAAAAATCATCTCTATTAATTATAAAAACTAAACCAAAATCACATCAACTCTCGGCAATTTTAATTTTTAAAGCCAGACTATGATTGGCTTGGTGGCAGGTTTTGGCTTAATACCGAGCCGACCGGACAATGTGTAACCCTACTTGGTTGACCATGGTTTTGACTTTAAAATCCGCAGTTTCACCCGCACCGTAGGTAGTAAGGCTAATTTTTTGAAATATTAAGGACAATAATATGTGTGCTCGACCAGTTGGTTGGTGGACAATAAAAAAAACAAACATGCATGTATTTTACAGTAAAGTGTAATCTCAACAACTCAATTTAGTTTCATTAAAGGAAGACAAATTCTTGATGGAGTATTGATAGCAAACGAATGTGTGGATTCTAGAATTCGTCAAAAATTACCGGGGTTGGTTTGAAAGCTTGATTTCGAAAAGGCGTTTGATAATTTGAATTGGAATTTTTTAAATGAAGCTTTGTTCAAGATGGGGTTTGGTAGTGTTTGGAGGGCTTGGATTAGAAATTGTTTAACATTCTTAAAGTTCTCGGTTCTTGTCAATGGATCGTCTTTCGGTTACTTCGGTAGTGAAAAGGGACTTCGTCAAGGAGACCCCTTTTCTCCTTTTCTCTTTATTATTGTTGGTGAAGTTTTAAGTTGTATGTTGAACAAAGCACAAGAACAAGATAAAATCTCGGGTTTTTTCGTCAAGGAGGGGGGGACAAAAATAAATCATTTACAATTTGCCGATGATACAATCATTTTTCTTGATGCTAAGAGAGAACAAGTTGATGCTCTTCGTTACCTTCTTCTTTGTTTTGAGTTAACTTCAGGTTTGAAGATAAATTTCTCCAGAAGTAGCTTATTTGGAGTTGCGGCCGATAAGGAAGTTGAAAATTATGCTAACATGCTAGGATGCAAGTATGCGAGTTTTCCTAGCATATATCTTGGCCTACCTTTGGGAGACAAGGTAGGAGGTACTCAAAATGGGGAAAAACACTTGAAATTTGTGGAAAAAGAGTTACTTCTTGGAATGGAAAAACAATAGCAAGAGGAGGTAAGTTAACTCTCATCAAAAGCGTTTTAGCTAGCCTACCCATTTATTATCTCTCTATTTTTCTTGCTCCTTGCTCCATAACTAAGAAAATTGATAGAATTGTGAGAAATTTCTTATGGGATGATGAAAATAGGAAAAGAATTCACAATATTGGTTGGAAATTGTCTTCAAAACCAAAAGAAAAAGGTGGTCTTGGTATAAGAAGAGCTAAGCAAGTGAACTCGGCTTTGCTAAAAAAAATGGTGGTGGCGTAGAGCAAGAAGGGTTTTGTAGGAAGATCATAGTTGAAAAATTTGGTGAAACATTTACCGGTTGGGAAACTCTCCAACCCAAAGGATCGAAAGGCGGTAGCTTGTGGTTCAATATCTATAAAGAGCTTCAAGATTTCAATAAAAATATTAGATTCAAGATTGGAGCGGGTAAGGAAACTAGATTTTGGGAAGATTCTTGGCTTTGTGAAGGAAGATTGTGCGATATGTTTCCTTTGGCTTATGAAGCTTCTAGGACCAAGGAGTTTGTGGTGGCTAGTATGTATGAAGTTAGGGAAGATGGTGTAAGGTGGGAATTTATGTCTAGGCAAAGATACTCTCAAAACATTACAAGTGAAGTGTTATCCATATCAAATCTTCTCTCTTTCATCTCTATTCAAGAAGGGGTTATGGATACCCGAATTTGGGTTGGTAGTGATCATGGTCAATATACGGTTAAGGATGGAAGTAAAGACAACGACGATCAAGGTGAGCCGGATTATCCAATCAATGTTATATGGAGTAATGAGTACCCTCACAAAATCAATTTTTTTCTTTGGCTTCTCTCTCATGATCGGGTAATGACGGCGGATAAACTTATAAGAAGAGGTATGGATGTCTCTAGTGTTTATCGTTTTTGCGAGGAAGACGATGAATCGAGTTCACACTTGTTCTATGGTTGTTGGAGAACCCGTAGAATATGGGATTACTTCATTGAAGGGTGCCACTTTGGATGGTCATACGACCCTAATATCATTGTATCTATCAAGACATGGAAAGTTAATTGGGGAGATGAAAGACTTAGCCACATATGGAATAACATCGCGGTTGCAATTTGGTGGTGTATATGCAAAGATCGAAATGCAAGAACCTTCGACACCAAAAAGAAAAATTTGGCAAGCCTCATTAGAGATATCAAATTGCAAGCGTTCTTTTGGGCCGAAACAAATACAAGAATGTTAGGGCTTACGGCAAATATTGTGATTTCTTTATGGGATTCATTATACCGGCCTCCGTAATTTTTGTGTTTTTTTTTATTTGGGTAGCCGAATCCCTTTTCGGTTCCCCTTTTTGTTCGGTTGTAATCATTGGGTTAAGGCACCCCTCTTAAGTGCCTTTTTTCAATGAAATTTCTATTGGACCGATAAAAAAAAATGTTACAGTAAAGTGTAAGAAAAATGAAATGCACCTCAAACCAGGTACCCCCATGTGTAAACGTTGGATAGTTGAAGGGCCCTAAGTTTAGTAAATATTCCCTTGCCTCTGATGTAAGAACTACCAAAACAAGCATTTGAAATTATGTCAGCAGAAAAATTTCTCAAATCCAAATCGACTCTTATTTCTGCAACTCCCACTTCATTTTGAACTTTACTCTCTCATAATTTCAACATATTTGTTGCACAGTCCACCATCAGATTCATCATCCCCTAATGCGTAAAAGGAGAGGCACACCTAAAGATTAACCAAACTAAATATAGAAACATGACTAATATAATAAATTAATATCTTACTAAATTCGCGTTAATCCGCATCCAGCCCGTATCATCCGCGGATGTCAAATTCATGAGTGATTGGGCCGCGGATGTCAAATTCGTGAGTGACTGGGCCGGACAGGGTTAGATTTTTTAAATCCAAAAATTTGACGGATTAGATACAGGTGACTCCTAATCCGTATATATCCGTCCGTTGCTCACCCCTATGCACCAGTAGAATCCTCTCCCAAGAAAATAAGGAGTCCACTTTCAATAGGATTGGACCTGAAGCCACGTATTTTCGTGTTTTTTTTTAATGCTTCTCACGGGCGAACTAGTTTTTTTTTCTTCTAATTTTCTTCCTTCCCTTTCACTCTGGTTTTTCCGTCCGCCATGAGCGTTTAATCAGCCGTTCATAGGCTCTGATGGATCAGAAGCAATTAAATCACTAGGTTTCTTCATAATGGGGTCATATCTATCTTGGGTTTTGCTTAATTTTTAATTAGAGCTTGGTAGTAATGGTGGCAGTCGAGAAATCACAGCAGAAGAAGAAATCTTCACATGGTTGCGTTTGATTACCAATTTGCTCTGTTAGGTAATGATTTGCTATACCCACTTGTGCCTGATAATGATCACGAAGCTGCAACTTGCGATTAAATTTCTCAATTCTAACCCTAAATATCTGGCTCTCTTTGTTATTTATCTTCAATTAATCCATAATTTGGCCATCTGTTTCAATCTCTTAGAACTCTTATTACACCCGTTCGATTGCTACTCAACCTTCATTGTTACCCAATTGAATTAGGTTATGAACTGTGTGAATTTTAAATTTCTATGATTTCTGAGGAGTAATTTTATAATCTTGTTAAAACCCTAATTGTCAGTATAAATTCACCATTCCCCTTAATGAAGTTTCACCCCCTTGTTAAGATTTCTTATCTCTGTATTCTATACTCTTCTCATTCACTTACTCCCTTCAAAACCCATAACATCAGTGTATCTTTTAAGCTGAGCCTTTGTATCACCATGCAAGTTGTTTTGGCATGGTGATGTTTCACAATTAACAAGCCAGTTACAAGCCTCCCTGAACTTGAGCAATGGAAGACAATTCTCTTTAGAAGAGGTTATCCCTCCTAGGTTCATGAATAACTAAAATCTTTGGACCAGCTGTCTGTTATAGGTATATTTGCTGAACCAGTTGATAGGAATAGCTGGAGTGTGAGAAATGCAGTTCTCTTTCAATGGAAGATTCAAGGGGTTTTATCAGTTAACTATGTAAGTGAGTGGGTATTCCTGGTTAGAATGGAAAGAGAAGAAGAAATGCTTAGAGTTTTAGCTGTGGCTACCAGAATAGTCTATGGTGATCTTTTCTGCATAAAAAAATGGGACAAGACTGAAAAGTTTGATGACTAGAGACCAACAAAAGATAAGTTCTTCATTATAATTCACAACTTGACTCAAGCACAGGTGAATAGTGACAATCTAAGAAGGTACATAGCTTGCATGGGAGAAATTACATCTTTTTCTTTCCTTGTAAGGAAGGCCAATGGTAGCTACTCCATCAAAATTAGAGCTAGCATCAGGTTTAGGCAGAGGCTTACTTTCATTATCATGGAAGAAAATAAGATGGGCTTCACTAATGAGATTACATTCCAATTTCATCATTTTCCCAACAGTTACTGTGGCTTCTGTAAAGTCATTGGGCATAAGATGGATAACTGTGGAGATTTTATGGTGTATCAGCAATAACAGGATGAAGTTGATGCTGCCATGGATGCTATGCAAAACATTGATAAACAACAGCTGGAGCAGGAGAACTTGTAGCAACATGAGCACTAGAATATGCAAAATGACTTGATGTTTGAGGAAGATAGCTTGCATGAGTCTGATGCAGGGCAAACAGCTTCTGAGGTAACTTGTTCAGACTATCTAAAGCAATCTGAGGTTGACAATGCTAGCCATGGCAGTGAGGTTGAATCTTATTAGCAAATAGTGAATAATTGCTTATCTTCAGCAAGTACCTTAAATGCAGAGGCTAGTCCATTTCAATCATCTCCTCCTGCCAAGAATGACACTTATGTGTGGAAGGTTATCCCTTTAGAAGAGGAAGACAATTCTCTTTAGAAGAGGTTATCCCTCCTAGGTTCATGAATAACAAAACATTGATAAACAACAGCTGGAGCAGGAGAACTTGTAGCAACATGAGCACTAGAATATGCAAAATGACTTGATGTTTGAGGAAGATAGCTTGCATGAGTCTGATGCAGGGCAAACAGCTTCTGAGGTAACTTGTTCAGACTATCTAAAGCAATCTGAGGTTGACAATGCTAGCCATGGCGGTGAGGTTGAATCTTATTAGCAAATAGTGAATAATTGCTTATCTTCAGCAAGTACCTTAAATGCGAGGCTAGTCCATTTCAATCATCTCCTCCTGCCAAGAATGACACTTATGTGTGGAAGGTTGTTCATAAAAGGGACAGACCTGGATTATATCTTAATATGGAAGCTGGGTTTTGGAGTGGTGCTAGCTCTTCTTACCAGCATCTGAATATTGACCATGATTATGTCAAGAACTGGCAGCTGATGCAATATTTCTTTCACTGGGATTCACCCTTACACTAGTACAAACCTTCACATAGGCCACGTTTTTTGGTTTACAGCCCAGCCACGTTTCGGGTTATTTGCGTGGCTATTGGTCATAAGTATAACTATAGCCACATTTTGTGTTACCATGTAGCCATAGTGCACCATTTAGTCATATGTTTAATCCTAAACCCATCAACCGTAGCCATAGGGTATCGTTTGGTCACGTTTTCGGGTCTAATCCATCACATGTAGCCATAGATGCGTATACGGCCACATTAAATAATTATGTATGTGTCAAAAGTATAGGATTGCAGTAGACACACCTATTAATCCGTGACGGAAAGAGGATTTATTTAGCCACATTGGTTTGTTTATGTGTCCATAATATCTCATTTATTAGACAAGCATATACTAAGGAATTGTCACATTTTATCAAACATGACAAAAGATTGACATATGGTTACACCATATATTTTTTTGGGAGGATTATGAAAGGGCTACACGAAAAACAAATTGTGACCATAGTGTCGGATCCATTAGACACATGAGATTGAATTTTCAAGAAACATTGCTGGGATAATGTTTATGCTTGTTCACCGCAATACGTAAAACCTCAAGCTCGGTGTATAGAAGGATACATTACAAGTGATTGTGGCTTCTAAGGGAATTGGAATACAACGGGTGCGGCCCGGGTGTTTTGTGAAAATAAAACATGTATAGTGGAGTTCTATTATGTTACTTTCTCCTAAAATTACCGATATACATTATTGATAAACACGCCAAAAATCCAAAATGGGAAACCATATCTTAAACTTTTCATACAAATCCATAAGGTACTGCAAGCGATGGGACCCATATGTGAGACCAACTGAGACTGTTTAACTTTTCAATTCACAAAAGCTTGTATATCTTTATCCAATATATTTAATGAAAAAATTTAGATCTACAACCAATATTTTTTATTTACCTCTTTCGAAAAGAAAAAAAAAAAAAAAACAAAAATATTACATCAAATTATTATCGGAGCGTGACACTCCAAAACTGCGATTGACAGGTAGGAATGCATTTCTTTTGCTCTTTATATAACAAGCCAAAACAATCCCATAATCAAATTCTTGATCTTTTAGATGCGAGTTCGTGTCCTACAATTCGAGTGTCTAACTTATAGAGGCATCTGATGGCATAAAAATGACTTCGTCAAAGCTCAGGGACAATGTAGAGTGTTGAATAGCCACAACGAACCTGCAACATGAAAATAGGGTTCTGATTTCAACAAAAACAAGGAAGAAAGAACAAGGGCACAACAATTAATACAAGGTGTCAGCCCAACTCAACATAAATTGTGGTCAAGACTTCTTACAAAGAGGACTTTCACAAGATATGGGAAATACCTGTCAAGTATGGTATTCAAAACGGTTGAGGGTTAAAATTGGAACAAGGAAAATGAGATTAAAATTCACTATTCTTCACACAGGCTACACAATACAAAATCCTCCATGCAATGCACTTAGGAACAAGGTTAAACATAAGGTCTATCATTTTCGTTCTATCAATATCATGTCACTAATCGAATAACCAGATTAAAGGAAATAAAGCGACGTACCAGCGGGAGTGTGTCATTTTGGCTTGCGTATAAGTAAACCCCGGCAGTCAGTTCGGAAGTAATCATTTCGGGATTCTTTACCCAAGTCTTGTGGATCTACAGACGGCAAGATATTATCATTCCCAGGAAAGATTACTGTACTGAATTCCTCATCGTTGCCATCATCATACGCATCTCTATAATTTTTGGGAGGTGTCACAAAAACAATCGACTTTTTCTTATCTAACTGGTCTTTGACATAAAATACCTGCCTAGCTTGTGAGGCTAAAATAAAAGGATCATTTTTGTATCCCAACATAGTAAGGTCAACAATCTTGTAGCCAAGAGCATCTCTTTTGACCCCACGTTTATTATCAATCCAATTGCACTTGAACAGATGAACTTTTCTTTCACAGTAATATAACTCCCATATCTCTTGCAAGACACCATAATAAGAGGCTTTACCATATGTAACGCCATCATCTCTAGATATGTGCATGTCATTTGCCGCGACGCTAACCCCACTATTCTGGTGAATTTTACCATCACGGGATCTTGTGCGGAATAGATATCCATTGATGCGATATACAGTGTATTTCGTTACCTCGTAGTGTGGGCCATGTGATATCCATCTTAAGTTCTCTGAGATACTTTCTCTGTCGTCTGCCAACTCTTTTTCAACCTGAAATTCATTATTAGGATGAACCTTGACTTTAAAGGAATATAACACATCAAACAAGACACTTTTTCTACAACCTATTACCTCATTTTTTAACCACTCGCCAAAAGAGTTAGAGTGCTCTTTCTCCAGCCATGCTCGCTTTTTAGTAGAATATTTAGTTTCCAAATATAGCTTGTGTCGGCTGGTATGTACAATAACCAATGTTATTATATTTTGTACAAAAAAAAAAACAGGAAAATAAACAAATTAATACTTACTCTATGTAAGGCTCAATTTCGTGCGTGTTCTCGCATTACATAGAAATGTGCTTGTCTCAACTGCTCAGGGGTAACGATACACGACTCTTTTGGTGATAGCGGTTCTCCCTCCCGAGATGTATTATGCTTATCCAATGGAATACCTATTGTCCCGATGCTTTTATGGTACTCACAATATATCTCAATCGTCTCTTCCGCAACATTCTCTTGGCAATGCATCCACAAGGTTGATTCTTGTTCCGCACATTCCCTTTATAACCTTTCATACACCTTTCGAAAGGATACATCCATCGAAAGCAAACCGACCACATAATTTCACTTCCCGGTAAGATGTACAGTTAAATGAATCATGATGTCGAAGAAGGATGGAAGAAAATACTTCTCTAGTAAGCATAACGTCACACGAGATCCTCTTGCAATTTATCTAGCTCTTCCACCTTGATTTCTTTTTGAGATATTGATTTGAAAAAGAAACAAAACCTCGATAATAGCATATCTCACATGTGTAGGCATAATTGACCGAATAGCGATGGGCAAAAATTGTTGCATAAGCATATGATAATCATGTGATTTAAGTCCGACCAGCTTACGCTCTTTTAGGTTCACAAGGGTGGAAAAATTCGAACAATACCCTTTCCGGAACTCTTAACTCGGATAGTGTCTCCAAGAATATGTCTTTTTCTTCCGTGGTTAGTGTATAACATGCTGCGGGAAGTATCGTTCCTTTGTCATCGGTCTTAGGGTGTAACTCCGATTTTATCCCCAAACGCACCAAATCCTTTCTGGGCGTTTAATCCATCTTTGTATTCCGTTGTGCAAAGAACGTTCCAACAAGACTTTGTCCCACATTCTTTTCGACATGCATGAAATCAATACAATGTTGGACATCATTATAACGCCAATATCTAAGTAGTCGCTGCCATATGTTGTACTTGCTCCAGTAAGTGGTTTCCCTGCCTTCCTCTTCCTCACCTGACCTATCGACTTCCTTTGATATTTTTCTGATGCGCTTCATCTTTCCACCTTTTCCAGGTGTAGCCTGCACGTCTTCCCCTTGATTATTCGTCCCCTTCTTTCCCCATGAATTCTTTATACATTTTACCTCCTCATATATTTCTTCCCCGGTCATTGGTTTTGGAGCAGTCTCCCACTCTTGTTTTCCGCCAAATGCCTTCTTCTGCCTTCTGAATGGATGCTCATAGGGTAAAAATCTTCTATAACCAACATAAACATTCTTGTTGGAGTCATGGAGCCTAATACTGTGAGTTTTTTTCCGACACACCACACAACCATGATATCCAGCGTAGCGACAACCACATAATGTACCAAGAGCAGGATAATCGTTTATCGTCCACAAAACCACCGCACGTAGAGTAAACATTTCTTGGGCATATGCATCCCATGTTCTCTTTCCCTTCTCAAATAAGAATTGAAAATCTTTAACAAGAGGTTCTAAAAAGACATCAATGCTTGTTTCCAGCGTACATGCCGTCTATAAGCAACGACAAACATGATGAACTTTCTCTTCATACACACAGCCCGGTGGAAGGTTATAAATCACAACCAAAATTGGCCATACATCGTGATGTTTGGTGCCTGTGTTTACATCAACTCCATCACCAAACAGCTAACCGCAAATTTCTTGGATCACCTTTAATTTCTGGGAAATTGTTATCTATCTCTCTCCAAGCATGTGAGTCTGTCGGATGACGTAAAACACCGTCTTTGTTTCTAGTGGTATGGTGCCATATCAAATCTTCTGCTGTAGGCCTCGATTGAAACAACCGCTGAAATCTTGGGATGATGTCGAAGTAC
Organism: Papaver armeniacum; assembly: GCA_023531295.1. Taxonomy (NCBI): domain Eukaryota; kingdom Viridiplantae; phylum Streptophyta; class Magnoliopsida; order Ranunculales; family Papaveraceae; genus Papaver; species Papaver armeniacum. Next base: position 477,490 of record JAJJWW010009983.1, read on the forward strand.
CACAATACCTTTGCTGGAACATTCTCGTACACTTTACCATCCCTGTCAACTTTCCATCTGGGTGCTTTACAAGTAGGACACACTTTTTCATCCTTGTACTGGTTCCAATAAAGAATGCAGTTGTTGATACATGCATGTATCTTTGTGTACCCTGAACCCATTGCTTTCAATATTTTCTTTGCCTGATATGTACTCCTCGCCATTAAATTACCTTCTTTGGGAAGCATGTCCTTTAACAAGGGTAACAATTCATTAAAAAACATGTCCGATGCACCGTGCTTACTCTTCAACTTGAACAACTGCACAATTGCAGAAAACTTTGTGAAGTTGGGACATCCTTCGTATAAGGGCTTTTCAGCATCTTCAAGTAATTTTTTAAACTTTATAGGGTCATCTGCGAACTCTTCTGCAGCCTGCATCATATCTATAGTGTCCAGGAGCATCGTGGGAGTTCCCTTTCCAAAATCTTCGTCTGGAGCATCAGTGGGAGATCCCATTTCAAATTCAGCGTGCATACCATTGTTGACGTTAATAGGCCTACTACTAGTTATTGCCTCATCCTTTTCCCCATGCTTATTCCAAATAATATACGTTTGATCAATTCCATTTACGAATAAATGATCTTCTACGTCACCAACTGAGCATGCACAAAGATTTAAACAATCCGTACATGGACACAGCATAAGAAATTCATCATGTGTCTTACCCTCCTCCTTGAGATGGTTGACAACATACCGCAGAAATGCCGCGACTCCTTCTCCATAGCGTTTCTTCGTTCACGCACTCATCCATGATTTATCCATTCCGAAACGCAAAGAGAACCAAGAGATCAATTACATCAGTTGCACTCCAATGAAAGCAAAAACTCGATAAATAAATTGAGAAATACAAGATTAGCAATAACTAATAAATAAGTTTCATTTCAAATCGCAGTTATCCCCTCACTTGACAATTTAGACATACAAGTCTTGAAATTACTAATAAATTCAAGCACCATTTGAAACATAAAAATCTACATAGACAAACATGGCAATAACAGGATGAAACAAGCCATATGCAATTTCCCTCATAGAAACCCATAATCATTCCACACACATCCATTATTAACTCAGGAAAATTGGTATAGTACTTTCAGTATATTGTGTCATTTCAAGATTTGGAAAACTCAATCCGGAGAAGATGGGGAGCAAACTGAATCTGGATGATAATAAGATGATTCTAAGTGGTACTATTTATAATGTAAAGAGTTTGAACAGTGGCCAATTCATAGTGCAGCAAATGAATATGAAAAATGAGCAACTAAAGAGTCGCCTAAAGCAAAAGGCCAAATGTCGATATCTAAGTAAAGCAAGGCTTGATAACATACCTATAAGTAAATTTGAATCGATTTTAGTGATTCTTTAAAAAACGCCTTCCTTTTGTGGCTTTTCTCTCCTCGTCTCAACGTCTTTGATTTAGTAGAAATTAGATCCGAACAAAGAATCGTTGCAAAAAAGTTAAGAATTTTATCATTGCAAATTTTCAAATTCTTCACGAGGTCTTAATCGAAAATGCTCGAAACTCGCACGATGGTATTATATATAAAGCAAATCACTAAATCTGGCTCTCCTAGTAAAGTCACACTATTGTCTAAAGTTCATAATCCCGGAACTGAAACTCAATGCTTTCACAAATAATAATGACACCCATGAAACGGAATAGAAGGATTCCAAAAACACATGAATGTAGCCAAAGATTGTAACAACAAAAACGTGTTTCCAAGAAGAGTTGTATCAACATCGTTGAAGCATATAATATCTAGTCGTTAAGCTCTCTCAATCAGCAAATACATATAACATTGACACATGTAATTGCCAAATTCTCCTGAAATGAGAAGATAACAAGTCGATTTGAAGAAAAGAAGGTAGGCCTCGCTATGAGCATACAAATCGCATTAGCATCGCAAACTTCGGACATGCAAACTCCAAATAACAAACATAATTAACATAAAAATACGTAATGCATTATACCATGCTAGAATGCAACACAAGCATTCCCAAGTGGAAACCTAAATCTATGGGATTAGGACATTTCAAAGCATCAATTCCAAGTGGCATTCTAACCGAAACACAATGCTTAGCTAAAAACAAAATTTGATTCCACCCTACAAAATTTGATTAACACACGGTGGCTCAGAAGACCGTGTTCCCTCCATGCTTCGGGATAAGTTGATTCCACCTTACACCACCCGCCGGACGGCCACCATAGTGTCAATCAATTTGAAAGCAAACCCCATTTAAAAGAAAAAAAAATGGCATATTGGCATACAATAAAAAACAAATACCACAAATTTGATTTCAAAGCTTTGGAAATTGAATCAAGAATCGAGCTTGTTTTTAACTAAGTCAAGTCGATGATCAACCATTTCTAAGGGTTCGGGAGTTGAGTGTATTGTTACCGACTTAAACTTAATGGGGTTGACTGTTTTGATTTCTAAAAGCAAAATTTGAAACAATCTGGCTCTGCAATTGTAGTATCAAACAACAACAAAACTCGACAACAATTGAAAGGATTAAAATAAGACAGTGAATATGGACAACTTAGTAATTGTTTACGATCTCAGGCGCTAACTTGTTTCCATAAGAACCCTATTGATAAGAATAAAAATTAGCTAAATACTTTGATAAGAAGAGCTTAGACGGAGTCTGTAAGTACAACTTAGTAATACACAATTAGGATAAACTAAAGGGCTATCATTGTTATCCTGCAAGAATATACCCATTTCATGAAATCAGAGAAAAATGGAACCTCTTCCTCAAATATCGATTCACATAAGCAGAGGCTGTAAGACATCTAATCAAGACCTTACACAAATTTAGTTAAATCTCATAAGCATGTGATTATCCTGCAAGAATATACCCAATAAGTTAGTTAAATCTCCATGCTCTGGAACTAACTTTTCATAGAGTTTCAACAAACACCAGAGAAGAACACAATAGATGCTCCGATTAAAATTTAACCTTCCAAAGATTTGCCTCGATTCAATAATCTAATGCATTCAGTCAACATGATTCATATCACAGATTCACATGTAAACTCAGATTACAACTAAACTATCTAGCTAATGCAATTGTGCATTTGGTCTGCAGACTCAAAGAATATGGGTTCTAATGATGTTGAGCTTAGCTGAGTATGTCAGTATTACTGGTTGTTCCAAGATGAATAGTTTATGAGCTTCTAATACAGCACTACAAAATAATCAACTTATTAACAGGATTTTTGCAGAGAAATTGATTGAAATCAAAGTTGTAAATCAAAAAATAAGCGTAAATTTACCTTTCTTCCCAATTTCTTCAACTTTTCTTCCAATTTCTTCAACTTTTCTTTCTTCCCCAATTTCTTCAACTTTTCTTTCTTCGATTTTAGTCCCCGCAGAGATAAAATACACATTAATCAACAAATATTGAAGATTTAATAAATCGAAAAAGGGCAATGTTTGTAATCAAGTATAACCTTAATAGAACTTGATTGAAATCGAAAACAATAACAAAATAATCTCAAGATGCACCATCTGTCACTCTAAATAAGAACCCAATTTCAAATCAAAATCATATGTTATTTAGCTATAGATAAGCATAAAAGGATATACCTTGCTTTGTATTTGACCTCTCGATAATTCCCCCAAATAAGTTTTATCTCTTAACATCTCTTAGTTGATTTTAGGTTGAGATTTATAGCTATTCCAAAACACCAAGAGGGAATTATCCCCGCCCAAAAGGATTTTCTTTTGATTTTCATCCCGCCCAAAAATTGTGAGGGTTCAAATCGAAAGCTTTTTGACTGAGATTATTACCGCTTGATATTCTTCTTCCGTTCAACACCATCATCCTACGGCGATGAAGATATATTTCCAAAATTGTAGATCAAAATTTCAATGAATAACCCCTAATTTTCTCGGCAAAATATCGGATGGAGGAGAAATCGCTACCTAAGATAGAGATGAGGATGAATACGCTAGATCTAGACTGTCTGTGGAGGAGAAAACTATTTTCACATCGTTTCCATCAAAGACACGCGTCGCTTTTTTTTGGTTTTTTTTTATTTTTTTTTCCTTCTTTATTTCTTTTAGTTGGGCGTACAATTTTTTTTTTTTTATATCTTTCTTCTAGTTGGGGCGTACAAGGCGTAAGTATTGGATTTGGCTTTTATTTTCAATGATCCTTGACTAGGATTGACTGACACCAATAAAAAGTAAAGGCTTTGGTCTTTTATTTTCAATGATCCTTGACTAGGATTGATCGACACCAATAAAAAAATGCAGAGGTTTTTTTGTTAAATATTGGGGTTACATGGCATATGGCAGCCAATATTGGGGTAATTGTTTAGTTTCGTTCATAAACATGAGGAAATTGTAACTTCAACTTTTCGAATTTAGAAGTTTTTATCAAAATTTAGTAACATGATCAAGGCTAGACATTTTATTTCAAAATTTGACCGAGTCGAAACGGGTTGGGAAAACTCGAAGAAACAATAATTTTATCGTTTAGAATTAAGGCGATTTGGGTCAAAATTTAGTTACATAATCAAGACTCGACACTTCAAACGAAAAATTGATCGAGTTCGAATGAGTTCGAGAAAAACTGAAGAAATTGTAACTTCAACTTTTCGAATTTAGAAGTTTTTCGTCAAAATTTAGTAACATGATCAAGGCTAGACATTTTATTTCAAAATTTGACCGAGTCGGAACGGGTTCGGGAAAAACTGAAGAAACAATAATTTTATCGTTTAGAATTGAGGCGATTTGGGTCAAAATTTAGTTACATAATCAAGACTCGACACTTCAAACGAAAAATTGATCGAGTTCGAATGAGTTCGAGGAAAACTGAAGAAATTGTAACTTCAACTTTTCGAAGTTAGAAGATTTCCGTAAAATTTAGTTACATGATCAAGGCTAGACATTTTATTTCAAAATTTGACCGAGTCGGAACGGGTTGGGAAAAATTGAAGAAACAATAATTTTATTGTTTAGAATTGCGGCGATTTGGGTCAAAATTTAGTTACATAATCAAGACTCTACACTTCAAACGAAAAATTGATCGAGTTCGAATGAGTTCGAGGAAAACTGAAGAAATTGTAACTTCAACTTTTCGAAGTTAGAAGATTTCCGTAAAATTTAGTTACATGATCAAGGCTAGACATTTTATTTCAAAATTTGACCGAGTCGGAACGGGTTCGGGAAAAACTGAAGAAACAATAATTTTATTGTTTAGAATTGCGGCGATTTGGGTCAAAATTTAGTTACATAATCAAGACTCGACACTTCAAACGAAAAATTGATCGAGTTCGAATGAGTTCGAGGAAAACTGAAGAAATTGTAACTTCAACTTTTCGAATTTAGAAGTTTTTCGTCAAAATTTAGTTACATGATCAAGGCTAGACATTTTATTTCAAAATTTGACCGAGTCGAACGGGTTCGGGAAAATCAAGAAACAATAATTTTATCGTTTAGAATTGAGGCGATTTGGGTCAAAATTTAGTTACATAATCAAGACTCGACACTTCAAACGAAAAATTGATCGAGTTCGAATGAGTTCGAGGAAAACTGAAGAAATTGTAACTTCAACTTTTTGAAGTTAGAAGATTTCCGTAAAATTTAGTAACATGATCAAGGCTAGACATTTTATTTCAAAATTTGACCGAGTCGGAACGGGTTCGGGAAAAATCAAGAAACAATAATTTTATCGTTTAGAATTGAGGCGATTTGGGTCAAAATTTAGTTACATAATCAAGACTCGACACTTCAAACGAAAAATTGACCGAGTTCGAATGAGTTCGATAAAAATCAAGAAATTGTAACTTCAACTTTTCGAATTTAGAAGTTTTTCGTCAAAATTTAGTAACATGATCAAGGCTAGACATTTTATTTCAAAATTTGACCAGTCGAACGGGTTCGGGGAAAAATCAAGAAACAATAATTTTATCGTTTAGAATTGCGGCAATTTGGGTCAAAATTTAGTTACATAATCAAGACTCGACACTTCAAACGAAAAATTGATCGAGTTCGAATGAGAGAAAATCAAGAAATTGTAACTTCAACTTTTCGAATTTAGAAGTTTTTCGTCAAAATTTAGTAACATGATCAAGGCTAGACATTTTATTTCAAGTGATTAATCGATCAAAATTTAAGAAACAATAATTTTATATCAAAATTTAGTAACATGATCAAGGCTATGACCAATTATCAAAAATTTGATCGATCCAACTATTCACAATTTTGCATAAATCGAAAATCACTAGATCATAGTCGCTATGACTGAATGTACTCGTTATGGCCGGTTTATCCCTGTATTTCCATCTACTTTAATCAAATTTCCCGCAATCTTCCAAGAAGATTACTCGACCATACTTGCTATGACCAATTCTCAACAAATTTGATCAAACTATTCACAAATTTGCATAAATCGAAAATCACTATATCATAGTCATTATGACTCAATATAATCGTTATGGATGGTTTATCCATATGTATTTCCATAATACTTCAATCAAATTGTCCCCAATATGCCCATAAGACTACATGAATGTACTTGCTATGACCAATTCTTAACAAATTTGATCCAACTATTCACAATTTTACATAAATCGAACATCACTAGATCATAGTCATTATGACTGAATATACTCACTATGTTTGGTCTATCCATTTATTTTCATTCACTTCAATCAAACTATCCACAATTCTGGTCAGCATTACCAGATGATACTCGTTAGGAATGATTATCAGCAAATTCATTCCAACCGTACACAATCTTTGGTTATTCCATGGAACCTTTAGATCATTGTCGAAATTATCAAATAGGGCTCGATATAACTGATTACACGCCTGATTATATGTATTCCAATTTTCCTCAATTTTCCCCTAACATTACTGGATCCACACTTATTTTCCTAATTATCCATAAAATCCAATGCAATTTAAATTTACTTTGTTCCAAATAAAGAAAACAAAATGTCTTGATTAATATTTTTAGATCACATGGTTTAACCCACCGGTCCAATTGACCATTATGGTTTTAAGGTTTTAATTATGTAATTTCCACATACATCGAATAGGATGTCCTTAGTAAATCTAACGGTGCAAGATAGTTATCATCAGCCCAACCATTAGTTAGATCAATAGACAAGCACCTCTTATTTTACGCCCGCAACACAAAGAAATTTCTTTTTTTCTTTTATCTTTCCTCCTCAACCAAAGTTACAGAGCGGAGAGACCTAGAGATAACTAAGTCGAAGGAGATAAAGTTTTTGTTCATCAAATCAGGGAAAGTTTGAGATTTGTTAGAGAAAAAAGGGAAATAAGGTTTCTAAATTTTGGAAATATTTTTAGCTCTACCGTAGGATCAAAATCAAATGGTGTTTTCTTAGGAGATTTTTTCCGAAAGAAGAAATCGTAGATGAAACTCAATCTTTTTTTCAGTTCACCCTAAATAATTTTGAGCGGGATGAAAATCAAATGCAAAATCTTTTTAGTGGGATTATTCAACTGTTCGACTATATAAAGAGCCCTAAGATGATGAAGAATTGCATCCGATTTCAGCTAAAGCTTACAAAGGTAGATATTGTTCTCAATTTTTCCTTCGTCTAGAAAGCTTAGTTATTCAAATCTTAATTTTTGATTCAGACCCAATTGATTCAAAGGTTAAGATTTGACTCAAACCCTAATTCTTAATTTTTGATTCAAAGGTTAATTTTTGACTCAAACAAAACCCTAATTGATTTTAGTTTCCGTGTTTTAGTTTTTTTTTTTTTTTTTTCTTTTATTAGTATGAGAAATTGGTACTTCAGATGTTGCTCTACATGCTTATTTTAATTATTGGTTTTCTGGCTGTAAGGGAATATATGTGGATACTCGAGATTTTATAAAAATCGGTCAATTTTTAGTGTTTAGTTATGCATCTAATTTTGAACATAAATCAAGGTGTGTAAGAAAAGCAATAAAATTGATAGATTATTTTCATATTTGATTCATTGGCAGCAGGGTTTATGCACCTATTTATGTCTTATTAAGAAGAAAACTGGTGTTCTCTTGGGAACTTCTGGATGAATCTATTACCCATTGTTCTAGTGTTTAGTCTAGATACATATATGCATGTTTAAGCTTTTCCTCTGTTATGCTTGGGATCTTTATGCATAATTTATTTATTAGAATGAGTATCTAAATACATGAATTTCCAGAGTATATATGTATATTTCATGACTGTGCATACACAGAGTGTTCTACACATAGGTTGCTCTTTGATTTTTTAAGGTGTTGTGCATGTTTGAACTGGAATCTTGCTTGAGTGCTTTCAATGCTCTAGTAAAAACCTCAATGAGTGATCATTTTTCTGACTTGAGGTTGTTAGAAAAACCCTCATGGACATAAGTCACCTTACAATTGGTTCGATACAATAGTTTTATATTTTTTGGATAGGTTTGGTTAGGACTGTTAACTGTTATAAAGACATCAAATAGAAGTTTGAGGTTTCAGAATACCTATGTGATCACTTTTAGACTACCTTCGATCAGATTTTCAGAGTGTGGATGTACATTTTCATTAAGTATGGTAATATCAAAGTGCACCTTATGAGTATCTACAGAGTTTCAATCTATCTTGAGATTATTTTTTGGAATTTGTCCACTTAATTTTTTCGAACTTAGAAGTAAATGAACTGAGGAGTTACTTGATTGTTTGCAGGTTGGGGTTGAGCATTACTGTTATCTTAAGGTGATTTTTTCTCTTGCTAAGTCTTAATCTTAGGTGGGTAATAACTATCATTTTTGAATTGGGAAAAATGATGTGTCAATTTTGTGCCTTAGCGTATTAGGTACAAAATTTTTAACTGGCCATTCTTGCTATTTGTTTGGGTCTGGTGTCATTACTAGTTTTATTAAACCTTTCTTACTTTGTTGTATTTATGAACGTTAATTTTCCATTTCTGTAACACTTGTTACAAGTTACAACTAATTTGTATTTACAATTTTTTTTCTTTTGATGTTCTGAGACCGCATCCTTCTCTTGCACCTAAGCATGCTATTACTTTTATTAACTGTCATGCTAGCAGTATGAAAGGAGAATTCAAGCTGTGCTTTCCTTTTTCTTTGTTACAGAATAGTTGTAGTTTTTTCCCAAAATACTATCATCAGGAGGAGCATTCATCCAAGTTAGTACTGACATAATCAAGACCATTTTAATTGACTGTTATATTGAATACCAGACCTGTTCATCAACTCAAGCGTATACTCAAGTTAGTACTAACATTAATTGACTGTTATATTGATGTTACTGCAAGCGTATACTAGAATGAAATATATGCAACCAATAATATAATCCTTTGATTGTGTCTAGCTAATTAACTTTTGACTTTTGATTGAAAAGAATTTAGCCCATATTTGATTGAATCATATATATGTATATGCAGTTTCTGATATGCCTACGCACGAGAATTCCAGTTGGGAGACAAGAGTATGATGATGATGAGTATGTCGACAATGAGATGCAGCCTTGGAGGTTCAAGCCTTGCAGAATGTAGGACAATGTGAGGATGAAGGCGAAGATAGCGAGGGTAGTGGCACCAGCCCGATGGTGATAGTTCCATTCCGATGGTGATAGCTCCGATTCGATGATGAATCTACCGAAAGTCCCGAACATCCCGGTAATGTCCGATCTGTTATACTATCTTGTTTGTTTTGGACTTAAGTAGAATGAGTATACTCTTACACCATGTTTACTCTTATTTTGGGTTTTTAAACTATAAAAGACACAGGGCTCCAAACAATACAATAGAGTCCGAGGAGAATACTGCTCGAGGTTTAACAAGACTTAAGAAGTCAAGAAAAAATTTAAAGGCAAGAAACATGTGATAGAATTTGATAAACTTGGTCGATTTAAGGGGAGTATAAATCAAATTGCTAGTTACATGGGTGTATTGGTACGTCGAGACGTTGGTCTCGTGCACTTGAAGTGGAAGGAAGTGAAGTCAGTGTTGAGGGATAAGTTATGGCACGAATCGTTGGTATGTATATGCTGATTTATATTCAATTTTAATATTATATTTGTTATTAATTTTTTGTTGGGTTACCTTGCATTAACATCCGACTCATATTTTGGCGGTTTTATGAAATTGAGGAGACTATGAGAGGAAAAATTATGAAATATTTTGGTGAACATTTGCGCAACTTCGTAAGAAAGTTGTATGTAAAGTTTATAGTGCCCAATTTGGGTAAACTCGCTAAACTTAATAGGGTTCCTAAACAATATCGTGTTATTGTTAACCAAGAACACTGGGACAAGTTAAGTAAAGTGGAGGTTGTCGATGAATGCAAGGTTGTATATTACACTTTTTAGTGTTATTATTGATATTAATTCCATCTATTAGTATAATTTTCTTATGAATGAAATTCTTTGAATCAGTATGCTCAGGAATTGTCCAAGAAGGGAGTTAAGGCGCGTGAGAACCACAAATATAACCATAGGACTCGGGAAGAGCAGGTATTCTGGGTCTGTTGGAAAAATTAGTAAGTCCAGTTTCTTATAAAAATTAGTATTATTTCCATACACCAATGTCCCGTTAGCTTGTATACTTAATTAAATAGTACATCTAATGATATGAAGAGTATGTATCTAATATTAGGCTTGTTTATTTGATAATTGCTAGATTGAAAAAAAAGAGATTCGTGAAGATGAAAATCCTTCACGGTCTTTACTGTGGAGGAAGGCACATCAAAACAAAAAATGGAGAATACGATGACGATGATGTTAGGGAAAAGGCAACAAGAACTTGTAATACGAACGAAACTACCTAGCTATTTGTTTCGTGCTTGAGTAAATGTGCAAAAAAGTTAGTTTTAATTGATTAACACTTTTAATCCCTAAATTTTTTGTGCAGGAGGAGTTTGATAAGCAAATGGAAGATGGAACTTTGACGAAAAAAACCAGCAATCGATTCTATCACACTTGTGTTTGGGGAAGAACATGGTGGGCGTGTAAGATGTGCAGGCAAGGGAGTGACTCCAACAACATATTGGCACCTGCCACGGAAAGGAGCGTCCAAGGAGCACATTGAATCAAGAAACAACGGATGATGAAAGACGCGTGAACCAAATGGAGAGAGAGAGGAAGGATGAAGAAATAAAGGAAATGAAGGATGCAATGAATGCGCATGCAAAAATGATGAGCAAGCTTAGTGTCTCAGCCTAAAATCTCAAGGAGTATTGAAAAATAAAAAAACCAAGAGCAAAAAGGAACGGGTATGTTTAACATCATCTAAGTAATTTTGATCAAGTATATATATCCTAATAAAATTGAAGTATCTAATATGTCAACTGCACTCTATAGAAGTCTCATATTAGAGAGAACTCAGAGAAGTCACTTATGCCTGAGGCCCCTGTTAGAAGCAATTCTTCGACGAAAGGCGGGAATCTAATACAAATAGAAAATACTCGAATCTCAACACATATCTAACTACGCGATTGAAAGACAAGCAGTTCAACTCCAAATGGTATGTTCTTTTTCCAAGTATTTAAATATATATTGTTTTGAGAGTTCCATTTGTTGATGTTAATGTAACATATCTGTTTTGCAATCTGAAAACACAAACAAAAGTCTCTTGCATCCGAGCATCCGCCCTTAATTCTCCGAAAGAGCCTCAATCGAAAGAAAAATCAACTTTCAACGGTATGTCCGTTTCAAGTGTATTTAAGTATATATTGTTTTGAGAGTTGAATCGTTGATGTCAATATAGCATATATGTTTTGCAGATTGGTGGTAAATGTAAACTAGCTCATGCTTCACTGAGAAATATCATTGCATTGGGTAGCATTCTTCCATCAGTGCCAGGTCAGTTAGTACATGGAGATGAGCTCAAGGATGATTGTGTCAGAGTGACGGTTGAAAATCGATATTCAAGAATCATTGTTTGCCAATCCCATCTACTCATCTCAAAACAAGTGGAGGATCTTGAAAATCAGTAGTAGCTTGGCCTAAAGAGTTTGTGATATATTGCTCAACCGTAAGTTGCTTTATTATACATGGTTTATTACCTTGTTGATCCTGAGCATATAACTGTTAACATGGTTTGTTTCCATAATTATACATCCACTTGCTTGCTGCAGCGCCAGCCACTTTCAGACCCTGATGAACATGATGCCGACCCTGATGAACTTTCAGACCCTAATGAACATGATGCCGACCCAAACACTAAGAAGAGAAAGAAGAAGAAACCTTCAAATACAAAGAGTGGGGAACTGAAGTCTCGGAGATCCAGCAAGAGACTCAAGATTGCAGCCTAATTATTAAGAGAAATAGTCGAGGACCGTAGAATTTGGATGTTTAAACTAGTAAATTTTGTTATCTTAAGGTTATTGCAGAGTTGATCAGATATTAAGACGTTTGATCATATGATTAATAAAATTATTTTGGTTCAATTCTAATTGTAGTGTGATTAATTTTTGTGGATGGTTATTAAGGTGAGGTTTGATACACATGATCGAAAGAAGTGGCCAATAGTGGCCAATACTGTGGTTGAATGTAAAACACGCCACCATTTAGATTTTAAACAATGGACATTCAATAAATTGAGCTATGAAAATTGCAATATTTGAGTGGCTAAGAGCTAATATTTGCCACATTTTTGTGTCATTTTATAAAGTTTATTGCCATGGTTTGTTGTATCCTCTCGTGTCCAAAAGATGAACAACAAACCACGTTGAGAACATTTGATGTGTCTTTGGCAAGTTTTTAGCCACGGTGCTACAAATTCTTAGTAGCCATAACTTATTAATTGGCCATGTAAAATGTTTATCACGTGTCCGAAAATATCGATGGCCATGGTACTATAGATTAAACGTGACTACAAGTCATGTATTAGCCATGTTAAATTATTTTTCATGTGTCCAAATGATAGAGATGGCCATGGTTAAGAAAAATTAGTGTGGCTGCAACTCATGAATTGGCCATGATAAAATTAATTTGCGTGTCCAATTGATGACAAAGGCCACGGCTATAATAAAATTCACGTGACTTTAAGGTAAACTTTAGTCACATATAATCAAATTGTGTGTCTATAAGGATCCTATGGCCATGGTGATAGTGAAAATGCTTAGCTACAAAAAAAAAATGAGTACCATATAGACACGGTTTTCGAGTTATGGCCATGGTAAATCATATTTTATAGCCACTCAAAATTTATGTAGCCATAAAGGTACCTCTTTGTCACGGCACCTGATGCCACATTTTTGGAGTGAAAAAAATCCATGACAAAAAGCCTATGGACACGGTGATTAAGTGTGGCCAATGTGAATGTTTGTACTAGTGTTACCAGCTTCTAAGAAGTTAAAGATAGCTGAAATTGATTTGAACTGCACACCACAAGAACCAGTACCTGAACCTCCAAGAGATATCTATGTAGTTGATGAACAAGCTCAAGTCATTACTCATCCTCATCAGTGGTTCAAAGGTGAAGGATCAAATGCAAAGCCTGCTAGCAATGACCCTAAAGCAAAAGGCAAAGAAATTTACAAAATGGGCTGAGGCTCCATGAGCCCTAAATTGCAGAATACTTAGTGACTAGCAGATCTCCATCAGAGCCTATGGCTCCTTTTCTTGTGTTTGTTGCTAGAATCTGCTTCCATGTGATGTATATTTAGTTTCTTGCTTTGTCTTTGTTTGTGTGTTTATATTTGGCTCATCTTAGTTTAAGTCTTCTTTTATCTCCCTGTAATATATTTTCTGTGATAGTGTCTATAAATAATCTTGTTTTTACTTTGATACTGCTTCCTTAAATTCTGTTTGTGTTCTATTGTTAATTTCTGATATCTCTTACACTCCTGCTTATGTATTAGTCTGCTTTAGCTTTCATTCTTAGACATAATTCCATTCATCTCATTTTTTCCATTCCTGGTTTGGTGTCTGTGCATTGTCTGCATGCTAGGCATTAACTTCATTTTAATCCTCTTATATTCACTCCCCTTATTTGGTTTATCTGCTGCTGTCACTCTGTCTTGACTGTTTTAATTTTCCTAGTTAACCTTCTCTAGTGAATTTCCTCCTTCCCCTTCATCCAGTAGGACTGTAATCTTTGTTTTCATTCTCAATGAAGTTGCTATCATGGAACGTACATGGTTTTGGAACCCCCATTACTAAAGATCACTTTCATTATTTATGTCAGTATTACAAGCCTGATATAGTTTTCTTGGCTGAGACAAAAACCCCTTTGGCTCGCATGGACTCTTTATTTAAACAATCTGCTTTTGGTGATTGGTTTATTGTTCCTTCCGTGGGAATATCTAAGGGTTTATTTATAGCATGGCACAACAATATTGAAATGAAATTAATTTCGTCAAAATTCAATGTTTGTCATTTTGATTCTAAAATAGGAAATGCAGATGTAATAATCACTTGTGTTTATGGAGCAGTCGAAGCAGATAACAAAACCGAACAATGGACATATATCTTGGAAATCGCGCAACAAATAAACAAGCCATGGGTTCTAATATGCGACATAAATGTAATATTGGACCCAGATGAGAAACATGGTGGGAACAAAGCAGGATCAAGCAGTAAATCCTTCATCGTAGACACTATTGACATATTAGGCCTACAAGATGCGGGATACGAAGGATCGCCTTTCACTTGGTCAAACAATCGAATGGGGGAGGCAAACATCTGTGAACGAATTGACAGAGCTCTAACTTCTTTCCTGTGGTCCCAGAATTTCCTGGATTCCAAGGTAACTCACCTCCCAAGGGTAGGTTATCATCATACGCCTATTTTATTGGATTCAATCCTTGAAAAATATAGGATTCAGAAACCGTTTAGATATCTTCGAACCTGGTTAACTCATCCCACTCTACCTACAGTAATAGATGCATCGTGGAAATTACACTCCGCCAACTCCAATGAGACATCCTTATCTGGGATTCTAAAATTACTTTCCTCCGACTTGGCCCATTGGAACACAAATATTTTTGGGAACATACACAAAAATATCAAATCCATAAACAATAAAATCGATAGTATCCATAGATCTGGAAATATTTAAAATAAATAAATATATACACTAAAAAATTTGCAAGCGGAGTTAGGAAAATGGTATAAAATAAAAAATGACTATTACCATCAACTCTCAAGGGATAAATTCTTCAAAGAATATGATCAGTACACAGAATATTTCCATGCCTCCGTATCAAATAGAAAAAGAATCAATGCGATAAATTCTCTTGGAGAACCCTCTGGGCTATGGATCTCAGATAGAGATCAAATCAAGTCTCTGCTGGTAAAACACTTCCAACAAATAGGTTCATCCCAAAACAACAACTTCGATTTTGATTTATCTACCATCATAATTCCTTGCATCAGTATAGAAGAAAATGCCTTATTGTATGCAATTCCCACTAAAGATTTGGCTCACTC
The DNA here is from genome assembly GCA_023531295.1 of Papaver armeniacum. Taxonomy (NCBI): domain Eukaryota; kingdom Viridiplantae; phylum Streptophyta; class Magnoliopsida; order Ranunculales; family Papaveraceae; genus Papaver; species Papaver armeniacum. The sequence continues at coordinate 492,920 of JAJJWW010009983.1, forward strand.
TTTCCAATATGAATCAATGGGGAGCCCAAGGTCCGGATGGCTTCCAGCCAGGTTTTTTTAAAGCTAATTGGGATATTCTGGGAAACGATATCATTGGTACTGTCCAAGAGTTCTTTCGTTCGGCCTCTCTCGACAAAGATCTCAATCATTCTTTCATAACGCTCATCCCAAAAATTTCCACACCACAAACCATGGGGGATTTCATACCTATTAGCCTGAGTAATACCATTTATAAAATCAACTCCAAGATATTAGCTAATAGACTAAAATCCCTTCTCGATAAAATAATCTCCCCTAATCAATCGAATTTTCTCCCTGGTCGGAAAATCACTGACAACATCATCGTTGCTCATGAACTTATCCATTCGATGAAAACATCCAAGAAAAAAAGGGTTTTCTAGCATTAAAACTAGACCTATCAAAAGCTTTTGATAGGGTCGAATGGAATTTTATTGAGAAAGTCCTATTAGCTCTTGTTTTTTCGGAATTCTGGACAAAGCTCGTTCTACAACCTCTTTTTCAATCCTTCTAAATGGATCCCAGGGGTCATCTTTTATTACATCTAGGGGTTTAAGACAGGGGGACCCTTTATCACCATATATCTTCCTAGTTTGTAGGGAAATCCTCTTTAGGCTTCTCGGAAAGGCAATTGAAGACAAGAGAATATCTGGGTTCCAGATAAACAAATATGCTCCAAATATCTCTCACCTCTTTTTTGCGGATGACTGCTTTTTATTCACAAAAGCAGACCTGTGGGGAACAAAAAGCTTATTGGATATATTACAGTTATTTGGGAACATCACAGGTCAAATGGTGAACCTATAAAAATCCAGTGTCTATTTCAGCCCCAAAATATACCCAAGACATGGAAAAATAATTGCAAGAATTTTCCAGATGATGACCAAAAATGATAGGTACTTGGGTATACCGCTATTCTTCGACAAAAACAGAAAAGCCAACTTTGAACTGCTATTACAATGTTACTATTCTACGTTACAAGGTTGGAAATCGAAACTGCTATCTCAAGCAGGGAGAACTGTTTTGATAAAATCTATCCTTCAATCATACCCAACATATCAAATGCAAGTCCTCGCCCTGCCGAAAACAACTCTTGATCGGCTTGACCGTATTCATAGAAACTCGGTAGAAAAAGATTGGAAAAAGACAAGGAGGATTTATAAGGGCTTAGATAAGTATATGAAAACCCATTTCTCAAGGCGGTTTAGGAATTAAAAATCCCCATCATTTTAACTTAGCCCTTCTTACCAAACTTGCTAGTAGATCGATCACCGAACAAGACCAATTATGGGTCAAATTGTTAAAAGCAAAATACTTCCCGAGTTCCCACCCCCTCGAAAAATCCAAAACTTCGAATATATCGTGGATTTGGACTAGCATTCAAAAAGGTTTAGAGCTAATAAAATATTTGGCAAGTCAAAAACGGAGCTTCGGTGAAAATATGGGAAGGCAGATGGATACCCAACACAGAAATAATTCATAAAATTCCCAACAATCAAGAACAGGCACCAACGAGAGTTCAAGATCTAATTACAGATCAGAATAGATGGGATCAAGAAAAGTTAAACCAATTCTTCTACCCATAGGACAAGGAAAAAATCCAAGCTATAAATCCCAGGAATCATAAGCAAGATATTATTAGATGGAGACACCATCAATCGGGGAAATTCTCGGCTAAAAATGTTTATACATTTCTAGCCAATCAGGATCTCGACAATAATGATAACCTAGATTTCCCATGGAGAAAGATCTGGAAAATTCAAGCCATCCCTAGAATTAGGCTTTTCATCTGGAAAATAGTGCAAAAATTCCTTCCAACGTCGGATAGATTAGGTGCCCACAATAAGGAAATTGACCTGATTTGCCGTTTATGTAATAATCAAGTGCAAGAAACGGAGGCTCATCTTTTCTGCGAGTGCCCTTTTGCAAGAGCAGTTTGGTTTGGTCTATCTCTACATAATATAATCATCACATACTCTCCCAGCTCTGCTATTGATTGGGTTAAATGGTGGATTACGGAAGCTATCTGAGCCAAGTTCAGGTAAAAATATCAACCACACTTTGGTTCAATTGGAAATACAGATGTTCGGTTGTTTTTGAGGAAATCCACCCAGACCCAGTCAGTTTACTAGGACAAATAAATGGTTTCTTAAATTCCGCCCCGTCAAATAACCCAAAAAGCAATAAGGACAATCAAAAGAACATATCAATCAACAATTCTTGGTCCAACCTGATTCAGACTAGATAATCTTCATTGATGCGTCTTACAAAAAAGAATATTCTTCGATGGGATATGCTTTCATATTGTATTCTGCCGATGAAGAGACATCCATGCACCTCTCGGCGGGTTCGGGTGGGCTACGTCAGCGTTTCATGCAGAAGCAAAAGCCTTACTGAAGGCAATCACGTGGCTATATGACAATATCCTATCAAGTGTGGTCATTGCAACGGACTGTAAAGCTTTGGCAGAAAAATTAAACAGGGTGACTTCAGAATCTCCGTGGTCTAAAAATACATTGCAAGAAATAAGAATAATTCTGGACGAGCTTCCTCAAGCTAAAGTGAAATTTATAAAGAGAAAGAACAACAATGCAACGGAGTACATAACTAAGGAGGCAAGACTAAAAAGACTACAACACATGTCAGAAAGCCTAAATCAACGAGTTCACAAGATTAGGTGTTGTTGATGGTGGTTTTTAAGCAAGGGGTAAAATCGTAAAACCCCATGACCTAGTGTTACCCGCAACACATTAACTAAGAGCATTTAACTCGTGTGTAAATAATTAATAGGGGAATTTTTTCAAAATACCGCATTAGGGTTTTTGACACGTAACCCTAATTCCAAAACCAAGCCGCATATCGCGCACCATGGCAACAATGCCAAACCAAGCCGCATATCGCGCACCATGGCAACAATGCCAAACCAAGCCGCATATCGCGCACCATGGCAACAATGCCAAACCAAGCCGCTCACGCGCACCATGGCAACAATGCCAAGCCAAGCCGTCACCGCGCACCATGGCAACCATGCAAGCCAGCCGCATATCGCGCACCATGGCAACCATGCCAAACCAAGCCGCATACCGCGCACCATGGCAACAATGCCAAGCCAAGCCGCACTCGCACACCATGGCAACCATGCCAAACCAAGCCGCACTCGCGCAACATGGCAACCATGCCAAACCAAGCCGCACTCGCGCACCATGGCAACCATGCCAAACCAAGCCGCACTCGCGCACCATGGCAACCATGCCAAACCAAGCCGCACTCTGCGCACCATGGAAACCATGCCAAACATGCTCGCTAGCGGCTTTTCTACCAAAGCCACGGCCCTAACGGCCCCGCATGCCATTGGCACATGCCAAACATGCTCGCTAGCGGCTTTTCTATCAAAGCCACGGCCCTAACGGCCCCGCATGCCATTGGCACATGCCAAACATGCTCGCTAGCAGCTTTTTCTACCAAAGCCACGGCCCTAACGGCCCCGCATGCCATTGGCACATGCCAACATGCTCGCTAGCTAGTTTCCCTACCAAAGCCACGGCCCTAACGGCCCCGCATGCCATTGGCACATGTCAACATGCTCGCTAGCTAGTTTCCCTATCAAGGCCACGGCCCTAACGGCCCCGCATGCCATTGGCACATGCCAACATGCTCGCTAGCTAGCTTCCCTATCAAGGTCACGACCCTAATGGCCACGCATGCCATTGGCACATGCCAAACATGCTCGCTAGCGGCTTTTCTACCAAAGCCACGGCCCTAACGGCCCCACATGCCAACATGCTCGCTAGCTTCCCTATCAAGGTCACGGCCCTAATGGCCACGCATGCCATTGGCGCATGCCAACATGCTCGCTAGCTAGCTTCCCTATCAAGGTCACGGCCCTAATGGCCACCCATGCCATTGGCACATGCCAACATGCTCGCTAGCTAGCTTCCCTATCAAGGTCACGGCCCTAATGGCCACGCATGCCATTGGCACATGCCAACATGCTCGCTAGCTAGCTTCCCTATCAAGGTCACGGCCCTAATGGCCACGCATGCCATTGGAACATGCCAACATGCTCGCTAGCTAGTTTCCCTATCAAGGTCACGGCCCTAATGGCCACGCATGCCATTGGCACATGCCAAACGCACACGCTTGTAGTCTAACTTGCAAACCGTGCAACCTACCACCAAGGCATTCCTCACATGCCAAACACACACGCTGGTAGCCTAACTTGCAAACCGTGCAACCTACCACCAAGGCATTCCGCACATGCCGTTGGCACATGCCAAACACACACGCTGGTAGTCTAACTTGCAAACCGTGCAACCTACCACCAAGGCATTCCGCACATGCCATTGGCACATGCCAAACACACACGCTGGTAGCCTAACTTGCAAACCGTGCAACCTACCACCAAGGCATTCCGCACATGCCATTGGCACATGTCAAACACACACGCTGTTAGCCTAACTTGCAAACCGTGCAACCTACCACCAAGGCATTCCGCACATGCCAATGGCACATGCCACACGCGCCACTAGCAGCGCCACTTGCACTCAAGATGCAACCAACACTCGAGACATCAACACAAACTGGGGGATGCTTCTTTAGGGTTTTGGTTTGGCGGTCACAAAGATGCAGCGTACACTACGCTCACATTAAGAAAGCGTGAAAAGGAATAAAGCGGTCAAATAAAAGAGGAAATAATGGTGAAAACGTTTTCACCCATTAAACCATGCGGTTACCACCTCCTCCCATTATTTCACCCTTTACTCTCTTCCTTCATGAGGCCGTGGTACGTTTCAATCTCGATTCGTATAAATAGGTCTTACCTATTTCCACTGACAACAAGTCTCTGTTCAGAGAAATATACTACACTTACACTCTCGTAAAGGCAACTTTGCAAGCTCTCTCAAAAGCTTCCATCTCTTGCAAGCTTCCTAAGCTTTCACTTTCTCGATACAAGTCGAGATACTACTCTCCTCAACACCTTTCTTTGCTTCCCTACCCAAATCAACCCTTCTCCTCCACTTTGTGACCGAAGCAAGTCCGGAACGGCCATTTCTTGGTTTAGGCCGGACTTGTATGCATTGATCTCTCGAATCTATAAAGTGCTCACGTGCAGCACATTTGTTTAGGGTTTGAACCAGTTTCTCACTCACCTACCGAATTTACCGAAATCGCGTAAACGATTTTTACCCATAAACAATTGGCGACCACAAATGGAGGATTGATCTATCGGCTACAATATCGATTGTCGATCTCGTTCTTCACCCGGATGTCAAGATGGTATGGGAGGGCGACTCAATCCGACGCAACTACTGTGCAACCCGGTTACTAGTCGTAAAACTACACGTGAAAACCTGGGACTCGCCAAGATGCTACCACTCAATCCGACTCAACCACCGACGACCTTGCTACCGGTTGTAAAAACTACACATGAGGAAACTGGGACTCGCCGAAGATGCTACCAGCGATTGGGGACTTGCTGGCGATGTTACTAGCAAAGCCGCCAGCAAAAAACCGCCTTTTACATGGAGAGGAGCGTGTTCGCAAAACCTATGAAGTGAGTAAATTCAGACTGGGCAAGATATACGATCTGTTTCTTAGGTTCTTAATAAAACCGCCATACTATTGCGCCTTGTGCCTATTGCTAGCACACACTTTCATAAAAGCAATATTCCTACCCAAAATATAATCAGAGTTATATTATCAAAACCATTCATCCCAGAAATAACCCAACACCCTAAAAAGCTACCAGCTATCTATCAAAGGTTAAGTTTTGAACCAGACACCCAATATGTCTTTCAAAAAAAAAAAAAAAGGGAACCTAAATGAAAGTTTAACAGAGAAACGTTCAAGGAAAATCATCCAACAAAAGTCTGCTTTTCTTGGAGAAAGTCAACTTTGCATTTTCAAGAGCCGCTCTCTTCATAGTCAACATATTGGAAAGATTTTCGAGTTCCACCTCCCGTCGTGCAATCCCTCGGCGGAAAGGCTTTCGATTGCCGCATCTTTCAACTTTTGGATCTCAAAGAAGGCCTTCGACAAACCACGAAGTGTTGAACTCCTTTTCTACACACACGTCGCGATGGTGCTCCCAAATGGGCAATAACGTCTTCGTAAACGGTGTGACCAGTCACCTCACGCATATCCTCGATAGAAGATAAAGCCTCTTCCACACGCTTAACCACCGCAAATCGACTAGTGACTTTCTTGGTTGTGGCCATATGTCCGTACTTCTCCTGCATTCTGGTGTACAACGCCTCATGCTTAGCCGGCATGTCAAGCCGCCAACCAAAGACATGACCCGGATAAGGAACCAAGTACGGGGGATCAAAATGGCGCCCGCACTGGACTCACGACTCGCAGAGGGTCTTCTTCCATGTCTACGTCAAGAACCATCGAGAATCATCCATCGTTTGAACCACCGTGTTCCGGAAATTGGCTAACGCCCATCTCCAAGTCACCACGGTGGTCACAAAAGGCAAGTTTTCGTGTGGCTCTACCCTAGAATCATCCTCCGAACCGGATTCCTCCCCGCGAACTTGAGTTAGACATTTTTCAAAACAGAAATAGAAGAAGAAAGAAAAAAGAAGCACGCTTGCCGACGCGCTACCGACGACGCGCTTTCCGTGACGCGCTACCGTGACGTGCTTACCAGATACGCTACCGTGACGCACATGCCGTGCACACATGCCGCACGCGCATGCCGCCCGCAATACCACACTCTGTGCTAACAGCTTGCATCCTTCCAAATGCGCTAACATCTTTCGCCCTTCCAAAGACCATCCTTGCCCTTCGAAACAGCGCCATGGCTCCAGCACTTCGTGATCAAAACCGTGTCATCTATGCACGATACACTTACGATCACCAGAACTAGAGCCGTTTCCGCCACCCCAACGGTTCTTCAAGCATGGCAGCTTCAACCGTCACCAGAGACGCTACTCCACCATCAGGGCAAGATACTGGAAGATCCGGAAGAAGCCGACCTTCTTTTAGCACTGTTGATTTGATGAAAGACAAAAGATACTTCAGCAGGACATGCGTTTATAGATGAAGAGGCCCGCGTTGCTCTTGGACGCCTAGTAGAAGGGGATAAGCAATCCAATCTCGTCATACATGAAGATCAGGATAGACTTCTCAAAAATCGAAAGCAAGGGAAGTCAACAACTCTCCTGAGTTCACGGAGACCCTTCTCCCGTCAAGACCCGCACAATGGGAACTTCGCCCACAAAGTCGTACATGCCTATGATGAGACAGGTTATGTGAGATTCTATGTTTCTCCAAGGCGTAGCGTCAATACATATTTGCACCCCTCAACCGCACCGCATCGGGAAAGCAGCGCTTCCAGCCAGTGGAAGCCGTTCCCAAACCCCAACCTCTCCTAGAAAGTACGATCGATAGATGAAACTGGGTACTCCTAACCTCTGTTCTCTTGAGGGATGTCGAGTTTGACAGAACGTGACGCGGCCTCCGACTTCAAAATGGTAACCGTCAAGGCTCTAAAAGTTGCAAGACGTCGTTCCAACATTCTCTACAGAAGTAGCTCCGCATCAACGTTCTCTCCAGAAGTAGCTACGCATCGTGTTCTCCAAAGAGCGGCTTCGCTTCAACGTTCGCTTCAACGCCACTCCTTCCCGCAAAGTTTGCTCGCTATATCATCCAACCTACCTTGTTACCACGATAATGTAGTCTCTCCCGATTACATCTCCAACCAAGAATCGTTGCTCCTCACCCATTGATACCAACCAGAGCCTCACCACAAAGATCAATAATCTGCGCTCGAGTCGGGTGCTGGTGTTTATGTGCTCCTTACTCACCATGAACTCAACCCATCTATCAAAAGAACGCAATGGGCTTTGACACATCCCGAAATCAATGTTGGAAGAGGAATATACCCCTTTATGAAGACAACCGTATGGTGTTCTTCGGGCGAACTGAAGGTGTCTTCTTTTCATCTTCACCACCGGTTAACAAAATTGGCACGAAACCCGGGTGATTTTTCCGAGCAGAGACAAGTTTTTGGGCGAAGAATTCATCATCCGTGTTTGGTTTGGAACTATGAACATCCTTCGATGAGGCGAAATTTTGTTCAGGTAACATCTTGTCGGATTTCTTCATAACAATTTAGTAACGAGATATCTGCATACGAAGAAAGACGAAATTATCTCCCTGACACATAATCGCACCCAACAACAACAATAAAAAAAAAGGGCGTATTCTTTATCGGGCTCAAAACCGCACACGCAAAGATTTTCTTCTGTGGTTCAAAATCATATACGCAAAGATTTTATACGGCTCAAGTGCGTCTCGCAAAGATTATTCTTCGGGTTCAAAATTATATATGGAGCATTTTTCTACGGGTTCAAAAATATACACGCAGTATCATTCTTCGGGTTCAAATTATATATGGAGCATTTTCTACGGGTTCAAAATCGCACGCGCAAAGATTTCTTTCAGACCGAAATTCATATATGCAATATTTCCTACGGGTTCAAGTCATATGAAGCACATATACGTATTCTTCTTTCGGAATTCATATACAAAGTATTCTCTACGGGTTCGAAACCGCACACGCAAGATTTTCTTCGTGGTTCAAAATTATATACGCAAAGATTTTATGCGGCTCAAGTGCGTCTCGCAGTATCCTTCTTCGGGTTCAAAATTATTTATGGAGCACTTTCCTATGGGTTCAAATCATATATGCAGTATTTCCCTTGGGTGCATATATACAATATTTTCTACAAGAAGCACGCCAAGAAATCACATGCGTAATATCATTGAAAGCGCCTACTCTTAGGGTTTACACCTACGCGAAAGGGAAACAACAAAAGTACTGGAGACATACTTGTGCTTCTCCTCTTTGTGACTCGCCGCTGGTATGAAAAGATGAAAGTGCAAGATGGGAGAAAGGGACTTTATATATATAGGCGTGAAGATTCTGAAATAGGGAAGGATTTCCCTTTACCAAAATCGTGCGCGTAAGAAACGGGCCCACAAGGGCGTCCAACTTCCCAATGACCGCCCAAGCCACGCCTGCAAGCACGCACACCTTGCGCCGGCCCCACCAGCCTAGCACGCCGATTACCCAAGTCACGCCGCAAACACGCACGCCTTCCACACCTTGCGCCGGCCCCACCACCAAAGACGCCGCTTCCCAAGTCATGCTCGCAAACACGCACAACTTCCACACCTTGCGCCGGCCCCACCAACCAAAGACGCTCGCTTCCCAAGTCATGCCTCGCAAGCACTCACAGCTTTCACACCTTCCGCCGGCCCCACCTGGGCCTAGCACGCCGCTGCCCAAGTCACGCCCGCAAGCACGCACAACTTCCACACCTTGCGCCGGCCCCACCAGCCTAGCACGCTCGCTTGCCCTGGGCCACGCTCGCAAGCACGCACAGCCTTCCACACCTTACGCCGGTCCCACCAGCCAGCACGCTCAGTTTCCCAAGTCACGCCTGCAAGCACGCACAGCTTCCATGCCCTGAACCGGCCCCACCAATTGTGCCAGCCTCCCGATTTGTGCAAAACTACCAGAGGCAAGGATTCCAAATCCTATCTATAAAAGGTCAGACAAGCCTCCTTAATTCTCTTTAGTCTGTCACCATCTTATGCTTACCTCGCAACAAAGCCCCCTGCTCCAAGCAAGCAGGGACTTAATGTTGATGGTGGTTTTAAGCAAGGGGTAAAATCGTAAAACCCCATGACCTAGTGTTACCCGCAACACATTAACTAAGAGCATTTAACTCGGTGTAAATAATTAATAGAGGTATTTTTTCAAAATACCAGATTAGGTTTTTGACACAGAACCCTAATTCCAAAACCAAGCCGCATATTGCGCACCATGGCAACAATGCCAAACCAAGCCGCATACTGCGCACCATGGCAACAATGCCAAACCAAGCCGCATATGCGCACCATGGCAACAATGCCAAACCAAGCTGCACTCTGCGCACCATGGCAACAATGCCAAGCCAAGCCGCATACTGCGCACCATGGAAACCATGCCAAACCAAGCCGCATACTGCCACCATGGCAACCATGCCAAACCAAGAGGCATACTGCGCACCATGGCAACAATGCCAAGCCAAGCCGCACTCTGCGCACCATGGCAACCATGCCAAACCAAGCCGCACTCGCGCACCATGGCAACCATGCCAAACCAAGCCGCACTCGCGCACCATGGCAACCATGCCAAACCAAGCCGCACTCTGCGCACCATGGCAACCATGCCAAACCAATCCGCACTCTGCGCACCATGGTAACCATGCCAAACCAAGCCGCACTCTGCGCACCATGGCAACCATGCCAAACATGCCCGCTAGCGGCTTTTCTACCAAAGCCACGGCCCTAACGGCCCCGCATGCCATTGGCACATGCCAAACATGCTCGCTAGCGGCTTTTCTATCAAAGACACGGCCCTAACGGCCCCGCATGCCATTGGCACATGCCAAACATGCTCGCTAGCAGCTTTTTCTACCAAAGCCACGGCCCTAACGGCACCGCATGCCATTGGCACATGCCAACATGCTCGCTAGCTAGTTTCCCTACCAAAGCCACGGCCCTAACGGCCCCGCATGCCATTGGCACATGTCAACATGCTCGCTAGCTAGTTTCCCTATCAAGGCCACGGCCCTAACGGCCCCGCATGCCATTGGCACATGCCAACATACTCGCTAGCTAGCTTCCCTATCAAGGTCACGGCCCTAATGGCCACGCATACCATTGGCACATGCCAAACATGCTCTCTAGCGGCTTTTCTACCAAAGCCACGGCCCTAATGGCCCCACATGCCAACATGCTCGCTAGCTTCCCTATCAAGGTCACGGCCCTAATGGCCACGCATGCCATTGGCGCATGCCAACATGCTCACTAGCTAGCTTCCCTATCAAGGTCACGGCCCTAATGGCCACGCATGCCATTGGCACATGCCAACATGCTCGCTAGCTAGCTTCCCTATCAAGGTCACGGCCCTAATGGCCACGCATGCCATTGGCACATGCCAACATGCTCGCTAGCTAGATTCCCTATCAAGGTCACGGCCCTAATGGCCACGCATGCCATTGGCACATGCCAACATGCTCGCTAGCTAGTTTCCCTATCAAGGTCACGGCCCTAATGGCCACGCATGCCATTGGCACATGCCAAACGCACACGCTGGTAGTCTAATTTGCAAACCGTGCAACCTACCACCAAGGCATTCCTCACATGCCAAACACACACGCTGGTAGCCTAACTTGCAAACCGTGCAACCTACCACCAAGGCATTGCGCACATGCCGTTGGCACATGCCAAACACACACGCTGGTAGTCTAACTTGCAAACCGTGCAACCTACCACCAAGGCATTCCGCACATGCCATTGGCACATGCCAAACACACACGCTGGTAGCCTAACTTGCAAACCGTGCAACCTACCACCAAGGCATTCCGCACATGCCATTGGCACATGTCAAACACACACGCTGGTAGCCTAACTTGCAAACCGTGCAACCTACCACCAAGGCATTCCGCACATGCCAATGGCACATGCCACACGCGCCACTAGCAGCGCCACTTGCAGTCAAGATGCAACCAACACTCGAGACATCAACACAAACCGGGGATGCTTCTTTAGGGTTTTGGTTTGGCGGTCACAAAGATGCAACGTACACTACGCTCACATTAAGAAAGCGTGAAAAGGAATAAAGCGGTCAAATAAAAGAGGAAATAATGGTGAAAACGTTTTCACCCATTAAACCATGTTACCACCTCCTCCCATTAATTCACCCTTTACTCTCTTCCTTCATGAGGCCAGTGGTACGTTTCAATCTCGACCGTATAAATAGGTCTTACCTATTTCCACCGGACAATAAGTCTCGGTCGGGAGAAATATACTACACTTACACTCTCGTAAAGGCAACTTTGCAAGCTCTCTCAAAAGCTTCCATCTCTTGCAAGCTTCCTAAGCTTTCACTTTCGATACAAGTCGAGATACTACTCTCCTCAACACCTTTCTTTGCTTCCCTCCCCAAATCAACCCTTCTCCTCCACTTTGTGACCGAAGCAAGTCTGGAACGGCCATTTCTTGGTTTAGGCCGGACTTGTACAGATTGATCTCTCGAATCTATAAAGTGCTCACGTGCAGCACATTTGTTTAGGGTTTGAACCAGTTTCTCACTCACCTACCGAATTTACCGAAATCGGCAGAAACGATTTTTACCCATAAACAGGTGTATATTCTATTTATTCCCTTAGAAAAATTCCACAACAACGACAATCAAAATGGAATTAACTAGGGTTTTAATTCCTTTCCTAAGACCATTCTCCTAGAACTTCATAAACATAATTTATAAAAAGAAAAATCCATAGGATGATGTTTTTTTCCTTCTAAAATTGATTGAGGGTGTTAATTATTCTTAAAAAAACATTAAATATGTCAAATATGTTACATAAGTTTGATTAGATAATTAACTTTTTTTTTTATCTTTTTTTTTTGTTGATGTTGATTTAGGGATTTATTATGGGCTATAATTAGACATGATTTCATGGGCTATATCGAATGATTATAAAGATCTGTTTGGTTAGATTAAGCACTTATTTTATATGGGCTATGGTTAATAAATGTGTGGGCTATGTTTAAGAGAAGCCTTTAAAAATCACACCATATTTGACATTAATAAAAACTAGAATAGCATTCCTAAGCAAATTAAGCATCTCTAGCTCAAAAATTGGCTAACCATCAGAAGTTGTGTTTACTATGTAGAGACATTAAGCGAAAGTTACGTCACGGATTCATCGTCCTTCTTTGGAGTAGAAAATCCACAAAGGAGAAACAATATGGAGTTAGAGAAAGAAAAAAGTAGCAAGCATGTGATTGAAATCTACAGTACACCGGCGATAATAATGATATTCTAAGACGAGTTCTGCTACACTTGCTGTGCTATATGTGTCTCTGGAGTCCAGTACATGGATGATGATCACCATTGTCTAATCTCTGCCAAGAAAATACATTATCAGTTGAGAGCTAATCCTAAACTAAAGGTACCCCATAGGCGCAGTTAATTAGCACATAATAATCATATAATATACAGATTACGACATTGGATGGAGGTCGAGGACGACTATGTAAAAACATAGATTGAGGCTGGTGAACTAGACGAGAATTTAGTCCACTAGACTTCAGAATCAATTCTCAAAATAGAGCGGGTCATTGTACCATATTAACTCGAAGGGTTTTTTGTTGGGTTGTTGCGAAAAATGTGTATTACAAACTTATCATTTATAAAATGTAGGAAGGGGCAATAACAAAGATATATGAGATACTTTACCGAGTATTGGACATATATATCGACTTTCATACTAATATACTATCCTTTCCCCCCAAAAATGATGATTTCCCACATAGGATGTACACACAGACCATTGATTGGTTGGGCTAGAAAAGATGCGACAGAAAACTAAACAGAGGTACACAACATTGGCTTAATAGAGCAACGAATTTCTCTAAGATGCATAAGTGAAACTAGGTATAAAGTTACAAAATTTTGATTCATCTAAGATGCTTAAGTGAAACCATATAGCAAGAAAAGACGAAAGCTCGTGTCGTTACGGCACGGGTCATATCCTATCTCTAATATAAAACAAAGCAGGGATAACTTAGGCAAGATAAAGGACGGTGGAGATTTAGTTTGGGGAAAGCTAAATCTATGGCTGTGGATATCCACACCCAATTTGATATCACGTGCGTTGTGATTTCCACGTGTGGTTCTAGGACGCGACATGTGTGGTCACCCTTTCGTCCCGCATATGTTCATCCCTTTCGTCCTTTTTTTTTTGTTTATGAGAAAACTTCATCCCTGTCGTCTATCCAACCATCCTATCCTATGAAAACTTCATCCCTTTTGTTCGTAGGGTTATCCTCACCGAAGATTGATAGGAAGAAAAAATCAACAGAGAAAAAATCTCCGGGAGTAATTGATGAGTCCAATTGATAGTGGGTTGGGTTCAATTGAGTCTAAGTTGTACATATGCCGCATCCGATTTACAATTGCATGCAGGATCTATTGATTTTCTTGGTAATAATTTAATCGATGAGGTGCGTTGGGTTTAACTGATTTTTGGGTTTATGCAGATGTGGATCTCATTACAGTTGCTTTAATTGTTGACTAATTGAAAGCTTATGCAGGATCTAATTTACGGGTTGGGTTCAATTGAGTCTAAGTTGTACATATGCCGCATCCGATTTACAATTGCATGCAGGATCTATTGATTTTCTTGGTAATAATTTAATCGATGAGGTGCGTTGGGTTTAACTGATTTTTGGGTTTATGCAGATGTGGATCTCATTACAGTTGCTTTAATTGTTGACTAATTGAAAGCTTATGCAGGATCTAATTTACCCAATCGATTTACCCAATCGATGAGACCCAATTAGGTGCGTTGGGTTTAATTGATTTTTGGGTTATGCAGATGTGGATCTCATTATGCCAATTTCCTTTTCAGGAGTTCCGTTACTATTAGAATTCATAATTCTTTGGTTTAATTGATTGATTGATTGATTCATTATGCCAATTTCCTTTTCAGTTCTTCCGTTACGATTATAATTGGTTGTTTGTGTATGATTAATGATGGGAGCCATTTCATTCATGGTTGGCATTCCCACTGAAAGGATGGAAATTTTCAGCCTACATAAAGGTCCCCTGATTCTGAGAGACGCATCTCACTCACCCGGCGCAATTCAATACCTTCTTCCATCATTGTCACACTTGATTATTCCAGGTTGGTGTATTTTTCAGCATTTCATCAAAAAAAAACAAAAGGAAATAAGTGCCGACAACGATGCCGAAAAACAAAATGAAAACAAACTTTAGACGTTCGAAAATAAGTGTGCCTTATTTCCATTTATTTCATTTTATTATTTACACTACTAGCACCTGAAATGCCTTCGTTAAGGATCGTTTCTTTCCTTCTCACTAATGGATGATACATTTTATGGAAATTGTTCTCTTACTGTACTGAGTCTTATTCCAAATGGGTCATGTATTCGGCCTTTATGTTTTGTATATGAAAACATTTCTCAATCAAATTTTATGTGCATCGATTTCTTACATCTGACTCTACGTGTTGTAGTTATGCATAATTTTATCAAAATCAACTAAATCATTTTCATCTAGCTTTGTAGTATCATAGTGGGGTGATCCAAAATCTGCAATTAACAGTAAACAAGGCCCCACAAAGGGTGACAGTGGTGGATACATCAGCGGAGAAATGACACTGGAGGCTGACAACACAATGAAGAATGATCGCGTCGTCAACATGATCCAAAATCAGTATTGTAATCCTTATTCTCTGTATTTTTTTAATTTTTCATTCTTGGTCAGTATTTCCTTTTAAGTTCTTATTTGATCATAAATGAAACTCCTTAGATTCACATTTGGTATGCTGACATCTCCCTGGTGACGAATGGATTGCCGCAATGATAAATGTCCATTTAGATAATGGTTGGGGGCAACTGAAGTTAAACTTTCAAATAATATACCATATTTGCTTTACCAATTAAAGCCGATTGACAATTTCTTCGGTTATAATTCACCTATTACTTTACCATTGGCATGCACAATTTATGAACCACCATTGGACATTAAATTGACGATTCGGAAAATGAAACTGACAGTATATGATGAAGAAATGGCCTGTATTAATTATCTAAATTAACGAGCCCGGCGGTATATACATTGGATCTATTTCACAACCAGTCAACACCCACAAATCACAAAACAAAGACGCTATAGAACAGAGGTAATAGAAATCAATTGTAATTCAAGGGATCATTAATCGCTTATTTTCGGCTTCGGGAATTTCGTTTAACTAACCAATTTAGTCTTTTACACAGATAATAAGGGGGACGAAATGGCAGAAACGATGCAAGGTGATACACAACTACCAGGTATATCAATTATTCTATCTCAGATATACATTTGAAGAGCAATGAAATTAAGACCGGTAAAAATTTATTTAGCACAATGAATGAATACATAAAAATGGATAATAGGTTTATAAATGTGCAGGAAATGAGAACCACAACGAAGATGACATCACGATGATAATCACCCCGGTTGTCATTCCACAACCTCTACTTCCTTGGAATAGAGAGCACATCATAACTATTGCTGAAATTAAGTCCTCAACAAGGGAGAGCACGGTTGAGGTCTACCACTAAAAAAACTTTAACTGTTATGGATATACACATATATAACTAACATTACAAGGGTGTTAACAATCGTAAGTTGCAGGGAAATGTGTCGTTCACAGTTGCGGCAGAAATTATATCTTTTGCAGATAAATGGTGGATTTTTTACTGCCCAGTATGCTTCAACGATATGCCGAAATGGGAGAAACAGAGTCTCTGCAGAGTATGTTTGGCTACGGTCCAACCTACAGCAAGGTACACACAAAATTTAATTCAAGACACCCATTTTTATGTTAATTTTGAGATAATAACAACAAAGAAAATCTGACATATAAATCACATTACCAGTCTAAACCTCACGATGGAGGTAACAGATGGTACAGAGACTGCAACTTTTGTGGCTGATGGAGATATTGCCGAAGATTTATTGAACAAGGAGGTGGAATCAATCATACAAATAAAAGAGGTTATGTGATACATATTTACATTTCATATCAGAACAATATGTATAGACTGCTAAAACATTTATAATCCCTTAAATTGCATAGCTAAATTTATATGGAAAACATAACAGGAGAACGGGGAAAACCATGTTTTCGAGGTCCTCTATGGGGTTCTGATGCGCAAGTTGGTATTCCAAGTTCGTAAGTTTCCAGAGATACTAGGAAAACCACAACAAACTTATAACGTGGCTAGGATAAACAGAGCACCTGGAGCAGCAGAGAAGTACTATGTGGACGAAATCTTTGATCAGGTAAACCTATTACACTACCTGGACCAAATTATTCAATACGTACAATTGTACCAAATATTACTAATTTTTTTAACAATAACATGATACCGCAGGGATATGAGGCTGATGATGATGAAGAACCTGGAGACCAAAACCCTTTGCAAGTTTGGGAACAATATGAAGAGCTATTACCAGATGCTCTGGACACTATGACTGAGAATGTACAAAGAGATATAACTAGAAACCGATATGATGAAGAAACCGAGAATGACATTGCAATGGTGGGATACTATCTTGAACAGGTACACCTGGAAGGAACACTGTTTCATGGGGGTACCAAATCTATGGAGTAATTAGAATGAAAAGGAGGCATGCAAGGAATCGTAAAATTATACTGAACATTTGTGTAAATTTACATCACTTTCATGCACATCTTTCTTTACTGGGGGCTCCTGTTGCTTTTATTATTTAGTTATTTAGCCTTTTTTTTTGAAGTTTCGGGTTTTCAGAGATCCAATGCTAATCAACATGTAGTTGTTTTCAATTCGAAAGTTTAAATGTTAGTAAATGTTCACCTTTTTATTTCAGTTTGAGATTTTAGTCGTATGCCTACAATATGTCAAGGTTTAGAGAAAAAAATGAAAATGTACAGATCAAAGAGCACACCGGGTACATATTGAAGCAAAATATGGAATGTATTGTACTAACTATATATGCTCCTATAGCTATTCACTCGATGCCCTATGGAAGGAAATGTATTACTTCCACATAGTCCGTGTTTTCTTCTCAAGAAGCTTCTCAAAATGGATTTGATTTAATGGATCATATTAGCGCTACCACTTGCTGGCACAAGATCATCAAAGAGAGCTCCTACTACCACTTGCTGGATGGAAAAAATGCCTCAGAAAACCTCTCTGTGTACCTTATGGACCAGCATTATGGACACCACAAACGATGAAATTCACTTAAGAATTCATTGGCCTATGCTTCCTATATAGCCGGTGATTTAGAGAATACTTGGATCAACACCAGCTCTGCTTATTTGAATATATATGGTTCCCACTATTAAGGTGTTCCCACTGAATTTATGAATCATACGCCTTATTAGTTGTCATATGTTTTTGGTATGCGTCTTTGGATTACAGGTATGACAATTCCAAAATTCCGACTGCTTATTTTTTTTAAATCGTACCCGGCTTAGATGTATCCAGCCATAATAATTATGTTCATTGAATAATTAATCAAACATTAAGAGAAAAATTCATGTCCATTGTAACGTCTGTGCTGACATCTCTTCTGAGTGCCTGATTTGGGTCCACCTATTTTATGTAACTCCCATATCCAATTGAAAATTTTAGAAAGACTGTTCGGATTTTTAACTGAAATATAAAGATGCATGATGGCCATAATCCACGTGGCAGAAGGACTGAGGGTAGCTGCGTTGCCATAATGAAGTTCGATTCATTGCAGTTGGTCCCTCCAAATTAGACATTTAACGTTCTGAGAATAAAACATGTAGATATATATATATATATATATATATATATATTCTTTGGCCGTTATTGCTCCTAGAATATTAGAAGCCAGTGAACAAGGCCCTCATTTCTAATTTTTTTGGATCAATGGTTATACCTATTGTTTCTTGAGATATGCCATCATGTTTTTAGCAATGGTGCAGGTTTAGTATTTGACACAATGAAGTTGGATGATATGGTATAGGTATGTGTTGCCGGTGATTGTATGAGCGACTTTTCAAGGCAAGTATATGGTCTTGCAAATCGATTGCTTAACAAAAATATGATTGAATTGGTACAATGATAGAAATTAACCACCGTCAAGGCCCGTGCCGTTACGGCACGGGTTAAGGCCTAGTTACTTTATATAAAGAGACGTATAGTTAGTCAATAAGCCATTATTTTAAATAGATTGCACAAATAATACCTCTCTTTTCATTGGATAATTCTTTTTAAATGACCTTAATTTTAATTTCTAGAACCTAATCCCTGGGGATCAGACACCACATCAATTACGTTGACATGGGTTCTCTCATTACTACTCACCCATCCGAATGTTTTAAGGAAGGCGCAAGATGAGCTTGACACCGTAGTTGGCAAGGAAAGTAACGTGGAGGGCGAGACATAAACAACCTCATTTACCTACAGGATTAAGCATTGTCCTCAAATTGTTGGTCTTCAAGTAAAGATATTACTCTCTTTTTTCTAATCTGATTTTACTGATTTTGCTACTAGGTTATTACGATGAAAATATTTGATTTACATATGCTAATTGATAATTGTATGATGTAAAACATGATAAAAATATTCGAAGATGTTTACATTGTTAATGGAAGCCAAACTGTTTGATGAATTGTCACTGTTAAGTTTCCACATGGAATTGCAGAAAACAACCACTAATTACTAAGAGTGGCAGCACCAAGTTCAATCACTCCAACACATCAAGTACGTGGTTGCTTCTCACCCATGCCAGGTTGTACAGGTACCACAGGATCGTCTTAATCTTGATAACAAAAGTAGTGCCCATGTAATCTGTAGCCTAATTGATCACCTACACGCATATAATTATTAAACACGCGGGCACATCTATTTGTGTAATTTCATAACTGAACTGTGAGGACTAAGTGAAGAAAATAGTTGACAAATTAAATAGTGCTGAAGTTGCATCCACAGATGTGTTGGTTTGTGGATATATTAGTAATGTTGTGAAAGTAGTTTTGAATAATCTGGGCTTGAAGTCTTTAGATAGTGTGTTGAAATCTACTTATTGGGGTGTCCTCTTCTTCTGTCGTTGCTACTGTTAATGGGTTGCCTAGAGAGAAAATGTTTTGCTGATATGCATTGTATTTTAACTAATCATATTCATTTCAAAAACAAAGGTGGTTTCGTTAATCGAATTGGTGAATTGACAAACAAAGGTGTTTCAGAGTTACAGTAGATAGCTTTCATTCGATTGACATTAGTCTTAATCTAAACATAAGTGGGAGAAAACATATCATTGTAGGGTCACCAAGGAATGAACATCCAACAATTGTCCTACAACTTTCACTGAAAGTGTGTAGTAGACATCACATGTTAGAAATATAAGGTTGCTTTGAATTTGCTTCTGAGAAACATCAATACACATGTTCTCTTATAAGATGCTCAACCTGTAATATATCCTCTGTGAGCTCAGATGATGAATGCCACCTGATTCTCACATTAAACACGTCTTATTTTGCGTAGTTTGGTTCCTATGGCGTTGCAGGCATGATAAATCAGAGACACAGAAACTACTGGAACTCGCTCTGTTAATCAGAGACAAAACATGACTGCAGAGCAACTGGCTGTTGAACGAGTAATGAACCGTGATCGACAAAGAATCCTTAGGCAAAACATGACGGAGGAGCAGAGGTCTTTTGTACGCGAGCATGATCGTATTCGACATAGAGCCACCAAGGAAAAGCTGAACCTTCCTTCAGCATCTACAGGCAACAATGCTGCACACCTGTTTGAACGTGTTACACAACATGTGCAGACAGAAGTTCAAGGCTATATGGAATTAGGCCCTCAACACCTAGGCTATACACGAAAAATACAAAATTACGGAATGAACAGAAAGGCAGGCGCATCGTGTCGTGCGTGTTATACTAGTAGCTATAGAAAAAAAATTTCAGTAATTTAGGAAGCTTTCCCGTCCTATCTATAAATATTAAGTATACGACTCCTTTCGGCAGACTAATTTTTAGGGAAGACCGAAAAATCATCATCTAAAAAATACACAAAACTAGAAGAGCAAGGATACTCCGCACAGACCTCCCTCCCGTAAGCCTCCATGAACACGAGCAAGAAGGTAAAGTTTAGTAGTGCACTGCACGATGATATTCATGAGGACATACTTGTACAGATACTCTACAAATTACCTGTTAAATCTTTGATCAGATGTACCTGTGTATCTAAGTTATGATTTAACTTAATCAACGATCATCGACAACAATTCCACAAATTTCACATGATTGAATCTCAAAAGAAGCCGATTCTCATATTTACTTTCAAAGATTATTACAAGAAGAAGAAAGTATGTCCTTCCAAAGATAATCACAAGAAGAAGTTAAAGTACCACTTGGAGAAAGAAGAACTTGGTAATAATACTCATAATTACAACCTCATTGCCTATCAAAATACCAACAGTTATATGGGATTCAGCTATATGATTGGGCATGATAATGGTTTAGCTTGTTATTGGGAACATTGTGCAATTAAAGAACCTTATGACGGTGAATGGGACCATTATTTCACACTTGATATTTGTAACCCTAGTAGGATCGAGAAGTTAAAAGTTGTCTCCCGCTTCAAGGCTAGGAATAAGCGTGAATTCATCTGGGGATTTCGATTTGGATACGACCTCTTGAGCAACGAATATAAGGTGATGCGTATCATGAAATACAAGGGTGAATATCAATATTACATCTTAACACTTGGTAGTGCTGAACCATGGAGGCAGATTCATAACCCATGGCCAAAGCAACGTCCACAAAATTCATGGCCACAGCAACGTCCACTAAATTACTTTGATATTTTTGCATGTCCTGGTATAAGAAGGGTACCACCCATCTCTTGTAATGGAGCTGTCTTTTACCAGATGCTAAACGATGAAACAGAAGAAGAAGAAGAATTATATAAACCTCTGACTTTGGTATCGTTTGATCTCCATGACGAGAAGTTTCAAAGGATTAAACTTCCGGCTGATGATGAATTTGTTTCGGATTATAATAATGATCGTGACATTTCTCTAGTGGAGTACAAAAGATGTTTCAGTTATTTAAGTATCAAGAGATATGATGCTTTTAGCGGTAAGGTTGTACTACATATATTGACAGATACAGTTAAGCACCTTTGGGTGAAGGAAACTATCAAGTACGATTTTTCAAGAGAGTTGCATAATCCAGCTCCTAGTTCTAGTACCGATATTTTGGTTGTTTGTAACCAGCTAATAATGTGTTGGAAGTTCGACGAGGTTATCCAGTTCTACAATGTGCATTCAAAAGAACTAAATGAAGTAAAACGTCCAGATGTAGTACAACGTCCTGAGAAATTTGGTTATGCCTGTTACAATATCTCTAGTCAGGTAGAAAATTTCCTTTCTTTGAAAACTTTGGCAACAACGACGTGCGAAGGAAACACAAGGGTGTTGGATGAATATAAGAAGAAATTTTGCCTTGGACGAGAATTGTTCAACTATACACCAGCAAGTAATAATCCAGAAGTTATTTCTTTTTTATACCCTTTATAATCATCTCAAAAACAGATAATGTGTTCTATTTTTTGTGATCTTGTCTATAGCTTTATGATTTCATTCAATTGATTATAGTAAAGTTTATTTGTTTTGTTAGTTCTCCATGAAAAAGCATTTTAGAGGTTAATGAGAGTATTTAGGGCCCTTAACATATGCACTTATCAAGACTAACTAATATAAGTTCGACTTCAGACTCACATCTGGACTGTTATTTGTGTTGGAACATGTAATTTGTAATGATATAAAATGTTCTAGACAAGTATAGAAAGGTGTTAAAAATAAGCACTCTAGAATGTTCTAAAGTTAGCTAAGTCAGTAGTCATTTGAAAATATCAATTGAAGTGTGTTCTCTTGGATTGATGATAACTTCCTTGAGGAGAAGAGTTCTCCCAGGATAGAATATATATTAAAATCATAATAATATCTCTTGTGTTTACCACCAAAGTAAATTGAGATAATCTCCCAAAGGTAAATAAGGTAAGAGGATAATATAAAGTCTATTACACCCCCTTAATCTGAGCGGGAGAGGAACAAACGCTAAGATTAGAACGAAAACGAACAAATAACTGTCGAGGAAGCCCCTTGGTAAAGATGTCAGCATACTGGTTCTCAGAGGGGACGTGTAAGACTTGAATGGCACCAATACGAACTCGTTCACGAACAAAATGTATATAAATCTCCACATGTTTGGTGCGTTGATGTTGAACAAGATCTCCAGACATATATATCACACTTACATTGTCACAGTAAACAATAGTAGCACGTCGTAGAGGTAGATGGAGCTCTTGTAGAAGGTTGCAAAGCCATGTTGTTTCAGCAGCTGCATTTGCTACTCCCCGATATTCAGCTTCAACACTGGATCGAGAGACTGTTGCTTGACGCTTGGAGGACCATGAGATAAGATTGTCACCAAGAAAGACACAAAAACCAGATGTCGGTCGTCGAGAATCAGGATAACCCGCCCAGTCAGCATCGAAGTATGGTATTAAGCCAGAGATAGAGGAGACCGAGAGAAACAATCCGTGGTTGATGGTGCCCTGAAGATAGAGAAGGATTCGCTTGAGGGCATGCATGTGAGGTTCACGAGGGTCATGCATAAATAGACATACTTGCTGAACTGCGTATGAAATATCTGGTCGAGTAAAGGTGAGGTATTGAAGAGCACCTGCTAGGCTTTTGTATAGAGTGGGATCCGAAAATACCGGACCAGAAGTGGCACTGAGCTTCGAATCGGTTTCGACTGGAGTAGCCACTGGATTACATTTTGTCATGGAGGCACGTGCGATGATATCATGTGCATATAATGACTGAGACAAAAATAATCCTGAGGATGAATGAGTAACAATGATGCCCAGAAAATGATGTAGTGGGCCAAGGTAAGACATAGCAAACTCTCTCTTCATCAAATCAACTAAGTGGCACAGGAGAGCATCAGTAGAGGCAGTCAAAATAATGTCATCAACATATAAAAGTAAGTATGCCGTTTCGGATCCTGATTGATAAACAAAAAGTGAGGGATCACATACACTACCACGGAAACCACAACTTGTGATAAACTTGGCAAATCTCTGAAACCACGTCCTGGGAGCCTGATTGAGGCCATAAAGAGATCTACGTAATCTACATACATAATCAGGGTGAGCAGGGTCAACAAATCCTGGAGGCTAATGCATATAGACTGTCTCGGTTAGATAACCATGAAGAAAAGCATTCTTGACATCTAGTTGATGTATGTGCCAAGATCGTGATGTAGCAATAGTGAGAACAGTACGAATAGTAGCAGGTTTAACAACAGGCCTAAACGTTTCAAAACAGTCAACTCCAACTTCTTGAGATTTGCCATTGGCAACAAGACGAGCCGTGTGTCGTTGTAGGGATCCATCAACATTATATTTATGACGAAAACGCTACATGGAACGAATAACATGAGCATCACGTGGTCATGGTACAAGTTCCCAAATATTAGTTTTCATTATAGCATTGTACTCATCTTTCATGGCAGCATTCCAGTTTATGTCCCTAAGAGCATACAAGTGTAAACAAGGAAGATGAGAGATATGGCGTAAGGTTTGGACATGAAGATTAAGACGATTAATTGGGCGGAATATGCCACGAGAGGCACGAGTGATAGGACGAGAAGGAGCTGTAGTTCTACTATGGGAGAAGCTGAAGGGGCAGTAGTTGTGGGTGACACTATGGTAGGAGTAACAGAATTGGGGACAGTAGAATGGGTGGGAGCGGTAGGTGTAGGTGATGCTGTAGAAGTGGGAGTGGAGACGTGGGACGCTGTAGAAGTACGTGTAGGTGATGCTTTAGTAGTGGGTAAGGAATAAGTAGTGGGGACAATATTAGGAATTGAAGGTTCGGTAGTGGGGATAGTGTGAGCAGGAGGTGGAAGATTTATGTGCAGTAGAGTATTGGTAGTGGGAATAGTGGGGAAGGCGTTAAGGCGCCGGTGAGGAGGAGTGTAGGGATTTGCGTTGGGTGAGGGATTGTTGACAGTAGTAGTAGGAGTAGAACTGTAGGAAATGTGGTGGGAAAGAAAGGGAGAAGAAGAGGAGGAATCATTTTCAGACACGGCTGTTAGATGATCAGTGAAAGGAAATACTTTCTCGTCAAAAGTTACATGACGGGAAATGGTTATTCTGTTGGTTGAAAGGTCAAGACAGCGGTATCCACGGTGGTTGGGAGGAAAACCAAGAAAGACACATTTATTGGAGCGGGGGGTAAGTTTGTGAGGAGTTGTGGAAGAGAGATTTGGATAACAAAGGCAACCAAAAGTACGAAGATGGTCATAAGTTGGTTGGCGTTGATAGAGAATAGACACAGGAGAAGAAAAATTTAGGATTTTTGTGGGAAGAATATTATGAAGATAAACAGCCATAAGGAGATAATAAACCCAAAATTTTGGTGGAATGGAAGCGTGAGACATAAGGGTGCGGGTGATATCATTGACACGGCGGATCATGCGTTCGGACTTGCCATTTTTAGAGGAAGTTTGGGGGCAAGAGAAGAGAAAAACTAGACCATTAGTACGAGCAAAATTGTGAAAAGAAGAGTTGTCAAATTCACGTCCCATCTCGCATTGAAAACTTTTAATTTTACGCTCAAATTGTGTTTGAACAAGAGATCGAAATTCCAAAAATTTGTCATAGACTTGGAATTTAAATTTTAGAGGATAAACCCAAAGATAATTGGTGAAATCATCCAGCAAGATAAGATAATATCGAAAACCGGTATCTACATGTAGTGGAGAGGTCCATAAATCACTGTGAATGATATCAAATGGAGCAAAAGTATTGGAATTTGATTCATAAAAGGGTAATCGAAGATGTTTACTAACTTGATATGAATGACAAAGTTTAGAATGTTGATTCTTATTACAATGAATAGAATTATTTGTACGAAGAACATCTAAAACATCCTTGTCGGGGTGACCAAGGCGGCTATGCCAAATATCTGGCGAACAGACAGCAAGAGAGATGTGGGAAGGCTGAGACGATATTTGTGGTGGCACGACAGAGTTGGTGATAGGGTAGAGCTCCCCGTAATTATTACACCTAAGGATAATCCTCCTCGAACTCAGATCTTTCACAGAAAAACCAGACGGATCAAACTCAACAGACACACGATTATCATTGGTTAACTTACGAGCGAAAACTAAGTTTTTGATAATATCGAGAACAACAAGAGTATTTTTGAGTTCAAGGGTGCGAGAAAGGAGGTTTATGAGCTTGGTACCACTAGCAGTAACTGGAATGCTATTGACATTGCCAACTAAGATAGACTGTATAGTACTAGAATTGGAAATATTATGTATAGTACTTGAATCAACAGTGAGATGCGAGGTAGCGCCAGTATTCATGTAGAAAGCATCATCGGGTTGCTGAAGATGCATAGAACTATATGCCTTAGCAATGTCTATGAGCTGCAGTAGTTCCGTCGCCATTGATTTTAATGGTTTAGAGAAAATAGGATCGTAGGGGGGCTGATACCATCTTGGATTGATGATAACTTCCTTGAGGAGAAGAGTTCTCCCAGGATAGAATATATATAATAATATCTCTTTTGTTTACCATCAAAGTAAATGGAGATAATCTCCCAAAGGTAAATAAGGTAAGAGGATAATATAAAGTCTATTATGTTCTAGTCTAAATGTTCTCTCGATAATCCTAGAGAAGGTCGGTTAAGTACCTTAATGCAAAAGATGTAAAAGAAATGTGAGTGAGAAGAATCTTCTAGATAGGATGTTAGACTTGATAGTCAAAGAGACTTCTAGAGTTAAGGAAGTCGGTTGCCGTGTATCATTTGTAAAGCGAGCAAGCAAGAATCAATAGAAGAGAAATTTCATAAACTGAGTCTTGCTTCACAACATTCACTCCTAGGAGCTAATCTGTGCGAGTAACACCACTATGCTCGTATATCTCCACAAATATCCGTCAAAGTTGAAACTATAAAATTTCCAACATGGTATCAAAGCGGGTTCGATCCAAATGGGCGTTAAAGTTTCCGCTACGAGCTGAAGGTGATAATTCCGCACAAATGAAGTTCAAAGAAGATGAGAAGACGCAAGGTACATCTCAACTATCCAAGTTCCTTACTTGTTTTACAACCCCCAATAAAACTTAGTTATCATCCAATTCTAAGTTTAGAAAAATATGAAAAGAACAAACAAGAAAAAAAGAAAGAAAAGATAGCAGCTCTTGAAATTCAGTGAGTTAAAGTAGCCCTTAGGAATGAAAATGTCTAAAGTCCAGGACCGGATGGCACTACACCAAAACCAGGATTTTGTAAAACTGCAACCTGTCACAATTTATTTTTCAGTCACAGATACACCTGTGATAAGTCCTACAACAGTTATAATTGTTATTAAATTTTGTATTCGTGATAATAATTAGGAATATTAAATTCTTTTATTAGTCACAATAATATTTGTTGACAATTTTACAGACAATCACAATTATAATTCAAAGTGATGATTCCACCCAAATATTTCACAACATCTAAAACAACCCCAAAATTATAACACTTTGAATTTTACTTGTCACTAATTTTCCCACATTTGTACAAACTAATTAATATTTTTCCCACATCAAAATATATTTTTCTTTTTCTTTTTAATTTTCTTAATATTAGAAAACATGATCAAGACCAAGTCAACAAGTCATGACTTTATAGAAATTTAACTTTGACATATCTGCTTCTTCCGAAGACGGTGAAAATTACCAGACACCCTTATCGGAATAACTGCAATAAAAATTCTGAAGATTGTGAAAATGACCAGAGTACCCTTATCAGAAATAAATAAAGTAAATATTACAGACTGTTAAAATTACCATATTACCCTTAATGGAAAAAAGTGCAACACAATATAATGCAGACTGTGAAAATGACCTGATTACCCTTATAAGAAATAAGTGAAGTAAATATTACATACTGTGAAAATGACCATATTACCCTTAATGAAATTAGTGCAATAAATATTGTGGAACTGTGAAAATGACCAGGACTACCCTTATCGGAAATAAGTAAAGTAAATATTACGGACTATGAAAATAACCATACAACCCGTATAAGAAATAAGTAAAGAAAATATTACTGCATCAGTGAAAATGACCATCTTACCCTTACTAGAAATAATGGAGACTGTGGAAATGACCAAACTACCCTTATCGGAAATAAGTAAAGGAAATATTACACATTTTGAAAACGACCATATTACCCTTACAGTGAAAAATGACCATATTACCCTTACTAGAAATAAGCGCAATAAATATCATGGAGACTATGAAAATGACTATATTACACTTACAAGAAATAAGTGCAATAAATATCATGGAGACTATGAAAATGACCAAACTACCCTTATCAGAAATAAGTAAGGTAAATATTACATACTATGGAAATGACTATTTTACCCTTACTGGAAATAAGTGTAATAAATGTTATGGATATTGTGAAAATGACCATACTACCCTTATCAGAAATAAGTAAAGTAAAATATTATAGACTGTGAAAATGACCATATTACCCTTACTGGAAATAAATACAATAAATATCATGGAGACAATGACAATGACCAAACTACCCTTATCAAAAATAAGTAAAGTAAATATTACAGACTGAAAATGATCATATTACCCTTACTGGAAATAAGTGCAATAAATATCATGGAGAATATAAAAATTACCAAACTACCCTTATCAAAAATAAGTAAAGTAAATATTACAGACTATGAAAATGACCACTTTACCCTTATTGGAAATATATGCAATAAATATTATGGAGACAGGAAAAATGACCATACTACCCTTATTGGAAATAAGTAAAGTAAATACTACAGACTGTGAAAATGACAATATTACCCTTACTGGAAATTAGTGCAATAAATATTATTTAGAATGTGAAAATGACCAGACTACCCTTATTAAAAATAAGTAAAGTTAATATTTCAGACTGTGAGAATGACCATATCACCCTTACTAGAAATGACCAAAATGCCTTATAAAAAATAAGTCAAGTAAATATTATAGTCTGTGAAAATGACCATTTTACCCTTACTGGAAATAAGGTTAATAAATGTAATTGGGACTGTGAAAATGACCAAACTACCCTTATCAGAAATAAGTAAAGTTTACAAACTATGAATATTACAAACTATGAAAATGGCCATTTTACCCTTTACTTATTTCCGATAAGTGGTAGTATTGTCATTTTCACAGTCTCCATAAAATTTGTTGGTTCTTTTTTTTCCTATTTGTTTCTTTAGTTGTCAATTCGAAGTTGTTATTAATTTAAAGTATCGCTTGTTGCAGCAATATTGGGTGCTTATCCAGTATTAGGGGAGTTGGATGATCCAATGATGCTTGATTAATGAATGTTGAAGTTCAGATCTTGTTGGAGACTTGAGATGGAAAGGAACTATGGTCCATGGAAGTGCTGGTTTTAACACTTTATGTTAATCTTTGAACAATATTTTTCTCCAGTTATGTACTTATGTTAGTTAAAGTCTTGAAGAACTTAAGTAGTTGGCTAGTTGCAGATTGTAGTAACTTTGAACAATCTTTATCGGTTTATGTCAGACTCTAAACTCTAGTAACTTTGTTGTTTTTGTTTTAAAGAACTTATGTTAATTATGCTTATGTTGTTATGTTAGTATGCATGGGTGTGGTAGGGAATAAAAGGTAAAAATTGCAGGAATTGGAATTGCAGGAAAATGTGTTTTGTAAAATACTAAAACTGTAGGAACAGTTCTGACACGGATTAAAACCGGTGCCAAACTGAGCCGACTCAGATCGGTTTAAAACCGAACCGAGTGACTGTCGGCTCGACCACTGTTTCAAATTTAAGAACCGACACCTAGTCGGCTCGGTGGTCGGTATCGCTAAAAAACCGGGCCGACTGGCCGATGTGCATGCCTAGTTGTCCAAGTCCGTACGAGGGTTTCTACGTGGGTTTATCTTGTACAAGGGTTGCGCACAATTGCTTATTGTACACAACAATTTTATTATTTATAATAAAATCTATCTTTACAGAGTAAAAAATAATTATTTAATATATAGCCACTAACATATGAAAGAACAAATTAGTTATACGTTGTTGTTCTTTTTACATAAGGATATTTTAAGATTTTAAATATATTATGACAAGCATCTGAATTGCATGTGCACAGCAAATTGTGGGCCACCAAAAAGTTGATAAAAATGAGGATTTTACCTATTATCAATTAAAAGAAAAAGATAATGCAAATTAGCTGTATATTTTGTGGGAGAAACACAAATCCTCGGGATAAATAGGTAATATGATTGACCTATTTGACCGTGAACCACTATTAACTCTCTTCCAAGTGGTTTATGACCGTTTTGCAAAATATTTGTAATAGTGTGACGGTTCTGGAAAACGATACTAATTGTACGACCATTTTTTATGAACCCTGTATCTCTACAAAGAATTCAATTTTACCGATTGCATATTGGAGACAGCGAGGTAATCGTTATGATATTCTTTTTTTCTTTTGATCAGCATAGGTAAAATATACATTAAAGACCTACAAGGGGTAGAAAAACAATCTCAAACCCCCCACCCAAAAAAAAAAGACATACGTAAAAGTTACATTATAAACTAAAGTAAGTACTCCAATTAGTGATGATTGAAACAAGATTAAGATCCTTCGTGACCTCTGATGGCAGTGTATCTATTTCAGAGAAACTCTCATTGAGAGATATGATTCATTACACATTACAGGATCAGTTCAGACAGTATTAATACAGGAAGAGAAAGTCAAGCTATCACTTGTGTGAGAAGACAGTGTGAATACAGAACATACACAGCTGTCCAGCACATGTGACAGTGTGAGGGAAATCAAACCTTAACCTGCACTGCACTATTCTGTTATCCTACACCACTACAAGATACACTATTATCCCCCCTCAAGCTGATAAGTGATGGAATCACATGAAGCTTGGCTCTGAGGAATGCAAACCTAGGTGCTGGTAAACCCTTTGTAAAAATGTCTGCAATTTGGTCAATTGTATTGACGTAGAACACATCCAGTACTTTGGACTGAACCAATTCCCTTGTGAAGTGGTAATCCAAGTGTACATGCTTCATCTTTGAATGCATAACAGGGTTTGAAGCCAGAGCAATGGAGCTGATGTTGTCACACCCTAATTTGGGAATACCAGGTAAAAATACATGAAGATCCTGTAGAAGATAGCAAATCCAAACAACCTCAGCGGCACTGTGAGCCAGAGTTCGGTATTCATCCTCTGTGCTGGATCTGGAAATGGTAGTTTTCTTTTTAGAAGACCATGAGATAACATTAGAGCCAACAAAAATGCAATAACCACCTGTGGATCTTCTATCATCCACACAACTAGCCCAATCTGCATCTGAGAAACCCAACAAAATATTACTCCCTTTAGTAAAATGGAGACCAAATCCCAATGTACCTGTAACATATCTGAGAATCCGCTTTACCGCAGCCATGTGAGTGCTTCTGGGATGTTGCATATATTGACAGACCAAGTTAACAACAAATGAAATATCTGGTCTGGTCCAAGTGAGATACTGCAGAGCACCTACAAGTGACCTATATTCTGTAGGATTCTCAAGTGGAATACCATCATCCTTTGAAAGTTTAGTTGAAGTGGAAATAGGCGTATTGCATGGATGAGCCCCATCCATATGATATTTGAGTAACAAGTCAACTGCATATTTGGTTTGTGACGGAAACAAAGAATCCTCATTTCTGACAATTTCAAGACCCAAAAAATAGTGCAGTGGTCCTAAATCTTTAATGGGAAATTATTGTTGAAGTTCAGAGATAACAAACTTGAGAAATGTATCAGAAGAACCGGTCAACATGATGTCATCCACATAAACAAGAGCCACAGTAAGTTGAGTACCAGCTTGATGAACAAATAAGGAAGTGTCTGCTGTAGAATTCTTAAAATTCAGAGAAAGTAGAGCAGAACTCAGTTTTGCATACCAGGCCCTGGGGGCTTGCTTGAGGCCATAAATAGCTTTATGAAGAAGGCATACATGATGAGGCTTCTCTTTATCCACAAATCCAGGAGGCTGAGACATGTACACAGTTTCATTAAGCTCACCATGAAGGAAAACATTGCTTACATCAAGCTGATGTATAGACCAGTTATACTGCACTGCAAAGGAGAGAATAATCCTAATTGTAGTTGGCTTAGCTACAGGGCTAAAAGTCTCATCAAAATCCATCCCTTGTTGTTGATGATAACCCTTGGCAACAAGTCTTGCTTTGTGTCTGTCAATACTACCATCTGGATTATGTTTTACTCTAAACACCCATTTACATCCCACTACATTTTGGCCTTCCTCTGGTGGAACAAGTGACCATGTACCAGCATTTTGCAAGGCTGTGTGTTCATTGACTGAAGATGTTTTCCACACTTCCTCTTTCTTAGCATCAGAAATACAAGTTGGTACTTGTGACAGATAAGCAACAAGTAAAGGATGTTTAGTAGCAAAATAGGACTTGGCGGTGTATAAATTCCATTCTTACCTCTAGTAGTCATACTATGATCATTCATTTTTACTTTTGTAGGTAGAACAGATGATATAGTGGAAGAAGGTAAAACAAATGATTGAGAAGATAATGAAGGACCGGCAAAAGTAGCAACAACAGATAGAGAAGTGGATTGATTTAGAATTTCTGTATAAGGAAAACTGGATTCATTGAATGATACATGTCTAGAGATGTAGATAGTGTCAGAAATTGTATCATAGCATCTGTAACCTTTTTGTGACAAACTATAACCTATGAAGATATAATGTTTACTTCTAGGTTGGAGCTTGTTGGTTGTATAAGGTTTGAGCCAAGGAAAGCAAGCACAACCAAAAACCTTTAGAAAATTATAATCAGGGACTCTATGAAATAACATTTCAAAAGGTGTGTGAAAAGCAATTGACTTTGTAGGAAGTATGTTAATGAGATAATTGGTTGTCTGTAAAGCCTCAACCCAGAATGATGTAGGTAATCCAGACTGAAATAAAAGAGTCTTAGTGACAGCAATGAGATGCTTATGCTTAACCTCAGCTACACCATTTTGTTCTGGTGTATGAGTGCATGTCAGTTCATGAGTTATGCCTTTATTAGATGAACAAAATTGTGCAAGAAAAATATTGAGAAATTCTTCTCCATTATCAATTCTAATAGTGACGACATTATGAGAAAACATATTTTCAATTCTATTGACTAAAGCAATGAAAGAATGCTTAAAATCAGATTTAGAAGATATAGGAAGAATCCAACAATATTTTATGAAATCATCAATAACATTGGCATAGTACAGAGCACAACAAGTAGATGAAGTATGACATGGACCCCATAAATCCATGTGTAACAATTCAAGTGGTTTTGTAGCTACATTATTTGACAACTAAAAGGGAAGCTTATGATATCTGTAAATTTTTCACTCAGTACATGAAAAAGGTTTATTTGTTACATTTGTCAAATGCAGTGAATGACAAATTCTTTGGAGAGTCTGAAATATTGGGTGACCAAATCTTCTGTGGAGCAAGGAATGATCTGTGATGATGGAAGCATGATGAGCATGGGGTGATTTGTTGAATGATATAGGATAACTACCATTTTTATGTGGTCCTTGGAAGAGAGTGTTCCCATAATTGAGGTCCTTCACAGAAAATCCATGAGAATCAAGAGTTAATGAACAGTTGTTGTCAGATGTGAATTTATGAATAGATAGAAGATTGTGAGATGATTGTGGAACTACTAAAATATTATTGAGAACAAATGAATGATCATTAGCAAGTCTATTAGAGTTTCCAATGTAAGAAATGGACATACCTTCACCATTTGTTGTGTGAATATCCTTAGCACCATCATAAGGTGTGACCTCTTGCAATTGAGTAGAAGAAGTTGCAATATGATTATTAGCTCCACTATCTGAAATCCATTCTTCTGTGTCAAAGATATCAGCTGCTGCGAGCATTGCACTGAGATTAGATGGTGGAGGCCTGCCTTGATAGGAGAAGTTTAACCTTTGTGTACAGTTTGGTGCAAGATGACCATCTTGTTTGCATAGTTGACAAGATTCTTGTTCAGGTGGTGAAGAATAACCTCTACCAGAAGTATATTTGTTGAATAATTTGGGATTGGGATATCTACCACCATTATATCCTCTGCCTCTAAAAGAATTTCCCTTATAGTGATTATATCCTCCTCTAAAAGTACCTCTATTAGCAACAAATGCCTTTGCATCTGAGTTTTCAAAAGTAGTTTTGTGTCTTTCACTGATAACTGTTTCTTCACTTAATAGATTGTTGTGTAGTTCTACACAATTTACTGGTGGATTTCGGTGACGCATTGCAGTAGCAAATGGAATATAATCTGAATTTAATGCTTTCAGAGTAACAACAACTAATTCCTTGTCTGAAATTATTTCTGCAGCAGCAACTAATTGATCAGACAAAGATTTAATTTCATTAATCAAAGATGGAATAGATTTGTTACCTTGAGTAAGAGATAACAACTTAGTGCGTAACTGAATCGAGTGAGTTGATGATGCTCTAGCAAATCGTTCTTCAATACTATACCATAGATGATGTGTTGTTGTTGATGTTGAAAAATATGCAATGACAGAATCTGAAATTGTTGAATGAATCCACATGATGATGGTGGAATCTTCATCGATCCAATCCAGATATAACATATTCTCAATTCCATTAGTCTTATTACGTTCTGAAGTATATCGAGGTGGACATGGAAAAGATCCATCCAAGTACCGACGTAATTTGTATTTTTGAATGACAGGATTCATCAGATTCTTCCGGGTAATGTAATTATCTTCTTTGAGTTTAAGATGAACAAATCCGGTGAGTTGATTTAATGGAATTTTAGAAAAAGAAGCTGTTGCAGTTGGATTTTCCATTTGTGAATTTAATGAAAAGCTTGAATTGATTACGGTATTGAAGAAAAAAGATGAAGAAAAAGTGAATATATTGCAACAAAAAATTGTAAAGAAAGTAGATCTGAGAAAATTTAATCAAGAAATTGGATTCTTGATAACAAGATTCAGATAAAAAATGAATCAGTACCTCTCAAATTCAAACAAAGACACACTTGATGATGATCTTCTCAATGAAGACTTTGGATCAGGAAAAAAAAATATAGGTTGAAGATGAACCCTATCCTAACCTGCTCATGATACTATGATGGCAGTGTATCTATTTCAGAGAAACTCTTAGTGAGAGATATGATTCATTACACATTACAGGATCAGTTCAGACAGTATTAATACAGGAAGAGAAAGTCAATCTATCACTTGTGTGAGAAGACAGTGTGAATACAAAACATACACATCTGTCCTGCACGTGTGACAGTGTGAGGGAAATCAAACCTTAACCTGCACTGCACTATTCTGTTATCCTACACCACTACAAGATACACTATTAACCTCACCGTTGCGAGCCCAGCAGTACGCTTGAATCCTTCATCTGCTTAATGACCTTACTCACATAAAAATTTTGTTTTCGAAAACTAAAGCATTCCTGGACTTGCAAATAATCCAGCAAATGGCAGCAGGTAAAAGAGCCCATAGCTTTTTACCGATGGGCTAGATTATTTTACATCTCCAAATTTTAATTATTGAGTCTATAGAATCTGGTAAAACCTAAAAAAGACTAACTCCCACTAGAAAATGATACCAAACGCGGGCAGAGATCTCACAATGAAAGAGAAGATGCGAGACTATACTCTCACGGAACAACATCCGTTAACATCCGGAACAACGGTCGTGGTTCGTGGCATGTTGCTGCTGGTTTGAGTCTCTTTCTTGGGCTTCCGTCCTTGTTGTTGTCTGTAGGTTTGTTTCGGAATTATCTTTCTTGTTGCTGGCTTCTTTGGCCTTTTTTTTTGGTCGGTCTGTTTGTCTCTGATGTTCATGTTTCATGAACCCCTTTTTCCTTCTTTTCTAATAAATTTTAATTTACCGATCAAAAAAAAAAAAAAAAACATCCGTTAACATGAATCTTATCCCTTTTTTAAAGTATAAAAACATCCGTTAACATGAATCTTATCCCTTTTGTAAAGTATATCCATAGTAACTAGACTTTTATGTAAAAGAGGCAATCGGTACATCATTCGTGCCTTGCATCTTTATGTTTATGGTTTCAAAATAGTAGTATTTTGGTTAAAAAAAAAAACTCCCCTTTTTGTTGTTCTTTTATGAAAGAAGATTCTTCCTAGCGTTTTTAGGGGGCCACTCGAAAGGAATTATGGGCCAACAATAAAACAAAATAGAGTCACCCAAACCTAAATTGAGTTCACCCCTTATCAATAATTTTTGTAATGGTAAAATTGCCCTCAAATAATCAGTTGATAACTACACATTCGGTAGTTAGTGTACATTTAGCTAATGTTAGCAGAATTATTTGAAGTTTTTTTTTTCCTCGGATTTTCCGATTTGCAGTAACAGGAACATAATCGGTAGATAAAATCTATTTTACCTACCGATTATAACTCATTTTCTTAAGAAATGATGAACAACAACCAGAATCAGTAGATAAAATGATTGTTATCTACCGATTATTCTTGATTCAAAAAATTCAATTTTTATGTACTAAAAATTAAACACAATCAGTAGATAATGAACACAATTTACTACCGATTATGGTAGTGCCAAAATTCGAAAATTGAAGATTTTTTTTTCAAAAACTCGTTTTGGGGCCAGTATATAATTGAAAGTTTAATTAACTTAAAATACTACCGAATATGGTAATTCTCAATTCAAAATGCCACTATATAATCGGAAGTTAAGTTCACTTACCTTACTACCGATTATGGTAGTACCAAAATTCGAAAATTGAAGAATTTTTTTTCAAAAACTCGTTTTGGGGCCAGTATATAATCGGAAGTTTAATTAACTTAAAATACTACCGAATATGATAATTCTCATTTCAAAATGCCACTATATAATCGAAAGTTAAGATCACTTACCTTACTACCGATTAATGGTAGTACCAAAATTCGAAAATTGAAGAATTTTTTTCAAAAACTCGTTTTGAGGCCAGTATATAATCGGAAGTTTAATTAACTTAAAATACTACCGAATATGGTAATTCTCATTTCAAATTGCCACTATATAATCGGAAGTTAAGTTCACTTACCTTACTACCGATTGTCGTAATTCGAAATGAGTTTTTGAAAAAAAAAATTAATTTTTCGAATTTTGGAAGATATGTCATTTGAATAAACTGCCGAATATACGATGGCCCAAAAATCAGAATTTTGGAAAAACAGATATTTTTCAAATTTTGAATTTGTAATAATCGGAAGTAATATAATTTACATATATAAACTCCCGAATGTATGTTGCCTAACATTCTTAAATAGCCCTTCAAACCACCTAGAGCCATGGCATGGTAGGTTCTGCCACAGTAGTATTCGGACGATATGTCATTTGAATAAACTCTCGAATATACGATGGCCCAAAAATCAGAATTTTCAAAAAATAGAGATTTTTCAAATTTTGAACTTGTAATAATCGGAAGTAATATAATTTACATAAACTCCCGAATGTATGTTGCTTAACCTTCTAAAATGGCCCTTGGAACCACCTAGAGCCATGGCATGGTAGGTTCTGCCACAGTAATATTCGGAAGATATGTCATTTGAATAAACTCTCGAATATACGATGGCCCAAAAATCAGAATTTTCAAAAAATAGAGATTTTTCAAATTTTGAACTTGTAATAATCAGAAGTAATATAATTTACATAAACTCCCGAATGTATGTTGCTTAACCTTCTAAAATGGTCGTTGGAACCACCTAGTGCCATGGCATGGTAGGTTCTGCCATAGTAATATTCGAAAGATATGTCATTTGAATAAACTCCCGAATATACGATGGCCCAAAAATCAGAAGTTTGGAAAAACAGAGATTTTTCAAATTTTGAACTTGTAATAATCGGAGGTAAATTTAGTTAACCAAATCTCTGATTATTGAGTGGCTCAACAATCCAAACCTGCCAAAATCCTTAGGTTTTGGCATTTTGGAACGACCATAATCCTTGGTATTTCCGATTACTGTGTCTCTACATCAATATATTCGGAAGTCAAAAAAATCTTTATGCTACCGATTATATCCATTTTGTTCATAAGAAGATATGACCAAAAATATTTGGAAGTTAGCCTATAATTCTATCTCCCGAATACTGTCGATGTTCTTGAGAAATGAAGAACACGACTACATTCGGGAGTTTAAAATCATGAATATCTCCCGAATTGGGAAAAAACAGAAAAACCCTAGAAGAAAAAAAATGAAACAAAATTCATTCAAATACTGCACCCACTACATTCGGACGCATGCTTCTTATTTTGTCTACCGAATGCATTCGGAGGATAAAAATAATATATTATCTCCCGATAATATAAGGACAATTTTGCCATTAAGAAATATGCGAGATAAGGGGTAACTCACTTTAAGTTTGGGTAACCCTATTTTGATTTATTGTTGGCCCCTAAATCCTTTTGAGTGGCCCTAAAAACGCCTGGAAGAAGATCACTCATATCCCACCGGATATTTTTTTCCTTTGTAATATTGCCATCATGGTGAATAAAGCATCCATTTATTATAAGCACTAAATATAATAAATAAAACAACATTATCATCAGTTATTTTGCTATTATTATAAGCACTAGATATGTAAATATTATTCTCCTAATTTTCTTTTATCTTTCCGCTTACTTTATAATAACTTTATATGTAAGTGGCTAATTAAAAATAGTTCCACTTTTATGGTGCTATTTTTCCTTTTCTTTACTTTCATTCGATGAGAATCACATCTCAAATTCACATTTACGGTGCTGTCTATGCCTTTCTGGTAACCAGAATATTTGCGCCATCACTTTGTTTGTCACTTCCTAAAACCAGCCCAACCTGCTTAAGGGACAGAAATTAAATAGATTGATGTGGTACAACCCCTTTTACTATTTCCTATTGGTTGAAACCTAGAAATAATAGAATGTAGTACAGTTTTATATCTTTATAACCATATACGTATAGCGTAACATGTTCGACTATAAGTTTCCACACGTCACTATTAAACTAATAAACAATAATTCGGCCTATAAAACGAAGCCTTTGTTACACGATTCTCTTCACCAAATAGTCCTTTGCTTCTCCAAACTAGCCTAATTCAGTCCTCATCTAAGTACCACCCATTATCCTTCTCTTGTTCATCTACATCATTAGCCGCTAAATTTGATGGATTTGACGATTTTCAACCACCAGCACTCTCACCACCAATTAGCAAGTATTGTAAGCTTACTAGCTTTGCTATCCTTCTTCTATTATCTATGGGTCATTGCTATAAGGCCTAGATATATCAAAACCAACAATATTAGTTTTGATAAAGCCAATCTATTACCAGCTTCACTGCCTGAAGTTGCAGGTGCATGGCCCTTAATAGGCCATCTTCCTCAGCTATCAGGATCTGTACCTCTATTCAAAATCCTAGCAGACATGTCTGACAATTATGGACCAATTTTCATGGTCCGGTTCGGTATGTATCCAACCCTAATCGTGAGCAGTTGGGAGATGAGTAAAGAATGCTTCACAACCAACGACAGATCTCTCGCTGGCCGTCCATCCGGTGCTGCAAGCAAGTACCTTACTGTCGGGTTGTTTGGTTTTACTTATGGTTCTTACTGGCGAGAGATTCGTAAGATCTCTACCATCCAGCTACTCTCGCATAGGCGTCTTGAGTTGCTCAAACATGTCCCTTACTTAGAGATCAGCAACTATATGAAACAGCTGCACCAACGCTGGATGAAAAGCCAAAACCAAAACCAAATCAAACGAAATGGTACAACAGAAGGTTGGGTTAAAGTTGACATGACCCAAGCATTCGGAGAGCTAACCTTGAACGTTGTGTTGAAGTTAGTTATAGGGAAGCCACTTTTTGTCAAGAACATTACCGATCATGAAGAGTACACCAATAATGATCATATCAAAGAGGAAGAAGAAGGTCAAAAGCTCCACCAGAGTATCATAGATTTCTTTACACTGGCAGGGGTTTCGGTTGCATCTGATGTTCTTCCATTTCTTGGGTGGCTGGATATAGATGGAAAGAAGAAACAAATGAAGAGGGTAGCCAGCGAGATGGATTTGATTGCCGCAGGATGGCTCGAAGAGCATCGACACAAGAGAAGGCTACAAACAAAAACAGTACAATCCAGGATTGCGGGAGCAGGCAGTAATGATGATGACGCGAGTGACTTCATGGACGTGCTGATATCAATTCTTGACGACGAAAAGGATGATTTGTTCTTCGGTTACAATCGAGACACCGTCATCAAAGCCACTTGTCTGGTATGTAAATTCCTACGTATTGATTTTCTCACTAGCATTAGATGGTAGACCACACTCACGTATTAGTATATTACACACCGAACCCTGGCTTTGTGCATCGATGGACCTCGTAGCTCAAAAATATTGATACAGACCTTTGAGATTATATTTAAAAATTTACGCGTCAATATCAACTTGATTTCTCAACTCTCTAGGATTTTGACACAATTTCTCAACTCTCTAAGATTATGCGCAAGGATGTCTTTTTTCAAATTTGTTTGATTGGAATTAATATAAGAGCTATAGAGAATCAGATTTAGGGGCTGTGGCCTGTGGATATTAGGGCGAAACTAAACAGACCGAAATAAAGAAGATGATAAAAGTAGGTTTTGTTTACTTGTTAATAAGGTTTATAACTCTTTAAAAGGATTATACTCCCTCCATTTCTAGAAATGAAATACTTTCACTTTTTTAATTTGACCTATTTTTAGGTTAAAATGAAAAAAAAAAAGATGAAAGTATCTTTTTCCAAAAAACAGATGGAGTATTTAACTTCAGCGCTTAGCGCCGGTTGTACGGACTAAAGGAAATGAAAGGGACCGACCGAAATTATAAAAAAAAAAAAATTGAAAAAAAAAAACTTCTTGTTATTGCTAAGTACGCTTTTGGGGAGGCTATTTTTTTAACTAATAAATTGTAATTTTTGGAATTTTCCAGAACCTAATATTAGGGGCATCCGACACCACGTCTATCGCATTGACATGGGTTCTCTCATTGTTGCTCACGCATCCGGATGTCTTAAAAAAAGCACAAAACGAGCTTGACACCTTAGTTGGCAAGGAAAGAAACGTGGAGGGTCCAGACATCAACGACCTCGTCTATCTCCAAGCTATCGTCAAGGAAACACTCCGGTTATACCCTTCTGCCCCACTCTCTGTACTGCATGAAGCTATTGAAGACTGCATTATAGGAGGGTACAAAGTGAGAACAGGCACACGTCTATTGGTCAACTTATGGAAATTGCACCGCGACCCTCGAGTGTGGTCTAACCCATTAGAGTTTAAGCCAGAGAGGTTTCTTCCACAGCTTGATGGTGGTGCAGGTGAAAACACAAACATGGACTTTTCGGGTCAAGATTTTGAGTACCTACCATTTGGATCAGGGCGAAGGATGTGCCCTGGAATCAATTTCGCCTGCCAGACACTTCACATGGTTCTGGCTCGTCTACTTCATGCATTCGACTTCAGCACAGCTGGACTGGCCATAAACATGACGGAAGGTACAGGGTTAAGCATGCCGAAACTAACACCACTTGAAGTTCACCTTCACCCGCGCCTCCATTCCTCATTATACTAGAAGCTCTTCATTTTTCTAGAAGCAAAAGGATGTCTTCGGATAGCCTGAAATGCCCAATCCAGCTCCAGAGAAAAGAACTTCTAGAATCTAGACATAGAGAACGGAACGGATTGTATTGCACTATAAGTACTAAATAAAATGTAAAATGTCAAACAGCTGAGTCGCGAACTAAGTCGCTATCTTTAAGGTGTTTCGCGACTCTGCCTCTTGATTGTGTGCTAGCAGTCGATTCTTGTCGAAAACCCTATGGGATAAAACAGCTGATACTCTCTTGTTCGATTTCTCTGCACTATGAGAAATCAAACTAACAAATACTCTCTCTAACACTTGCTCAGAATTCAAAATGGATGAAAAACAAAACTATTCTTCATCTTCTCCAAAAACTATTTTTTTATAACTCAGAAAATAATCAATACGGTTTTTAATGAGAATAAATCAGGCTTTAATGCACACATAAAAATTCTCTCGCCAGTTACAAAGAAAACGGTCAGAATATAATTACTCAATCAATACAATTAATTGATAAAGTAATTACTTAAAATACGTTTTAAAATTTAAGTTAAAAACGGCAAAAATAAGTTTGGATTAGCATACCTCCCAAGACCCCCAAGGCCCCCAGGACTAATATAATATAAGTATATAGTATATATACCCTAGTGGAAATGTATGGGGTGGGATTTGAACCCATGCCTATAGTGTGGGAGCTCAAAATAATACCACCACACTATCTCTCTAACTTTGGCATAAAATTACAAAACTATGTTTTTAAATATATATCCCAACAATCCCCCCACTTATATTTCAAAAACATTGAGCAAGTGTTGTATAGTTGTGCATCTGCAAAGGTGCCTTCGACTTGAACCTCTACATAGTGTTAAACTTTCTAAGTACCAGGTGACTAGAGTGACTCGCGTCTTGAACTCTAACTAATACTAGATTATTTAACACACACAACTATATCTAGAGTAAAGTTCTTAAGTTCGCACATTAAGGACATGTGCTTATTCCTTTTTTTAACAAATGATCTAGAGAAATGCCCAATTTCTCATAGAAGGCGGCCACACCTTCACATTCGTATAGGTGAGTCTATCAAGAATACTCCTGTGTATCCCACTCTAACTTGAGAGTTATAGACATCATTAAGAGTTAAATACTCAACCTGTTTCCCACATCAGGATATCATGCTATGGGAATGCATGACTCTATCATATCATTTGTAACTTCGTCTAGTCCCTTTGAACCTATTTCTAGGTTGGGTATCCATTACAAATGACTCAACTTCTCACGGGCAAAAGTCCCATACTTTTAGATATATTCCATACCTTTTCTCTTGCTAATCTTTCGTCAAAGTATCAGCTATATTTCCTTCAGACCTTACATGATCTACTCTAACAACACCAGTTGTGAGAAATTCTCTAAGCGTATCGTGCTTTCGACGTATCGTCGATTCTTATTGTTATTATAACAATTCTCTACTACTCCGATAGCCACGGTACTATCGCAGTGGATCAAAGTGGCTGGTATCGGTTTTTCCCATACTGGAATGTCTGACAACAGACTCTTCAAAATATTCGTACTTCTTCAGAATTTTTTCAATGTAGTGAGATTGATCCAAACAAATACCACTATTAGTTCTAGTTATTTTGATTCCCAAGATTACACTAGCTTCACCCAAATCTTTCATGTCAAAATTCGAACTAAGCATGCTTTTAGTTTCATTGACAACAGATAAATTGGAACCAAATATCAGCAAATCATCTACATACAAGCAAACAATCACACACATATCATTCTCGGATTTATAGTAGATGCATTTGTCACCTCATTTATTAAAGTTATTTGAAATCATTAAATTATCAAATTTCTCATGCCATTGTTTAGGAGCTTGTTTCAAACCATAAAGAGACTTTTCTAGCTTACATACTTTTGTTCTTGTCCGGGAATTACAAAACCTTGAGGTTGTTCCATGTAAATTTCCTCTTCTAGTTCACCATTCAAAAAGCGAGTTTTCACATCCATTTGGTGAATAACAAGATTATGAGCAAGCAGACAACTGACAATCAAAACACGTATAGAAGTTAATCTAGTAACCGGAGAATAAGTATCAAAAAGTCTACGTTCTCTCGTTGCCTAAATCCTTTAGTAACCAGTCTAGCTTTATACTTATCTCTTGTTCCATCGGGTTTGAGTTTCCTTTTCAAAACCCATTTACAACCTATAGGCTTACTACCGGAGGTAAATCTACCATACGCCAAGTTCCATTAGACATATGAGAATCCCATTCATTATCTGACTTCTTGCGAGAAACTAGACTCTCTGAAATAAACGCCTCTTGTAAATTAGAAGGTTCTTCCTCTACAAGCGTAAAATTCAAAATCGGGATTTTTATCTTTTGTTTCAGTCCTAGCTCTTTTCTTTGCATCTAGGTTCAAATTCGGTGATCCTAGTTTCTTCACTTCTAGGTTCTTCTAATCTAGGTTGGAATCGGCACTAGGTAAAGTACTAGGTATTGAACCCCACTATTACCCCCACTACTTCTAGATTTAAAAGGAAATCTCTCTTCAAAGAAATCAAGATCAATAGATTCAATAATAACCTTATTATTAATATCAAAGAACCTATAAGCTTTAGTGTTTTGAGCATAACCAATAAAAACACATTCATAAGCTCTACTTTCTAACTTATGTGTTTTAGGATCAGGTTTCCTAACAAAAGCTAAACAACCCCAAACTCTAAAATAAGAGACATTAGGTTTTCTATTTCTCCAAAGTTCATAAGGAGATATCATGGTTTTATTATTGGGAATGCTCAAAACAATGCAAACTTGATCAACAAACATTCACCCCAC
The DNA here is from genome assembly GCA_023531295.1 of Papaver armeniacum. Classification (NCBI taxonomy): domain Eukaryota; kingdom Viridiplantae; phylum Streptophyta; class Magnoliopsida; order Ranunculales; family Papaveraceae; genus Papaver; species Papaver armeniacum. The sequence goes on from JAJJWW010009983.1 coordinate 537,176, forward strand.
CAATGAGAAGCGACACGAACTAAGCAAACAAGCAACAGTCAATTCAGTAAGAGTGCGGTTCTTTCTTTCAGCTTTACCGTTCATTTGAGGATTATATGAAGCAGTTATTTCATGTATAATGCCATTAGTTTGGTAAATTTCAGTAAAAGGAGCAGAATCATATTCAGTGCCTCTATCACTACGAAACCTCTTAATTTTTCTACCAAATTGATTTTCAATTTCAGCAATAAAGATTTTAAACTTTTCAATAGCTTCATTCTTATGGCTCAACAAATAAACATAGGTAATTAGAACAATCATCAATGAACGTCATAATATATCTCTTGCCATTTCTAGTTAGGATACCTTCATATTCACACAAATCAGAATGTATTAAATCTAGAGGTTTGGATTCTCTTACGACAGATTTATGTGAGGTCTTGGTTATTTTTGCTTGACTACTGGTATTCACATTTTTCAAATTCATTTTCAGAAAATTCAGGGAGAACACCTAACTTGCTCATGTTATTTACTAACTTTTTACCCACATGACAAAGCCTACCATGCCAAACATTAAAATTACAAACCATATAAGTAGAAGAATCAATTTTATTCATAACATCAACATTAAGCTTAAACATTCCATCAGTAGCATAACCCTTTCCTACAAAATTCTTATTCTTAGTTATAGTGTAAATATCGGACCCAATAGTTTGATACAACCCAGACCTTGTTGAGAAGATAGCCAGGAAACAAGGTTCTTTCTCATTTACGGAGTGTGAAGAACATCTTTTAGCATGAGTGTCTTCCACAGTAAACTTCAACTCTACAGTACTGCAGAACCTTTCACCACAGTGCTGTGAGAGTCTCCCAACAACACTTTCTTATCCTTGGTTTCAGACATAAGTCTTAAACATGGACCTATCAAAACAACAATGACGCGAAGCACCACTGTCTATCCACCACCCATCGGATCCACCAACCATGTAGAACTCTGGATCAGAGACCATGGCAATTATAACGTCACCCACAATATTAGCTTGTGAGTTATTCTTTTCCTTGTTAAACCTGCAATTCCTAGCCATGTGGTTTGGTTTATTACAGGTATAACAAAGAAACTCAGAATTGGAATTATGTCCGTTTTTCGATGGGTGTTGGTTCTTGTTTTGATTAGGCCTTCCTCCTTTGTTTTGGTTCGGGTTAGGTTTCATATCCCTTTTCTTAGGTTTCAAACTCGGATGAGTCTTATTGTTAGAAACAATGAGAATCTCTTCCTTCTTATCTTGTTTCCGAGCTTCTTCCTCAACCCTGAGCTTAACAATCAAACTTTCAAGAGAAAATTCTTTAGTCTTGTGACGCAAGGAATTACGAAAATCTTTCCATCTAGGTGGTAACTTGTCAATCATTACAGAAACTTGAAATTGTTCATCAGTTTTCATACCTTCGGTCAGAATTTAATGGGCAATTTTTTGAAGTTCATGAGCATGTGCAACAACCGATCTATCATCCACCATTTGGTATCTCAAATAATTTAGGCTCACAACATACTTCTTTGAACCGACTTCCTCGGTGTCATATTTTTTCTGTAATGCATCCCATATGATAGACACATTTTTGTGTCTAATTTGATCTCAATACTATATATTGTTAGTGCTCGATTTTGTATTTATTTTGGTATTTTATGTCTTTGTAGGTGTTTTTGGAGAAATAAGCTTTTGCGGCGAAATTGGCTCGAAAAGTGTTTTTTGCGCTCGTGGGAGAAAATTACTATTCGGACTCTCAATATGGATAAGGGGTACCCAAATTACTAAGGGGCACCTTCAGGTCACCCCCAAGACACCTGCTATTCACACACCGGATTTGGCTAAGGGCTGTCCACCTTCATCTTCGTGAAGAAACATTTTGGCGGGAAAATATTTTTTAAAATTTGGTTTACAGCGTGTTTTCTTGAGTTAATTTTGGGCGACATTCGTGGAGATTACATTTGAGATGGATTTACTTTGCCTTTTTACCAAAACGAGGGTTAGTAATATCATTGGATTCGATTGAAACGGACTCACGTGGAAGAAGAAGAGAAACAGGTACACACACGTACGTGAAATATTCTCGGGATTTTCCGAGTTAGTTTGCGATTCCGGGGCGTGTGTTTAGAGTATGTTGAGTCAATATCTAAGTGTGGAGGATTTAAACAAGGAAGGTGTGGAAGCTGTAGATGCGTGAAGCAACAAGAAGGGAAAGTATTTTCTCGTGAATACCCGTGAAGAATAATGAAGTAATGACAAGATATTTTGAAGATTCAAGGGGACTGTCGAGTATAAATAAGGTACTGGGATGTCTTAGAAGAGTTATGGAGAGTTTGGGATAGTTTTGGGAGACGTACAAAGTCAGAAAATCGAGTTACAAATATCTTTCTGCTGCTGCCATTGAAGAACACGAAGAACATTCAACGCACAAGGAACCGTCGTTTTTCAACAAATGACAACGACACTTAAGCGTGGGTCGTAATACGGAAGCGAGACTTAAAAGCTACGAGTCATAGTCCTTTGTAACATTATTTGCAACACTTATAACTGTTGCAAAGCCGATTTTATCATTTTCTCCATTTTCATCATTTGTAAACACCATTTTGGAGCAATGAAATCGACTTTTGAGCGTGTTTCCAACATGATGAGCTAGACCTCATCTCTGGGACGACGGACGGAGCTGAATTTCATCATGTGGTAAATTAAATTAATTCCTTAATTACTTTTTGCACCGATTATTAATGATTTATGATTTCTATTAATTATTTGTTATTTTGTCTGATGTCGCATGCTTAGTTTAAATTACTTTTGATGCGTCATGCTTACGATTCTACAGATAATGTTTTATGGAATCTACTTTGGCAAAGAATAGAGTTAGTGTTTCTTTTATTTCGAGCTATAATTGCCAAGATTAATTTCGAACCACTTGAATATGAAAGTCGGTAAAATCCGAGTCCAGGTAAACTCTTCATCCCGTGACACATTTTGTATATATTTTCTTTTATTAATTCTTAAAATCAATCTCTTCAAGTCCGAGTGAACGACAACCTTACAACCCTTATTACTACAACATCATTGAAAATAACCATCACCATACATCTTTAACAGTTTCAAAAGTTGAATAATACTCATATAAATCATCAGATAATGCATTAAGAATGTAGTTTTTGCAATCAAAGTCATCATCGACCCATTTGTGAATGGCCTTTTGTTTCTCCTCAGGAGTTTTAGAAACAACTTCTTTGGCACCACCGTTAGGAGGTGGATCGATAGCTTGACAGCACCGGATCATGTTGTTAAGATCGGCCTTATCAGCGGCAACGGTCTTATCATTGCGGAGTTCCGGGGTTCCAAGATGAACACTCGACACAATCATATGCAACTTCATGAGTTTGAGATAAAAAAGAACATCTTGACTTCCATCTTCTCGAAATGCACCCTTCAAATTTGAAAGGCTTGTTGGTATCATCAACGCTCTTCTTTTCAACCTCCATAGCAAAATCGAAATCACCTTAAAATTGTTGGAAACAAGGAACACAAAATCAAAACGAATCTCAAACAGCTGAGTCGCGGACTAGGTCGCTATCTTTAAGGTGTTTCGCGACTCTGCCTCTTGATTGTGTGCTAGCAGTCGATTCTTGTCGAAAACCCTATGGGATAAAACAGCTGATACTCTCTTGTTCGATTTCTCTGCACTATGAGAAATCAAACTAACAAATACTCTCTCTAACACTTGCTCAGAATTCAAAATGGATGAAAAACAAAACTATTCTTCATCTTCTCCAAAAACTGTCTTTTTATAACTCAGAAAATAATCAATACGGTTTTTAATGAGAATAAATCAGGCTTTAATGCACACATAAAAATTCTCTCGCCAGTTACAAAGAAAACGGTCAGAATATAATTACTCAATCAATACAATTAATTGATAAAGTAATTACTTAAAATACGTTTTAAAATTTAAGTTAAAAACGGCAAAAATAAGTTTCTGGATCAGCAGACCTCCCAAGGCCCCAAGGCCCCACTCCCGGACAAATATAATATAAGTATATAGTATATATACCCTAGTGGAAATGTATGGGGTGGGATTTGAACCCATGCCTATAGTGTGGGAGCTCAGAATAATACCACCACACTATCTCTCTAACTTTGGCATAAAATTACAAAACTATGTTTTTAAATATATATCCCAACAATCCCCCACTTATATTTCAAAAACATTGAGCAAGTGTTGTATAGTTGTGCATCTGCAAAGGTGCCTTTCGACTTGAACCTCTACATAGTGTTAAACTTTCTAAGTACCAGGTGACTAGAGTGACTCGCGTCTTGAACTCTAACTAATACTAGATTATCTAACACACACAACTATATCTAGAGTAATGTAGTTGCAGGAAATCCTACACTACACCCCTTACTAGAATTCACACAATTAATCCATTTGAAGATGAATAACTATGAATTTTATTGATTACTTTCTTGAAATGTTTACAAAGGAAGATAGAAACAGAACTAAAGAAATTACAATCACTCTAAATTTTCTCTCTCCTAATAACTTGCTTAACAATTCAAAAAGAAGTCCCCCACAACAAACTTACTCAACCCTTTATATAGAGTAGTACATAGTGGAGGACATCTAAGCTATCCTTTATTTTTAGGGGAATGACTTGCGAAATATCGCAGTGTACAAGTGCT